>CM031858.1:88926739-88963572 GCA_018697195.1 Certhia americana
AAGAATGGAAAGAAAAGATCTGTTCATCTTGCTGGAGTAGTATCTTTTCTTTTTGAATAAATATGAAACTGGGTTGATATTTCACAGTTTAAGATATTAGTTTGTATTGTGATTGTTCGTGTGACGAATGGTGTGGGGTCACCACGGAAGGGTGAATTTTTTGTTTTTTTTCGTGTTAAGCATCATCAAGAGTTAGAAATGGTAGGACAAAAAAAACAAAAACTGGTGGTCCTAGGATAGTAGGGACGCTGTGGGGTCTTGTTCTCGACGGTTGAGAGTGTGGTTCGGGGGTCTATTGTCTTACGTCTGTGAGGCGGGGGGGGGTGTAGGATCGTTACTCTATCTGTAGGGGGGGTCTGTTGTTGGAAAAAAAGAGTATTTTTTAGAGTACACTCCGAGTTGAGGAGAGGATATCTCAAGAGGGCTTGCTGGGGATCAAAAGGACTGGACGACATGAAGTACAATAGGGTATCGTCCTGCGTGTTATGTTTGGTAGCATTTTCGATTAAGAGGGAGTAGGGGTTTTATTGGGGTGTTAGGGTGGTGGGTGCTTTTAAGTAAGATCTCTGAGCAAATATAGACACAGAAGGTACAATGTGAGTGTCGTAGGCCCTATCAGGTCATCCACCTAGGGTTAGAGGTTGCACGGAGGGAGATCTCGGTGGCGGGGAAAATCCTTTTTTGCTGGGTTTAAAAGGTCTTGTCCTGGTATGGATTTACAAAGTGTTGAAAAAAAAGAATATACAAATTCCCTTTCAGGAAAAAGAAAAAGAAAGTCTAAGTTATAGGAAAGAAATTAGATCGGTTCATCTTCGGTTCTCTTCGGATATGGCAGGTGGTCGTGTTTTGGTCCCTCTTGTATAAAGGTGGGTGTGGCTGTGTAGCGAGTTCGATGAATTAAGGTGAAGGAGGGGAGGGGGGAGTGGGGAGTGGTGTAACGATTGGTTGACAGCTCCGTTGATCCGAGTGACGCTTGTTTAGGAGGATGGCGCAGATAATAGGGCATACTTGTGAATGTTGTGATTCTTTATTTGGGGTTGCGGTTGGATTAGGAGGTGCGGACGAATTAATGCGCGCTTATGCACTTCCTCGGCGTGCGCTCGGGGTGTTCGGGGTATATGTTTCGGGGGTTTCTCGGCGGCTCTCTCCTCGGTCCCTGGAGGTCCACGTACGACTGATCTCTCGGTGTTCGCTACTGGTAGCTGTGACTGTCCTCCCCGACACTCATAGTTAAGAATATTCTTTGATTGTGGGTGTGTGTGCTGAGAGAGCTTTCCCTAGTTGGTCAAGGGTGTAATAAGTAATAGGATGAAATAATTAACAGCTTCATGCACATAAGACATCAGTACCAAAAAGGTGGTTTATGAAATCTGGCACATCGTATCCTAAACATTATTTGCTCTCTATGACGGTGTTATGGTAATTGGGAGGAGCAGTTGGTAGTGAATGTGTGTCTCCTTGGATGTTCTTGGTTGTTTGGTCTTCACGAATTTTGTGCTTTGGGTGTGTTTAGGTGGACTAGTTTGTTTGGTATCAACTTTTGTGGTACATCGTTGGTTTTCCATCTGGGGGTGGTATTTTTTGTTATACTCAACGGGCCTCTGGAGGGATGAAGCCATATTCATTCGTCTTCAGTCAATGGGGTACGGGACTTTTGAAAAGAAAAATGTGTTTCTCCGTTATTCTTTGAGTTTCTTTATTTTTCGTCTTTGATGGTCTGCATGATTTGGGGTGCCATCCAGTTACATCTATTTAGTATCCTATCTGTTTTTTTGCGCACAGGTCTTCTGATCGCTTCAATACATCAAACTGCAGCTATTCAGATCGAGCCCTTCCACTTCTGCCCGTTCTGTAACCGCCGGCGGCATCCTCCAGCAAATGCGCGAGGTAACGGGGGTGGGTCCCCACCATCGCATCTGTCCTCGGACCACAGACATAATTGGTGGTGTTAGTGGGGTGGATAGTGTATTGATCCCGGTTCAATGCTACAGCGTTAGCCTCTACCCGTAGGGGGGGGTGCTGTCAGATACGTAACGTGCGATCTGAATCTCGCCTCACGTTGGACGGACATTTGGCAGAAAGGGCTCATGCCCTGGGCGGTGCGAGAGATCGGCCCATGCCTGGTGGTGCGTTTAAGGGGGGAAGAGGATGTCGTCTGTGGTAGTTGGTCCCTGGGGGTAGAGGGTTGGGGCTGGGTCTCGTGCCGCGCACCGTTTGCTCCTAAGGGGGGGTATTCTTTCCCCACTGAGGTGGTGCTTTGTAGGTTCTAGTTCTAGTGGGGGGGGGCAGAGGGGGGCGTCGTTCGTTGTCGTGGCGTTCTGGGTGGCATCGGGGGGGGGTGGGGTTGGGGGGGGGTGGGGGAGTGAGGGTGGTTGGGTATAACACAGGGGCGTCGTGGTGGGGACGGGTGGGCTCTGGGGTGCGGGGAGCTATTAGGGGGGGTAAGGGGGGGGGTTTAGGGGCGCAGTGCTAGGGGGTGGGTGGTGGGCGACATTACGGCAGAGGGCCGGTCCATAGCTAGGAGGAGTTAGAGGCTAGGATAAATCTGTCAGCGGCGGCAGGTGGGGGCGGGGGGTAACGAGGCGAAGGGGGGGGTGGGGAGGAGGGGCTAGAGGGGCGACTCTCGGGGAGAACTGCGCTAGTTGGTACAGATTTCTCATACTGCGTCGCTCACGGGGGGTGTTTGTTCATTTTTCCTCTTCATTCGCTCGGTTCTGTCATTCGCTGGTAAAGCCCGGGCCCTCCTGCGCTGTGAGACCGAGCCTTGTGCGAAATAACCCCTTGGCCCCCTAGGGCTTGGATCTGCAGTATGAGGAAAGAAACATAATAAAAGGTAAGAATCTTGGTGTGTAGTGCGGGGGGGGAGAGGGGGGGAGACAAGAGGGGGATATGGCACTGGCTCGGGCAACTTGTGACGAGAATAGAAAAAAATCAGATGTAGAACTAGAATCTACTTACCCTGATGAAGACGTGTGTTCGCCTTTTCATCTGTACCTGTACAACAGCCAGAAGTCACTTCTTAAAATCCACACGTTTAAAAAGAATACATGCCCTAAGACTTCTAGGACAGCACCACCCCAGTCCCCCCAAATATCCATATGTATTATCATTATTCATATAGGTTTACATTTCTTGGTAGCACCAAGGGGGAAAAAAAGATTAACCCTTACCGACGTAGGGCAGAAAGTGTCTTCCTTTTTTTGGTGTTGTTTTTTAGTTTTGTTTGTTGTCTTGTTTTCTTACTGACGCATGTGTCTTTTCCTTAAACTGTCCCTTTTCCCTCGGTACAACGGGGCAACTGTCTTTTCCGGTGATTAAGAGCGGTTAACGGTTAACTGTCTTTAAGAGGAACTGTGTGAGTGGGATCACCGTTGTTAACGGTGTGTCTGTTCTATATTTCTTTTTTTGTTTCCTTTGGCAAGAACTTTGTCAATGGTTTTGAGGAAATAACGCAGCAGAACTTGGTCCCTGTTGAAAGAGTGCGTAAGCGAACACGCCTTCTCTAGCAACTGCTGGTGCTCTAAATAAACTAGCTCTGCTACTGCTGCCTGGGACTGGGCTCCTAGCTAGGCTTACTGCTTAATTTACATCTGCGTGGTCTTTTTCTCGGAGCTATTTGGGGCCAAAGCCTATACAGTTTCCATTAATTTGAATAACCACGGCAACTAACCAGAAGAAAACCGGAAACCAGGGCACAGAACCACGGCGTGTAAAGCGTCCGGCAACGCACACAACAAACAGAACGAACGACACAGATTTTCGGGGCCTACGGGGGTACATGAACGTCCCAGTAGAAGAAACAGGGATGCAAGGGCAAACAACAGAAAAGCAAAAAAGCTTTTTTTCTTTTTGTTTGTTTGTTTTTTTTTTCTTTTTTTTTTTGTTTTAGAAAGCTTTAATTTTTGTTTTGTTTTTTTTTTTTTTTTGTTTTTTTGTTTTTTTTTTGTTTGTTGTTTTTTATTATTTAGCGAGCAAAAAAGCTTTTTTTTTTTTTGTGGGGTTTTTTGTGTTTTTTTTATGTTTTTTTTTTGTTTTGATTTTTTTTTTTTTTTTGTTGTTTTTTTTTTTTTTTTTTTTTTTTGTACTTTTTTTGTGGTTTTTTTTTTCTTTTTTTTGTTTTGAAAAAAAGAATCCTTTTTTTTTTTGTTTCTTTTTTTTTTTTTGTTTGGTTTTGTTGTTTTTTTGTTTTTTGTTTTTTTTGTTTTTCCCCTTTTCAGCAGCAATGGGCCTGACATGTGACTCAACATGGTCTGGTGGTATTCGATACCGCGTCACGTTCACACCAGGAACAAAACAAACCAAAAGCATTCAAGATGTGAAATGGAGTCATTCCTGGGCAAGCATTTCTCTCTCATTAAGCCTTTTACTCGTCTTTAGGTCTAGTGTTTGTCTGCTCCATGCTGTTGTTTCTCCTGACAGGATAGTACGATGTTCCCGCAGCCGTGAGGCCAGTGGCCGGTCCTGATTTGTGTGGCCTTTGTTAATTCTGCAACTCTCTGCAAAGAAATAAAAATTCAGGACACGTTACTAGCAGCAACTTCTGGATTGCAAGCTTAAAATCAGAGACTTTTTTACAAACTAGGACTCGTCGAAAGGTGAGCTAAGTAATAAATGATAATAATATAACTACCTTTCTCTAGAGACAAGGGATCACTACCACCGAAAGATACCAACAGGCACCGAAAACAAAAGAAGAGCCGCCTAGTGGTGTTCTTTCCTGGTCAGCTTCTCTGTCGGTCTGGAAGTTGATGTGACAGATGGAGGGAAAAGGAGGGGAGACGTGGACCAAGGGAGGGCTGTATCAGGTAAGAAGAAAAAGACTTAATAATAAGCCAGGTGAGCACTGACAGGGCAAGTAAGGCACGTGGGTAGAAGAAACTATGCGGAAGCAACAAGGGAGGCTGGATTTATTCTAAGGGTCCTGGGAATATTTAAGGTGTTTTATAAAAAAAAATTAAAGAAAATATGGCACTTTAACAGCGATTAAGAGATTTTCACCTACCATCTAGTCTGATGCAGGCAATGGAACCTGGAACCGGGCCTCTGCACCTTTGGTCTTGTCCTAAGTTGAACTTATTTGTAGAAATTAAAACACAGGAGGGGGGGCTTATCAGTTTTTTTTTTTGTCCTAAGTAACGAGAACTTAAAGGATTTCCCAGGAGGAACATGTAGAACCAAAAGAAAAAGAAAAAAAAAAATGAAAAAAGCAGAAGCGCAAAAGACAGAAAGGAAAAAAGAAAAAAGAAATAATAACAAAAAAAAAAAAAAAAAAAAAAAAAAAAAAGCAAAGAGGAAAAAAAAAAAAAAAGAAGAGAAGGAAAAAAAAAGAAAAAAAAAAAAAAAAAAAAATAAAAAGAAATAAAAAAAAAAAAAAAAAAAAAGAAAATGAAAAAAAAAGAAAAAAAAGAAAAAAGAAGAAAAGAAAGAAAGAGCAAAGAAGAAAAAGAAAGAAAAAAGAAAAAAAGGAAAAAAAAAAAAAAAATTGGGGTGGTTGGGGGGGTTTGGGTCGCAATCCAATGTAGCAAATATGTCCCCTGACCAGTTGTCGAATTTTGTAAATTCCGTGAGCAAGGATGGGAGGACCAAATTTCGGGGGTGAGTAGATGTTTCATTTCTTGGGGAGAACATGCGGTGGGCAGATTGGGAGGTTTGGTGGCGCGGGTGGGTTGGGGTCGCACATGGAGGGGGGAAGGGCAGGGCATCTGCGGCAATAATGATTTTGTGGGGGGGTTACACATAGAAAAAAAATACTTGGAAAAAGTTAGATGTGGAAAAGAAAACAGAAAAAATAGAAAAAAAAAATTATTTATTGGAGGTAAATTGGGTGGTGGGGTCGCAAAGGGGAGCTGGCAGGCGGTGCGGAGGGTTGGGGAAATTATGGTGTTTGGGGTGACGGGGCGATGGCCGGAAAAATTTGGGTGGGGTGATGGGGGTGGGGGGGTGTCGAGCTGGGTTGGGGGGGTGGGAGGGTGTTTCTTCGGTGGGGGGTCGCTAGGGGGTGGGGGGGTGGGGGAAATAAAAAAAGAAATAAAAAGAACAAAAATTTTTTGGGGGGTGGGAGTTGGGTGGGGATGGGAGGTGGGTCGCCTTGGGTGCATGCGCGAATGGGGAATAACGGGTGAAAGTAGACAGGCTGTAGGGCAGTTTGGGGTCTCGTGCACTGGGGTGGTCGTCTAGATGGCATCATTCCCAGAGTGGTCTATGGTAAGTGTAAAGACTAAATGTTGCCCGGGATTGGTTTGCCGCTGACAGGGGGTCGGGGTGCCTGCTGTTTAAGGTATAGTAAATAAGTTTTTTTAAATGTGGTGGGGCTTTAGGAGATAAGGAACATTTTTCTAGTTGTATGTGTTGGTTTATTAAAGTTTGTTTAAGAAGAGCCCCCCTTTTGTTAGTATGGCGGGGTGGGGGGTTGGTGTGGTGTTTTACAGTGTTGGTTTGGGTGTTTGTTTATATATAAATTTTGTAGTTAGGTATATTGAGATAGGGGTAATGTATGGGTTATATGTGCGTGGTTGTTGTGTTGCGTTTTTTGAGGGTGAAATGGTAATTTACACGGAAAGTTTTGTGGTGTGTTGGGGTTGTTTGGTTGGGTCGGTTTTAGTGTTTGTTTCAAACAAGTTTTCAACTTTCGTTTTTCTTCATTGGGATGTTTGTCTTTGGGTTGTCAGGGCGGTTTGTGGGGTTTCCATCTTTTTATTGATTATTCGGTGCTGAGATTACAAAGTGCAAGGGGCAAAGGGGGGAGGAAAGAGAGGAAGAAGGAAAGAGGAATAAATGTTATAAACTAAAAAAAGAGAAAAAAATGGAAAGAAATGAAAAAAAGGCTAGAAATGCGTATTTTTTTTCCCTCCTCAACGTGATGTTTTCTTGTTTCTTTAACGCGACACCTCCATAATTGTGTTCCTAAGGAAGAACAGGAATGTGTTTTCCCCCTTTTGCTTAACCACTCTGTTTCTTAAACCCAAAAAAACGCCCTCGCCACGCCTCCCAACCCGCCGCAACAGGAAGAACCACCCCCGGTTAGATAAGAAACCCCGACACCCGTGACTGCGGCCAACGTGCGGTACCCCGGCGGTATCATAAAAAGACATATAGGAAGTAAGTGTGGCACTTGTACAGGGGGGGGGGGGGTGGTTTTGGTTGTTTGGGGTTGTTGGTTGTTTTGTAGGGGTTTGGGTGTTAATTTAAATTTTTTAATTTATTTTGTAGTTTGGACCTAGCTTTGTGTTCGCGAGGAGCGGCTAGGTTAGTAGGGTCGTGGGAAGGTGTTGGTTCCTCCGGCGCCCTTTAACCCTCATATCACGTGAGCTGACAGTTAACCCTTCTCGGGGGTCCTAAACCTGTCCCGGAAGTTAGCGAGCGGGACAGGAAGCATCAGGCCCTGGGAGGCCCGAAAGGAGCTTGAAAATACACGCACAAACCGCCGGTGGACCGACGGGTGGGCGCGGACGGCGGGTGGTGTTTCTCGTCGTCGTACTGAATTCTCGTAAGCCCGCACTCTGGACGGACTACCTACCGGTGGTGGGACTCCGACCACCCTCGACAGTGCCCACACTTACCGTACCTGTTCTACGGTGGAACGCCTCACCGGGTCATGGGTTGGGGATTATCGAGCAAAAGCAAAATGCCCGGTTAGGGCAGGGTTACAAGGGTCTTGGGGTTGGGAAGGGGTTTTTCTCCCAGTAGTATCAGGGTTCGCGTAGCCTGCAGAGAATTAAGGGAAGGAGTTTACTAGGAATAAGGGTAAACTGTAAAGCGCAGCAAACAGCCAAAGAGCTGTCAACTAAGAGCTGGAGACTGTGGCTTCACCTGCGTGAGCGGACAGCCCTGAGGACTGCGAAAAATGGTGAGGGGGGGAGGTCTTAGCGGCACCTCCCTTCCCAAGGGCTGGTTTCTCAATGCCGCATGGGTCTGTGAAGGTAAGAAACAAGCCCGGGCGGCGCAGCAGGCCCGGTTCCCACCCTCTCCCGGCGGGCGCTCCGCGTGCTGCCGCTGCCCCGCACCGAGCCAGGAGCCGGCCAACGCCCAGGCGGCGGAGCGGGCCTCAGTCCCCAATCCCTGGCCCTTCCCCAAGAGCTGTCCCGGTGCTGGTCTGACAACACAGCCCGGCCAGAGCCTCGCACCCTCGCGTCCACGAGTGCCGGCTTCACCTCGCGGTGCTGAGGCTTGCCCAGGTACGTTGGTCTGCCCACAGGCAGCGTCGCCCGTTGACGGGCGCGGTTGCACAGGGATCAGCTCAGGTGCCCCAGGCTGTTCGTACGTGTGGCCGCGTTAAGGGAAGCACCGTGCGCGGAGCGCGGACCCCTTCCCTCGCCATCCATCCTCATGCCTCCCTGGGCCCTCCCTCCCCGCCAGAGCTCCAGGGAGGCCCGGCGGCCGAGGATATTTGGGCGAAGGGCGAGTCTGATGCGCTTCTTGCCCGCGTTCTGGCGCTGCTTCTCACGTCATGAGGCCGAGCTCCTCCTTCCGCAACCTGCTTCCGCCCCGCGCGGCGCGCCCCGCCGGGCCAGGGACAATCTTCCCTCCGTCGCGCGGGGGCGGCACGGGGGGCGCGGTTGAGCGGGGGGTGAGTCACGGGAGCGCGCGGGCCACGGGGACGGCAGGGAGAGGAGGAGGTGAGGGAGAGGGAGGGAGGTATGGGGAGGAGGGAGGGAGGGAGGGGTAGGGATGGAGGGAGGGTGGGAGGTGAGGGATGGAGGGGGGAGTGATGGCAGGGAGGGAGGGAGGGAGGTGAGGGAGGAGGTAGGGAGGGAGTGATGGAGGGAGGTGAGGGAGGGAGGGAGTGGGGAGGTGGGGGAAGGTTAGGGAGGAGGAGGGAGGGAGTGAGGGAGGTAAGGTAGAGGTGTAGGGAGGGAGGGAGCGGTGTGGTCCGTCATGTAGCGTGCCGTGCGGTGGAGCCTTCGGAGCCACCAACAAACCCTAGAGAACAAACACCCGGCGCGGCTGGGCGCACCGCCGGGGATCAATTGGTCTGCGTCACTGCCTGAAAAACTAGCAACTGCACCCCACCCCTCACGCCAAAGCACCCAGATAATAAATATTGTATCCCGTACATCCAGGAAAAACAGAATCGCAGGCTGGGTCAGGCTGGAAGTGGGTCATCAGGTCCAACCTGCCTGGCACGGGATTGTGTCCAGATGGTTCTTTAATTTCTTCAAGGAAGAAGATTGCACAGCCTCTCTGGACAACCTGTTCCAGTGCACGGTGTGTGACACAGCTGTGTAAAAGTACTTTTTCTTCTTTTCGTTTGTTTTTAAAAAGAGACCAGCTCAGCTTTTTTCAAGCTCTGTCGCGTTGCCAGTGCTGGGAACACTGGAAGCCCCGCTGGCTGCCTTGCACAGCGCACAGCCAGAGCTGTGTGTGCCTCCCCTGCTAAAATACAGCCCAAATACACAATTTAGTGACTACAACATGACCCAGGACAGCAGAGAACTTTCCATGTTTTATTTTTATCTTTTCATTTATCACAGTACAGTAACTTAACAAAAAAAAAAATCTAGTGCCAACTTCCACGGTGTCAAGTGCTCCACTCCAAACCACGAGTGTCCATTAGAAGTCAAAAAGTGTTGCTCCAGGTTTACAGCGGCATTACCTTCCAGAGGACTTGGTCACGGAGGATGCCACTGTAATTTTGTGCTGTTTCCAGAGAGCAACCCATCCCATGGCTCCAGGCTCCACATTTCCCTGAGTCGGGTTTGGTTCATCTCACACCAGCCCACGGGATCTGGGAGAGAAAACGGGCCACGGGCGTGTGCAATTCAATTTCCATTTTGATAAAAGACAAATCCTGTGGTACATTTTGCCAGGATGGCAGGTCCGAGGTGTGTAAACACAGCCAGAGCAACACAGCAACTGGAGGAAGACAATGGGTTAAGTGCAACTAAGGCAAAAGGGAGTAACTTCTGTTTTGACATGATCACTGGCAGATTGTTGGGCTGAGGAAACGATTCAGTAGCAAAACAGGTATCACAGTACACCTGGACTACAGAATCAGTGAGACTACAGCTTAAGCTTGATTACTCATATTTACAAATTCTTACGAATATTTTAAATTGCTTCTTCCTTCCCCTTCCTCCTACAATTGCAGTCTGCTGCACTTCAGAAAAGCACAGACGCTTGCTTTTACTGAATTTAAGGCTATTATGACAAAAAAAATGTTTACGACTCTCCTCTCCAAAACGAAGTATGTAAGTCAACTCACTCTAGAATGTCTTGGATAACTAAATATCCAAGATAATTAAACCATTTGTTTTCTAAAACAAATCAACTAATTTTTATATTTGGAAGACAAAACAATTTATACTGCAGAAGTTGGTCTTCATACACGTCCTAGAAACCTTTTGTCCTAGAAACCAAACCACTTAGCACTGCAAGTTTGGCTCAGGACACCCACCCTCTGCTGAATACAGATGTGCTGGTGGGAGAGGTTCACTATCACTTTCTTTGCCTTCAAGTACCAGACCATCAAAAGATCTGCTACGGAACACCCTGAAGTTAATCCACCTTGCTCTGAGACAGGCTGAGGATGCACTCACAGAAGCACATCTAAGGAAGCAGCAATTTCTGGGAAAGACTGCTGGGAAGATGATATCTGCCTGTAAATGTTCTCACCCAAGAGAGAAAACTACACAGGAACAGCAGAAGTGGACACAGTTCTAGCCGTGACCACAGCTCCCAGTTCTCTCCATGGGCACAGGAGGATACTTGCTTCTCATACGTGCACCTGTGAAAGCTCAACGCAAGAAAGAACCCACATTTTGCAGGGTGAGAATTCTTTCCATCATAGGAAAGTAGCTGATTTTGCATTCCCTGAATTAGGCAAGTGTTGCTGGTGGTTGAGAGTCAGCTGAATCTGGTCCAGAACCAGCCACAGGCTAGGCAGGGCTTCACAAAAATGACTACAACCAACTCTTCCTCCTCTTAACCTTAAAGTGCTGGGAAAATGCAGCGTGACAGACTTGTTAGCCTAGGAAAAAACTTCCACAGTCCTACCATACCAAATCCTAACATGATAGATAAAGCTCCTAGGAGCTTAGACTATGAAATTCTCCACAAATGCTGATAAGAGAATTTCATAAGGAAAAAAATATAAGCTTGAAGTAACTGGTTAACAGCAAAAAACATGGCAAATCAAATCTTGGTATGGTCAACCAGCATTTTTAGAATACAAGTAACCCTTTCTAATGCATGGCTATCACTTCATTTGTTCACTCACATTTTTCACTAAAAAAATTGTCCTTCCAATTACGAACATCAAAGATAACACTGTAATAATAACATTTAAGGTATTATTTAAGCTTTATAGCCTTTCAGAAGTTAAGATCTTTTTACACACATTTCCTATTTTTATCTTGAAAGGACAGCTAACCTTAGAACATATGGATAATGGCTCCCTATCTAAGGGACAATTCTAAACATTCTCAGTCTGACTCATCTGGGATGAAGAGTTTATTTCTTGCACAGAAAGAGGCTCCCTACCAGTCCCTGCTTGGCCAGCTGCTGTGTATCTCGCTGATGTCCCAATGAAGAGCATCAGTGAAAAAGCAGCTCCTGCACGTTTATGTTACTGACACGCTCCACAGTCTGCTCAGAACCTCTGAGCAAGCACTGCAAAGTTGGCTGCACCCACTCAAAGTTTCTGTCTCCTGCAAAAGCTGACTTCTCACCTAACAGAGAAGGTTAAGCACGGCAACGTATCTGACTGCGAGACTCAGTCATAACCCTCACATGGATGGCATTGCTAAAATAAACCTCTGTCTCTTTGCAATGTGTTATAAAATTTCACTGATTGCCTTAACGTGCTGGAATAATCACTGCATCTTCCCATTAAATATAGCATCATGAATTGAGTAAATTCAGAAAGAAGTATTAAAAAACCCTTTCAAAATAGCTCCTTAGTTATACCTTGCTTGAACTGAACCCTTGGTATTTGAGCAGCATGAGTAATCTCATTTCATTTCTCAACATAACTCAAGACAGAAGACAAATAATAAAAATACAAGTAATCTATAAAAACCACAGTACATCAGAAATCTGTGTAAAAAAACATACGTCTGTATCAAGGAGCTCAGTAACAACTTAAAGCACCACTCAAAATTAAGTACCATACATGTTACAGTACATTCCATTTATTATGACAATTTAAGGCTAAAATAGGTACGACTCCCTTATAGTCAAGCTTTCTTATATTTATAAATGCATACAAACATTAAGTAGATACAAATGCGTAGGGGTTTTTTATTGCTCTGAACTGTCTACTAGAATGTTCAACTTTCCCAGATGTTGTCTCAGTTTGCCTTTTTCAATCAAGCTGAAGTCCTACAACTGCCACTTATGGTACTTGTATGATTATAGACCTTCTTTGATTTGAGCTGTAAATAAATTCAAAGATATATCAGACAAAACTGCCCACCACTGAAAACTTCATAACTTAGTTAACTAAACTATCTTATCATCCATAAGATACACAAATCATCACAAAGATTAGTTCAGCCATTCTTCAGGAAGGATTTTCTTTTCAAAATAATAGTTCTAACCAAGCGGCAAACAAGACAACCAGCAAGAAATGATTGACTGGTACCAGTCTAACAGACTGGGCTTTGTGGGGAAAAAAAAAAAAAAGGAAGCTGGATATGTGCTCCAAAACAAAGAGCAAACTTTTCTTCTTGCTCACAGAGCAATTATGTTTCCTAATTATGTAAGGCGATGCCTCATTCTGCCAGTGCCAAATTCTTTGACTGTAGCTTGTCCATTTCTTGACCAATATTCCCTTCAATGGTATCACACTGGGCAAGAAAAACCTGAGAATAAAAAACAAACGTTATTGGACACACAACTTGGCACTGGGAGGTGTTTCTGAAGAACTGAAAGTGCAGTTTCTATTGAGAATCTGAAGATGTCAACTCAGCAGCCACTTTCCAGTTGTTTTGGTAATAGCTTATGCACACCTACATTTACCCAGAATCCAACAGAAACATGACACTGGATAAAGCTAATAAGGATAACAGCAGAGGTGCCCAGCATCACCAGTCCTGCTGCTGATGTATTTTCAGTTGATCCAAAGTTCACAAACAACAATAGGAAACATAACAAAGACAAGTTAGTGCTTCATTCAGTTTGGAGAATGACTTCTGAGCTCCTTTCTAAAACACGCACTTCAGAGGCCAAGGCTAGGAGGGGCAAACCTGCTCAGTCAAATTTAAAACAAGCTTTTACCAAGACTTTTTCTACTTCTTAGGACTACAAGAGGCCATTAAACCTTCATCTTCATCAATAGCTGGTGTTCCTCAAAAGACAGAAGGCTCCATTCCAAAAGGGGCAGTATACAGCACTTTATGCTTTCCTAGAACCTGCCCACGAATTCTCACAAGTAGAGTAACACACAGAGAGCAACTGGGAGCCAGCAGCCCCTGGTCACTGTGCTTGGCCCATACACAGCACAATAAGCCAATAAACTGTTTTAGGCCAACCAACCTCAAGGTATGCAAGTACACTGCACTTTCTGAGAAAGAGTCTTCCATTAGCTATTCATGTCTTGCCTTTGTTTTTGCTATGTCTGCACCAGACTCTGACAGTCAAACCACACATTTCATGTTATCTACATTAAAATGCCACTAAGAAAGCACTTTCCTTCCTCTCCTTTTGAGAGCAGCAAACTGTTGTGCCATGTGAATGTTCCTCAGCCATCACACTGCTTTGAATCATTTGTTTCCAACCGATCCCTTGAGCTGTCATCAACTCAGGTCTGTAAGAACTTGAGTGATGAAAACTGAAGGTGATAACTGCAGTTGCTAGCTGCTACTGTTTCACATTTACCTCCTCACCCTGGAAGATGTGTGCCAGCAGTAGAAGGCAGTTAATAGCTCCCCCTTGCTTTCATGGATACTTAAGAATAATAAGCATAACTTGCCACTCTTTTCTTGTTCTTGCTCTGGAAAAACAAACTGTTGTTGACAGCTCTGATCTGAAACCCCTTAGGATTCTTCTTCAGTCCTCAAAGGGTTCATAAACCACAGCTGCATAATGCTGTGCCTATAAAAGCACATAAATAATTCTGATCTCTGCTGAACAGAATCCATTTTATGCTTTAACAGCAGTTCTTATACAAAGCCCCACTTACATCTCCCGTACCTTCACCCAAGAGTGGAGATCCAGTAGCTTCCACAAAGTTGATAGCCACCAGTCTATTACAACTTTTGCTGCCTTGGTTAAGCACATGGAATCCAGAGTGTGTTCAGAACTCCCACATAACACAGCCACACCAGTGACCACCTTCATTTCCACTACCTGAACTTAGCTCAATAACTGAGTACAAACTTAGTTGCTTTGTCCCTAAAGCTGTAACTAAAACTGTTTCTCCTATGAAGTACTTCTTGGTGGACCTTCCTCTAAAATAGATGGCTACTCTAAAAAACTTGTGAAACATCAGTGGGAAGTATTTAATAACGTTACAGTAAAAAACAAAATCATTCAACTCTATAGATGAATGCAAGGTACTTCCACAAATGATTTTTAGGAACCCAACCTGGCACTAAAGCTAGCACAATACAATTAAAAACAGTAATACAAGTAGCATTACCATTCATTTATGTAAGTTTATTATCATTCATTTACTTAAGTTTGAGTGGAGGGAGCTGAATTCCAGTATTTATTAACACGCCTTCAGTTCAAAGTCTCTAAGAAAACAATGCCTAGGAATTTACAAGCATCATACCATAGCAATTAAACCCTCCATCCCCAGAACAGCTACTCTGCTGTACAGATCTTAAAGACCTACTCTCCAAAGAAAGTTGGTGCATTGCAATAGAAGCTAAATTTTCCAAAGAATACCTCTGGCAAGGCCAGAAGTGGTCAGCAGGAGTTACAGTTATCTGTAACTTGGATGCAAGACTGCATCCTTGTGCCCAGACCTCAGTCATTACTCCAGATTTAATAAAGGAGGAATGATCAATCCTGTTGTCTTTACAAGTTATCAGGATTACTTATCATCAGGCAGCCTTAAGACAAACCACTAATGTAAATCACAAACATTATCTGAAAACAGCATGAACTGTGAAAATCTGTATTTCGTGTGCTGTTTTATAAAGCTATTAAATACCTCTCAAAAGATCATACAAAATACCAGTGTAAGAACAAACGCTGAAAAAATCTACGCAGTTTATTCTCACAAACTCTTGCTATACAAGTGCCAGCATTTACGGAGGAAAAAAAAAGGAAAAAAACCCACCAAAATCAACCAAGAAAACTCACCTGGACCCTCTTCACCAACCCCTTCTTTTTCAGTTTGCAGTCACTGAAATTCTCTGGCAGATTCTGCAGTAAAATAAGCAAACAAGTTAATGCAGGTTAACGCTGAAATAAACGTATTAGATTTACAGCAAAAACTGGAATTATCAAAAAACCCTCTGAACAGGCATCCTGAAAATGCCATGCCTGCTCAGTAAGGATGATTACACAGGAAAGAATATATAAGAAAACATATATATATATACAAGAATATATAAAATGTCAGGGATGCAGCATGCTGATTGCAAAGAACCAAGCTAGCAAATCTATCATGTGTCTTTGGGGAATATACAGGAATATACAACAACACACTACACACACTGCTTTTTCTTCTGTGGTGTGTGTTAACTGTTCAGCTGAGCTTCATCTTCAGGGTTTTTTTCAGAGATTGTAACATGAACAAATTTCTTACAAATACATTAACGCAATCACTTGCCATCATTAAAATGCATCTTAGAATGCAGCCATTGCCAGTCTAAGCTGTACATCTGATCATCTCTGCAATGTACTCATGGAAGGTAACAGATGTGAAGTGTTACACGAAGTCAGCTTTTAATTTAATTCAAACTGCATCATTTTCTGTACTCCTACCACCCATTATGTTCATGTGTGTCATCCTGGCAAGTGTTACATGCTTTGTGCTTTTCGAGCTACGTGAAATTGGGGTGTTGCTGAGGAATGGTGCTCCGGTTTATGTTTTTTTTCTTAACAGGTAAAACACCTGTATATATAAAGTTTACGTAAACATTCTTGTAAACACTGTGTTCTCACTGGTGAAGATGCATAAAAACATTGGGAGTTTCTCACTAGTTTACCTTTTATTTTCCACCCTAACTCCAGACCAAGAATACAGGTTTTCCTAACCTAATGAAGTGGGCTGCTCAGGGAAGGGTGCCCATAACAGGACACTGACAGACTGGTGGGGCACAGCTAACTTGGAACACTGACACACAAATCAAATAGAAAGAGTTGGAGAAGGCCTCCCCTTTCATGTGACAATGCTCCTTGAGCTTTAGAAACACCTCTCTCTGAAGATATGATTTCATGTTTACAGCTCATGCTAAGAGATTAAAGAATTATAGTAAGAAATGCTTATCACATTCCTATTGATCCAGACAAATTCAAGAAGTTTAGTAATAGGATCTCATCTTATTTTAAGTGGAAAAACTTCCCAGACATCTGGGAAAAGTTTGTTACAAGAACAGTGATGGGTTTTTTTCAGAATCCTTCTTTCTTTTAATCCTTGAAATGTTAATTTTGTATGGATTTATCCAATGACAAGTATAGCAGAGACAAGGAGACAGATTTCATCAGAACAGCATGGTATTTTAAGTATGTTCTACAGAGGAACTATAATTTTTAAAAATCCTCAGGAAAGGAGGATGGGCCACCAGATCATAACTATCAGTGAGTCAGTAGTGCTATCAATGCCCTCAATAGCGATAGATGCAATTTGACAGATTTGTTGTGAACTTACGGTAACAAAATCGGTGACTGGTATTTCAGAGAAAGTGAGAAAGCTTTTTTCAATTCTTAGAACAATCTGTTCTCTGCAATATTGTCTTTCTAGATTAAAAAATATGCCATTTATTAGGAAAGCATCTTGAGGACAAAATGAGTGCTCACACTGGTTAAATTAGAGCTGGTTCATACTGTACATACTGTCATGACTACAAATTCAAATCTTCCTACTGATCTCAGAAAAACTTTGCGTTTTCTTGAAAAAGCCTTTCAGATATTTAAAAACCTGAGCAAGATGACCAAGCAAAGCATTTCCTGCATTCTCACTGAGATTTATAATGAATAGTATTTTGACTTCTATTCCTGGACCAAATGTTTTAACCGATGAAATAAACAGCACATCTGCAAAAGTACACACACACATCTTCAAGTATTGAACAAGACTCAACTGCATTCTTCCTGAAGAAAACTTCTAAGATCTGTGGTTTATGGCAATGTCTGTGCCAGACATATTAAAATTTTGTGAGATACAGTGAAAGCAGTAGTTGTTTAAACATCTATGTTGCAATGTTTAAGTTACTGATGCTCTGCCCAAAAGCATCGCTTCACGACTTTTTTTTATACCTCTGGCAGTGACAACACTCTATTTTTTCTCTCACATCCTGGTACTGTATAACTATTATAAACTTACTTCTCCACCTTCCAAATCCCATATTTTAAATTCACAATTGCTGAACGCATAGTGTCTAGTAATAATATTTAGTTCCAAACTCTAATTAATGAGCTTGTCTGCTACCAGTAAGAGAGTGATACTCCTAGAATAGAAAGAAAACAATATGTAGGCTTCCTCACCCTTATCTCTCTGTAACCAACCAAATCTCATTTTGCATCAAGCTGTACAGTTTTGAGTGATCCAAATAACACACAGCAGCTGAGGCACCTTAATGAGCTGTGATGATTCTGCCAAAGAAAAAAACTGGAACATTTATAGCGTGAGCTTGCTGGTATGTTTGACTTCCACAGTGCATTATCCATTCTTCTCAGTCGGTCGCATTTTTCCCCTCTGAAATTTTTAACATGTTGTTGACTCAATCAACAGCACTTCTACATATTCAATAGCATTTAACAGATGTGTCAGAACTAGCTTTTCACTTGGCTGCTGAAAAGAACACTAATTACTTGTATAACACAATTCTGTGATAAGATAAAATACTTTACTGCTTTGCATTTCTATTTTTCACTCCAGTGGAACTCATTCATTGTTCATACACAGCCCTCATTACCAGTCTGTACTGCTGCCTCCATACACTGCACAACCACAGTACAGCACAGTGCTGCCTCAGTGAGTTGGCAGCCTGTTCATCTGACCTGGTGTAATACCAGCATGCTGAACTCCCACATTTTATGTAAAGATTCCACCCACCTACGTGTATTTCATCTGCAAGACTGCACATTAGTGCAGTTTTCATGGCAAACCTCACAGCCAGCTTTGTACATTAAAAGAAACAAACATATGCAATGTAACCTCAATCACCATTAATCCAAGCCCTCAGTTATTTAAAAAAATCCCAAACTTTTCAATGTTGTAGGCTCTATACAATAAAGTAACTAACAATTATTACAGATTTTGAAAGAAATTAATTATAATTAATCGTAGCTCTAGTTGCTCTATTTTCTCAAGAAACAGAACTTCAAGATACAAAGTACTCCATTATTTCCCAACTCTAAACACCAAGTCACGGATTATAAATCTTCTAAAACGTTGTACTAGACCTAAAATCCCTTGTCCAGTGCTATTTAGAGTATTTTGGATAAGGAGATACATCACAGCATGCTTTCTGTTTAAACCACACAAAAAGTAACAGAATTAAAAGTAAAGGTGGGAAATTGAATTTGGATTAATCAGGAAGCAGTGAAACAGTTTTACAAGGCTGCCTGATGGGTTCCAGAACTGCACACCAGAATATAAGTGCTGAGGTTTTTTTCTAAATAGGATTTGGTATCAAAAATTGAAAGGGTCAGAAATAAGAATCCAATTGAGACAGCTGCCACCTTATTGACATTTTCAGGACAACACGTAGTAAATCTGCCACTCCTAACAGGAAATCAGTTATATGAAGTCTTTATGTCTAACAGCATTCAATAATTGTCAGCACAATATTCTCCTTTAAATGAGGCACAAAGGGAAAGAGAAATTTTAAAACTTCAAAATACTTAATACAGCAATTTTTGAAAAAAGTGTTTAGAACTGTTGGTTATAACAAGCAGTAAAGACTATGTTATCACCATAGGCTCACAATACAAAAGCAGGAAATTAGTTTGTAGGCTTCCCACTATTCCTATGAACACATCCATATTACATAGCATTTGATGATGGTCAGTTCAAAATATTACTCTGATTTAGTCCGTTGCTGAACTCTTTTTTAAAGTCCATCAAATTAAACTAAATTTGTTTCACCAGTTATAGGTATTTCCATGGCACATTTCTGAAAAAGCATCCAATAAAAGGTCACTGTACCAAGGAGGAGAACCAAAGACACCACTGCCACAGAAAAGCAGCATTTTTCCTTCAGAGCATGCTATTATGATCTTGAAATGCAACCTAATTATATAATGAGGCTCTGAGAATGACCAGCAGACAGAGAAACAAAGTAAGGAAATACCCTGGTAGGGAGAATTTTCTATTTATCTCTGTACAAGACCCTTATACTCATTTAGCTCTCAGCTACTACATGATACATGTAGTAGGATGTATATTCTACTCTGGGAATGTAATATAAGGTTGTGATCCACTAATGACTGTGAAGCACCTGGATAGCCAAAAATAAATTTCTTAGTACATTAAAATATCAAATCAGTTTCTGTTGGGATTTGACCTTCTTCTGTGGATAGTTACTTACAATGGCATCAATCTGTTCAAGGGTCCTCATGAACTGCTCTGCAGTTCCTTTTATTCTCTTGTCCAGCTGTTTTAGTGCTTCTGCTTGGAGATCCTTGGCTAAAAAACCCTGAAGAAATAAAAACAAAATTATCCCATACCCTACACAATACTCACCTTAGAAAATCTGTCAGTGCACAACAGCAGAAAACATCTTTTACTATTTCTGTACTTTCAAGCATGATAGGGATTCCAATCTTAATCTGTATTCTTCTGTGTTTTATCAATTCTTGACATGGTAAATGTATGACCTGTTAGGTTTACTAGAATTATAAATATATAATAGCTCTCTTCCTTGGATTCTGAGAGAACTCTAAGTTTTTTCCATATATAAACAATGTAACTTATCCCATATGAAAAAATATTTATCTTTTTCCAAACAGTGCTATGTCTCTATTTTGCAAACTCATAAATGGCATTTGGAATTCACTAAGAATTATTACTGACTCTTGGACATTTAGGAGGAGCAGCCTATTACTGACTGCTCAAAACCTTCAAACTGTTTTGTTTGGGTTTTTTTTTAAATAGACAAACCTACAAAACTGCTTTGCAAAGATATAAAGTGATACAAAACTGGCATACCTTTTGGATACTTGTGAACTCTTTATTAACTTCCTCCAACTTATTAGCTATTTGCTCCACTGACTTCTCCAAATCTTTTAACTTCTTTAATTCAGCCTCTTCTTCTGGACTATTCTGTGTATTCAAAAGTACAACATTCACAACTAAGGAACAAATAAAGATACAATGCAGCTAAAAAGCAGCAGTGCTGTTACATACATAAAGGCTTCTGAGGGTTTAGAATATACACTACACTGTGGCTATTCTTTCCACATTTCAATACCTACCAAATAAGCTTCTTCCAAAGTTTAATTACAAATATACTTAAATCAGCAATGTATATAAACACATTTAATGAGATTAATTTGAAGGGAAAAGTGCAATATTTTTTTCTTCTTGTCAATTTATCATTTTTAAAGTATAGGTAACACTTACATCATAAGATTATAACCTCATCCTCAAGTTGCAAAACCAGCCACAAATCATTTCACCAGAAATAACCCAGATGATCAAGACTCAGTAGTTACAGTTGGGGAAGCTTTTTTAAACCAGAAAAATAAAATGAGCAGATTAGGTCATCAGTGCACAGAAAGATCATGAGCACTGACCACAGATTAGGCAGAGTCTTGTCAATAATGTAAAGCAGAAGCCAGTCAACAATGTAATTTCAAAAAAGTACAAACTGAAGTTATTTGCAGTGTAACATGAGGTTGAACTCAACTTTGTGGATTGGTATACAAAATTAGGTTAATGCTGCAGCTTGATTCTGTGTTCAGCAGCTGCCTTACTGGCAAAAATGATGATAGTTTAAGGGGAAAAAAGGTCCAAAGGTAATACTTACCCTTTTCCCAATCAACATGACTTTGCAACCATTTTTAACACCAAGTGCTGATAATGGTTGTTCCAACTCTTTCAGAGACTTTCCTAAATGAAGAACAAGAGAGGAAAAAAAACAGTTAAGTACAGTTAGTGGCCTAAGAATGTCTTTTTGAAGACATTCAAAACATGGACACTTGAATATGACTAAGATGAAAGCTTATTATCTGTAAGAAACGTGGCAGATTTATAAGTTACCTTTGTATATCAGTTTCTGAAAAGGAACTGGGACTCCAGTGACTTGTTCAATAAGTACAGCCATGTCTTGTAGTGTAGGTTCACCATCTTCTTGTTGAGAAGCAACTTGAATACTGTGCTTTTCATTACCTAATAGAAAAACAGTAATACTTACTGTAACCTAGAAAATATTAGAGAATTAATCTCTAATATTTATTACCATTAATGCATAAAGTTCTCAAATCATAGATTCACATGTAGAATCATAATTTTCAATCAAATGATTCTATTTTTAGCATTTCCTTCCTCTTGAAGAGACTGACCTCAGCTGAAAATTTTGGTTTACATTGGAATAACCTGAAGAGTTCGACGGGGTGTTTTCTACTGGCATAATTTAGCTCCTGCTAAATATTATTCCCTATCTGTTTTTAAGAGTACAGATGGTGTCCAGACAACCCACAAGCTAAAGCATGAAAGCCCACACCTTCCTGATGTATCCCACTTCCTACTTGTAGGAACTTCTAATGACATGAGCATTGGTATCTGAACTGATTTATCACTTCCTGTGTTCCCTTCTCCTCAAACATGACAAACAAGCAAGCACTGTCCACCCTGTTTCATCTCCACCACCAATCAGAGAAAATTCCAGGAGTACAAAACCTATTTCTCCTCATATTCTACTGAGAAGCAGACATAACCACTTGGAGAAGTCCCAGCTTATCTGTCACTTTCCACTTATGAAGCATCCTATTCAGACTCCCTAAGATTACTTGCATGCAAACAGGAGATAGTTCTTAGGGGGGAAAAAAAAAGGAGTATGCCTATTAATCTCTGCTTTGCAACAGACCCTTTCTACAACCCTCTCCTCCCACACACTTAAAAGTCTGTCAATCTGAAAGCACCCACAGGAATCAACCACCTCTGGCTGCAAGGAAAATCAAAACCGGCATTTTTTACTCTGCAGGAAGAGAGAACTTAACACATACCAAAAGAAAAACTATTCTAACAGCACTAATTTAAAGTGCACGTATCTTTTGCAAAGAAGAGTGCTAGAAAAATTGATTTTAAAATGCTCCAGCCTCCCACAGTCACATAACAAGTGACACTGTAGCCTCAAAAATTCTAAAGCACTAACTAAATTTGTTATTCCAAGACAATTTTAAGTTTAAATTCACATTATGCCCCTTTCACCCAAACATTTTCCAAAAACAGCCCTTCTTACCAGTTTGTTTTGGGGGAAAAAACCAAACCACAAAACATAACTTTGGTATATTTCAAGAAGTCATTTTGATATATACAACTGCTTTGTATAAGGGCTCTGCCCTTGAGCAGTTGAGTGAAAAAAACCCAAACAAACATTCACTGAGGAAAAAACCAGATGAAGTTTGTCCAACAAAAGAACCAGTTTAATGACCAATTACGAGTACCACTTTGGACTGACTGTAAACAAATCTTACTGTAAATTCACAGTAGAAGAGTGAAATCACAGCATAAAAAACAACTCATGGGTTGCTGCAGGTGCCAGAGCTGAGATTCCCCTGCAGCCCACAGTGAAGACCATGGTGAAGCAGCTGTGCCCCTGCAACCCATGGAGGATCCCACAGCAGAGCAGGTGGATGCCTGAGAGGAGGCTGTGACCCTGTGCTGGAGCAGGCTCCTGGCAGGGACTTGCAGACAGACCCATGGAGAAAGGAGCCCACGCTGGAGCAGGTTTGCTGGCAGGACTTGTCACCCTGTAGGGGACACACTCTGGAACAGTCTGTTCCTGAAAGACTGCAATCCTACACTGGAGCAGGGGAAGAGTATGAGGAATCCTCCCCCTGTGCAGGAAGGAGCAGCAGATACAAAGTGTGATGAACTGACCAGAGCCCCCATTCCCCTGCACTGCTCAGGCAGGAGGAATTGGAGAATTCAGGACGAAATTTAAGCCCAGGGGGAAAAGTAATTTTTTCTCTTTTAGTTCTCATTATTCTACTCTGATTTGAAAGTTAAACTGCATGTCCCAAGTTATGTCTGTTTTGCCCATGACGTGGTGAGCATTCTCTCCCTGCCCTTCTCTCAACCCATGAGCCTTTTGTTTTTTATTTTCTGATTTTCTGCTCCCTGCCCAGCTGAGGAGGGGAGCGACAGGATGGCTTTGGTGGCTATCTGATGTCACCCAGGGTCCACCCATCACACTAGCAGATTGTCAAGTCACACATGTGGGTCTGCTGTCCTTCTATTTCTCAGCCCTAATTTCCATCTTTCCCCACTTGCACTCATGCATGCAAAACTTTATTAAAAATCTTTTGTGCAAAGTGGTCAAACTGCATCTGACAGTTGCAGGTGGAAATCAGACAGATGAAGCCCAAGCTGAACAAAAGCTTCTATTTTCCATCTATTAATGACTAAGTCATTGTCAGGTAAGAAAACAATTGGAAAGATAAAAAACATTCTAAGACAGGCCAGCTGTTGGCAAACAGCCAGACGTTGGAACTATAAATATGTCAAATCATTATATTACTGACATCTTTGTGAAATGAAAACCCCCCAGATCAAATGGAGCTCTCCGAAGGCAACAGTGAGCACATGAATCATAATGGTTCAAACAGATTATTCTACAAAATTCCTCACCAAAGACTCTCAAACAAACCAGGTGAAAAAAAAAGAAACGTTTTAACAAAACAATTAAACACAATTTGAAAATACGAATGAGCAAGCAGAATTAAACAATAAGATTTAGAGATGGAAAGAACATTACCAACATAGTGCAAAAGAAACAAAGGCAGAATTTATTATTCAATAATTTTTTTTAAAATACAATAAACATTACTAAGTTTTGCTGATATCAGCCAAGTACCTTGCTGATATAATACCTTACTATCCTCTTCATTCCTCCTGCTGTCTCACTTAGATCCACTTCAAAATTTAACCATGGTGTTTCCCATCTTATTTTTAAGAAATGCTAAGTTCAAGCTATTCTCACCCCTCTACAGTAACGTTTTATATTGATTTATTGATACAAGCCGATCTTCATCTTCTTCTCCCTCCTCCGTTTTTCTCTTTCTGAGCTGGAAAAACGCTCAACTGTGTCAGCTGGCCTTTGAGTGACCCATTCCATCAGGTCAGCACCTGCCTGTCCTACCGAAGAAACCACTCCCTGTGGTTTCTTAAGCCTTGCAGCTTACTAGTGGTAAACATCCAAGTCTCTTCAGCAAACCAGAAGAAAGCTACTGGGTAGCACCTGCTTTTAACATGCAGCGCTGACTTCAGCAATATATTTCATCTAAAAGCAGATTACCCAAACAACAGAATCACAGAATGGGTCACCTTGAAGGGACCACAGTGGGTCACCTGGTCCAATTTCCCTGCTCAAGCAAGGTCATCCTAGAGCAAATGGTACAGGATTATATCCAGGCAGCTCTTGAATATCTGCAGCGAGGGAGACTCCACAGCCTCTCTGGGCAACCTGTACCAAGGCACAGTCACTCCCACAGTAGAGAAGTTCTTCCTCACGTTCAGGTGGAACTGCCTGTGCATCGGTTTCTGCCCATTGCCTCTTGTGCTATATTGCTCAGCACCACTGCGAACAGCCTGACTCCATCTTCTTGGCATCCCCCTTCTGATATTCATTCACATCTCCGTCATATCTCCTCGAGGCTGAGCAGCTCCCTCACCTCTTCCTTCTAATCGAGACCCTCCGGCCCCCCATGATCCCTGTCATCCCCACACGACCTGTGCTCTGCGCTGCCTGGCAAAGCCCGCCGTGTCACCTGTCCCCACTACCACCCTTGCAGCAGCAGCACCTATGCCTGCGATCCAGCTGCAGGAGCACCGGCAAGCCGTGGGCAGTAAGGGAAGTAAGGCAGTAAGGCAGTAAGGAGCGAAGCCTCACGGCAGCAGCCGGCACATCCCCCTGGCTGAGCGGGGGCCGGCCCGGGCCGTGCCCGCCGAGGCCATCCCCACTGCCGCTGGGGCCGCCTCTCAGCGCCCGGTGCCGCTGCGGCCATGGCGGGCAGCGGGGCGGGGAAGGGCCAGCGGCGGCCCCCGCGGCCGGAGATGCGCCCCCCGCCCGCTGCCGCTTACTGTAAGTGACGGTGACGGTCACCGGGGCTCCGGGCGCCGCCATCTCGCCCCGCCACAGGAAGGGTCGGCGGCGCTGCCGGAGCGCGTCACTTCCGCGGCAGGAAAAGGGGAATGCTGCCGGGCTGCCCTGGCGGCGGCACCAAGTCAGGCTGGCCTGCCGGGAACAGGACCTTTTCTTGTCCCCATCCCAAGCCAGGCTGCGCCTCCGGCGAACCCTGTGCACGGGACGCTGATCACCCGTCCCCCGTCCCGTTCTTGGGACCGAATTAATCGCAAAAAACGCCACACAAAGGCATCTGCTAATCTACGTGATTTTATGTCTCCATGGAATACATAAAGTTAACAATAACCCGAGCAGTTTTCAATAAGGTTACAAGTACGATCGCATAAAAGTCTCAGGACTGCAGTAGTTTAAAAATTGCTTTCAGTTCTTTTATCAAACAGGCTTAGTATTAAGGGAGCTATTTTACAGAGAGTAAGCAGCAACAAATAGTCTTAGTCTCAAGAAAGAGAAACATAATACAAAGTCAAAATAAACCTCAGCTATCGACGGCCACCACTAAGTCTTCACGTTTTACTTTGTCCATAAGATAAGGAAATCAAAACCTATCAGCCTGACTGCTTCCACTGAAGGGAACTGGAACGAATTTTCCATTAACAGAAGTCAGTAGCAGAACAACCTTCTCCAAAGAAAGAACACCACCAGCCACTCATATTGCATTCTAGGATGTAGTGATATTAAGGTTACACTGGAAGGACAAGTTCTCCAGAATTTTAAAATAAAAAAGATTCTTAATACAATTTGAAAAGTATAGTTCATTGTATCCATTGTGCTTTTGAAGCATTTATGTAGCAGGGATCTTTGGCAACCCAAATTCATCCACCAGTACGCCATCCTGTGGGAAAAGAAAAAGAAGCAACAGGTTAACAACTCTCCAGCAACCAGAACATTTCACAGAAGCTTCCTTCTACTTCTATAAAGTGTCTGTGTCTGCAATTGACACTGTGTGACAAAACAAGAATCAAAACAAGAGCATCAGTGTTCTTCCTCACTAGAAGTTCTATTAAAGCCCCAAAAGCAAACATACAGAAGTTTTTCTTATGGTTTTAAGGCTAGAGCTGTAATGGTACACTTAAATTCTACTGACAGTCTGACAGCGTTTGATAGGAGTGACAAAATGTCATTCTAGTGATTTTAAACATAGTTAAAAGCATTCAGTACACTGTACACTGCATTCTCAAATTCTCTGTATTTAGCATCCATACATATAATACATAAATAGCATACGTAAAATTAAGCATACTTTTTTGTTCAAAATATTAAGGATCCAAAATATCAAGCAATCAACACAAATGTGATTAAACCATACCAAACAAAAATGTATTTTTCTGTTAAAGAGCAAAGGACTTACTTTGTTTTTTGTGTCCGTAGGAGTGACCTCTGGGATTGCTGGAGCGGATGCGGCTTCATCTAAGTAGGAATTGTCTTCATCAGCTAAAAGCTCATCACCTAACGCATCCAGTTCTGAAATTGAATTATGGTGGTTGAAACATTATGCAAGAAGTTGCTTTTGCAAGAGAAAAGCTGCTCTTACAGATACTCAGGATTCCTACCAAATGCTTATATTCAGACTCAGCTTAGCATCAGTCATCAGTCAGAAATAAACACACATAACAGGAAGAACCTTCTTCCCTGCCTTGTAGCATTCCATTGGTATCTCATGTTTGTCTACGCTTTTGTTCCTTCTCTTAATGGAAATGCAGTTTTAATGTCTAAAAAAAGCTATCAAAGCTTTTTAAAACACATTTAAAGCATTTGACCAAGGAAATAATAAATCACTGTGTGACAGTATGATGATTGTTATATTCAGTAATATAAAAAGATCATCTTCCCCTTTCCTAACCTGCTTCCAAATCATCTTCATCAATCTCTGGTGTTCCATAGCTACGACTCAGTGCCTCCTGGACTTCATTGGCTTCTTCCATCATATCTTCCAATTGATCTTGTATGTCCTGAAGCAAGAATCATTTTCATGTGGTCTATATTTACTCAAATTCAGTTCAGTAATTCCAACATACAGAGCACTCAATTCTTTTAATGCATAAACCATTTTTTGGAGGCAGTATCAATACAAGTCAACCACACACATTCAGGACAGGAGTACTTGAAAAACAGAAAAGGTACGAAATTTAGACAAATCTACCATCTGGAAAATAAGGACCAACCTGAGTTGTGCCACAGCACAATTTGGAAGATACATTAGCATATTTACTGGCACTTAAGTACAGGTAAGGAAACAATACTTGCCTAAAGGTTTACAATGCAGGCCATTTATAAAAGACAGAATAGGAAAGAGAACTTAAAGAAATTCAGCACTGGCATTGGGTACGAGCTGAAGTGCAGCATACTTGAAATTATATTTAGAGATCTTACGGGAGATTTTTTATTCATTTTCTGAAGTCAGGGCCAGCCTTGCTGATGTTTGGTTAGTGGTTTGGGTTTTTGTTGTTTTGGGGGTTTGTTGGTTTGTTAGTTTCGGGTTTTGCTGTTGTTTGTGGGGTTTTTTTGGTTTAGGTTTTGTTCCTTTTTATCAGGCACTACCTTGAACTGGGGGAGTAAAGGACTAATCTGCATGTTACTGGTATAGGGAAACAAAAAAGGACAAAAAGCCATAGCAGGAAGTACCCACTAATATTTATGCTGAAGTGCAAGGAAAGGAGAGGACAGGAGACATTAAAGATTAGCTCACCAAGGAAACAATAATTACTACAATGAGGCAAACCATTGATTCTGCAGTACCAGTAAAATCAGGAAGGAATTATGATGGTGGTCCCATAAAAAAAGCAGACAAACTCATGTGAACAAAAATTGTCATCTTGCCTTCAAGTTCATAGTTCACTCACCACTATTTTAGTACATTGGTTTTGGTCTTTAATTGTTTAAACTATAAAAGCTCACCTCAATTTGATCAATCTTGACTTGCTTGTAAGCTTTCTTCATTTCTTTCACCCCCAGTTTCATTGCATCCACCTAGAAAGGTCAAACATCATGCTTGTATCTGATGTAGCACAGATTAAACAAATTAAACAAGTGTGAGATAAACAAACTGATACCGTTGTCTTTGTATCCTTCAGTGCCTGAATAGTGTAATTAGCTTGTTCCATATTAAAGGACTGCTGTGACAGATTATCCCTCTGTTGTTCATACCTGTTTTAAAAAAAGGCAAATAATGGCTTTAAAACACTACACTATTTATTGCCATAAACACTCCTAATTTTTTAAGAGTTGAAAAACCAGCAGCAGTAGTCTAAAGACAGGAACAGATTTGGGTTTTTTCACTTATTATACACAACTGCAGAATAAACAGCTTCATCAAAATCTGGCCATTATGCATTTCTGTGTACTTGAAGCCAACAAAGCTATTCCTGAACTAAGTTTTGTTTTAAGTGACAGCAACACCATATTTGCCTAGACTGACAATGTAGGTGAGGATACAGCAAAAGTTTAATCACCATCAGGCAGACATGTGTGCCATGCTGACTAGGGCTGTAAAGAGGATGGCAGATTATTCAAACCACACTGACTCCACACTGGAGTTTTTCAGGGCAGGGAGAAGGAGGAGGATAGAGTACCAAAAGGAAACCTTTAAGACTAATCACAGAGAAAAGAGAGACTTTAAAAATTAAGAAATCATCTTTCTCAAAGCTAAACTTGTATCAAATCAAAAATGTAAACTATGTCAAATTAAGCAAAAGAACAAAAGCATAAAAATGAACCATGAGTCCTTCTAACAAGCAAAGCAGGAGGACTGAAAGACAAGGAGGATCCACAGGCAAAACCTTCTGGACAACTAATGACTGCATCTATTATTGTTCCACAAGATCAGAAAGAAATGAGTGAGGGATATGACAATAGCCTATTATGAGGGGCCCAGTAATCCCACCAAGGAAGATTAGCAGGCAGCATAGTCAAAAACCAGGGGGGAAAACCTAAAGCCAGAATCAAGCAGTCCTCCTCACAACATCTAAATAAAGAACCACATTTCTTGCCATATCATATTTTGGACTGTAAGAGTTTACTAATACTTAACAAGTAATTGAGTGAGTCCACAAAGGTGCAATTCATCTGAGGGATGTGAAATACAAGACGATGGGAGCTTCAGCTCAGACAGCTTCTAAGATTTTCAGTTCGTGGACTATGAGATATTCCAATGAAACATACCTGAGCATTTGCCATATTCTGATATTTTTTCCTTTGGATCTTTTGCTGGACACTTTCAAGACAGTACACTAGACAAGGCCAGACCACAGGATCATCTATCCTGTCCACTTGGGGGTTTCTGCATAAACATAATTACCTGCACTACATCAGCTCAAGTCCTCAAAGGTGTCCATAGACAAGAGGTAAATTTCCATTAAACCAGAGCATGGTCATCAAATACACAATTTACTGTAATCAGTTAATAACATAAAATGAGGCAATCTCTCAGAAAGTTTAGGAGCCAAACATATTTGTAATAATGAGCAGATTCAGGTCATCTTGTACTAATCCAAATTTATATACTGACATATAAATCTTAAATATACTGGTGCAAAATATGTAAGGAGATACTTCTGAAAGGCTTCTTCAGCATTTTTCTTTAAAGAATGCTCAGGAGAGTACTGGGAAGAGAAATGAAAGTGTGCGACCACCCCCTAAAGAAAACAACCTTTTATTAACCACAAACTGAGAAAGGTTTCAACTTACATTCGCTTTTGCTTTAACACTCTCAACGCTTTCTGCTTTACTGTATTCTGAAAGACACAATTAAAGTGTTACATTAGACAAAACATCTGACTTTACACTTGATCATGCTGTTTAAACCTAATGCACTGGATTTAAGTTTTCCAAAAGATTCCTCAGTTACTAGTGCCAAGAGCTTAACAATAGTTACATTCAGCATTTGGCCTGCATTAATGACTAACAAAACAGGAGGGTACACAAAGCTTCTCATAGAAAATACTTACAGTTTCTAGGTTCTGATTTATGTTTTCAGTAAGTAGAATAAAATGTCAAACTTCGTCCATCAGAACTATATTTCATTAACACATTTTAATGGTCAGCATAAAATAATACTGCAACAGGTACTTGAACAATACCGTTTATGTCATATATGTTTATTTTCAGATACATTTTATATTGTTAGTTTATCCCCTTAAAAAATAGGCTGCCCTGCTCCCTTTAGGCATAGCATGGAGCTTTTTATTTTGGATGACAACCAAAAACAGACTCTCTGCCAGACTTAATTCAGGTAACAAGGAAGAAGGGAAACAAGTTATTTCTCACAGATGAATTACATTACATTCTGGAACAAATTAAAAAAAATGAAAACTTTTCTAAGATGTATGTCTAATAAAAATAATCCTGCAGGACGTTATCTCTCATCCATAGGGCAAACTGCAGTTTTAAGAACCTGATGAACTGGCTAAATCACATGACAAGAAGTATGAGTCATATCCTCTCATGCTTAAATTCCACAGAAGATTCTTCTTACCTTTGCAGGTCCCTCTCTCATTTTCTTCATTTGATCCTTATATTTCACTAGTTCTGCATCAAGCCTAGCAATTTTCTTATCAATGGACTCAGCTCTGCTATCCACCTTTAATACATGAGGGGGAAAACAAAGAAAACAACATTCATTAAGGTTTATTCATGTATGGGACAATAAAAAGAGCAGCCTCTGTTTTGTTGTGTTTCTAACGGAATTGTTTCTTCACTCAGTGGTTTTGTAAACAAATTAGATTTTGTAAGAATCCAGAACCAGAATCAAATGAAACAACTCCTACAAGGAGCACAAGAAACAGCACTCGAGGCTGCAGGAAGCTCTGCCATTGTAACATGTTCTCATCATTTTGAGATGCTCCCTTGCAAACCCACTCAAGGCAGTTCTCCATTCTGCAACTTCTGATAACACACAGCGCCAGGGACTAAAGTGAAATGGAAAACTTCCAGGTGTACCCTACTGGCATTCCACAGAGCTCTCACTTGGGATATATTTAACCCTTCACCATAAGAGGGTTAAAAGTGACAATTACATAACCAAGCATGGGTACAGGTAGTAATAACAGCATACACAAATCCATAAAAGGCCTGTTTAAAACAAACTGTCTACCCTTGCATTTCTCTGGAAACAACAAAGTAAAGCTTATTAACTTCTCATTCCAAGAAGCCTCTCTAGGGATTAGATTATAATGGCATTCCAATTACAGCATAAGACAGATCAGTGCAAATTTACAATTCTGCCTTTCTAATGGTGTGGCTAAGGATGTACAATTATGTGGATTTTGATTTCAGTGTTTCAATGACCCTTTTAAAACCCTGCTCTATAACAGCAACATGCATTTGCTAGAGGCATCCTGAGCAGAATGTCTGATATGAACATTCCATACAAAATATTAAAGTGCCTGGGCACAGCTGGCATTGAAAATTTTGTATTAAGCTTTCTATTATCCAAATATTTTACTAATAGCAAAAAAGAAAAATTTGGGGTTTTATAACTCCTGTACATGTAAAGCATGGCACCTCCACAAGATCTTTATCACCTTACTGCATCTTTGAGGTTAGCCTCCACAGGGGGAAGCTGTGGAAAAAAATTATTTGGTTTATTTATAAAATGAGTCCTTCAAGAAGTACTAGCGGGAAACAGAGACAGAACCTCCCACATCAACTATATAAAAACTTCACACACACATGACATGCGACCTCAGCTTTTAGAAATGAGACTGGACAGAGGACGGGAAATGGACCTAATTTATCAAAAAAACTAGACTGTGCATTAGGACTTGAAGAGCTTCTGTCTATTACTCACAAATAAGGCACACTGAGGAATGTTTCATTGCTACAGAAGGGCCCCAATTTACACAAAAGAAAGGGAACCTGAGTTTTAATACTATTGTCATAACTGTTAGCCTTTTGTTCCTATGTTTCCTATTTATTACTCTAAAAAACCCTACGTTTGGAGTGTTTTTCAAAGAAGAAAAAGTAAAAAACACTATTAATGCTTCACTTCCTGGTGCATCCTTCCTCCTACCGGTCTCGTGATAGCTTTGAGTCATCTGACTGTGCTCTGCCAGCAAGCATTAAAAATCCTGCCTTTAAATGCCTAAACTTGTCTACACAGTAAAGAACATCCAAAACATAGGCATGATTACTGCCAAAGAGTTATCTATGTTTTTAACAAATGTTGTTTTAATCACTGCTCACCAAATACATTTCCAAACTGTCATTTAATGGCTAATTACCACTGAACTAACAGTAAGAGATCTTACAAAGCAATTTGACTCTTTCAGAAGGTAGAGCAAAACATGTCTAAGACAGAAAACACCTCAGAAACAACAGTAGTTGAGCCTCCAAACTGTTGGATTTAACATCGTAAAGAAATAGTACAAGTTTTTAAATATCTCACACAACTTTCTTCAATAATAATTCATGTATAATTTAAAATACACAATCTGATAATGTCTGTAGTTTTAGCAGGACCAATCCTAGAGACTCCACTACTTTGAAAAGTCTTTCACAAATCAGACAGATTACTGCATATAACTTGGCACAAAAAGTTAATTCATAAATTTCAAACTGCTAAAAGAAAGCTCTTCTCCCCATCCTTACTAGTAACCATTAGTAACCACCCTGTAACTTATCATTGGTTTCCGAAGTCACCACATGCATAAAATAAACCTGAAATTCTTCTTTTTGGTTGCTCTTCTGTCTTGCATAGTCAAACTTTCAGACAGTGCAATTACAAACAACTAGAAGAGGACCAAAACTGCATTCAGCAGGATTTTTTAAGGAAAAAAACCTCTAATTCTTGGTGTTGCCAATCAAAACATCTGTTTAAAATACACTTTTATGCACTCCAAAATTCCTCTAGGATTGAACAAGCTCTTAGCAGAAGACAGACTGCTGACCTATCTGAATTTTCTTTTGATTTACCTCAACATTAGAAAATGGATATTAACTTGAAACAGGCACCATGATAAATCTAGCAGACTAATAAGGAGTTAGTTGTGAGGGAAACAAGGCTTCCTGCTCTTCCACTTATATTGCCAAAATAGCAAATTTAAGTACTTTGTATCTCAGATGGATTTTGGAGTTCAAGTCATCCTCCAAAGTGTTTAATGGCAACAATGGGAAAATTAATCCTGATTTTCAATCAGATGCTTTATTCACTGTTCTAATGAAATATATTTAGAGTTATGTTTGGGCTTAATACTGCTAAAAAGCAATACAGATTTTTGTTAGTAAGATAAAGATCAAGAGGAACATTTCTCTCTCCCCATACCAGCTAGTGGCATACACAAGAGACTGATGTGTAGGTAGCACTGACAAATATTAGGTATTTCATTTAGAGAGTCTCTTCACCGGGTAGCAAAAGAAATCTTCTGAGAGGAAAACTGTGATTTTTCCATGGAAACTGTTTGTTGTCAGGTTCCAATGACAAAGCTTACCTAACCTTCATTTATACCACAACCATTACTGACCTTTCTTTACTGACAGAAACACTCAAGAAACTCAGTTTTCTTCCTTCACTTCTTAAAATTAGCTTACAACAAAAGGAGCTGCAAAACCATGCTACAGTTTTCTTTGTAAACTTTGAAGTCAAAAAAAGACCACGAAATTATAAGGTAAATCTTAGGACTTTTTCTTAACCCTCTTTGCAGGCAGGCCAACAGTTGTAAAGTGCTCTGCCACGTGTTTCCTGAGCATTTCTTGCTTGGTCTGAGTTTGATTATCTGTCCACCTGCACAACACTACTCACCCCTAAGAGACAAAACACTTCTGTATTGGCCAGGGACACTGATCTTCTTGTTCCTGCCCCTGCCTTGCCACAACTTGCTACGGCAGGAGTTAGCCAGTGCAATCAGAGAAGCCCTCAGATGGAAATGCTGAGAACATCCATGAGGATGTAAGGAGCGCCATGCCCTCCGCGCTCACTGCCTGCACCCACATTTATGGGATGCATTCCTAGGCACAGGACACAAACACAGCCACGGGTGTATGGACATACAAAGGGACATCCCACATACCAAGGGACATCCCTGTGTACGTGTGCGGACACACAGACACGCTCACCGAAACACACCGGGGATCCCGCACACCACAGTGCTCAGGCACGGGTGTGGCTCTGAGTAACCTGCTCTAGGGGAAGGCGTCCCTGCCCATGGCAGGAGGCTTGGAGCTGGGTCATCTTGGAAGAGCCCTTCCAAGCCAAGCCATTCCATGGTTCTACGCTGTACATACCCGCACACGGACAACACAGTGCCCACGCACAGCCAGTGTCCACAACCACTAAACACACACACACACACACACACAACTCACTCACACTCACAACACACACACAATCACACACACCACACTCACACACACACACACACTCACTCACACACTCACACACACACACCACACACCACACACACACACAACACCACTCTCAAACCACACACACACACACAACCACACACAAACACCACACACACACAATCACAGACCACACACACACACACTCACACCCACACACCACACACACACAAATCACACACACTCACACACAGACAAATACACACACACACACTCACAGACACACACCACACACTCACACACACACACACCACTCACACCAGAAACATAACACACACACACTCACCACACACACTCACAGGACCCACACACACACTCACACACACACACACACTCACACACACACACACACATACAACACACACCACACACAACACTCACATACACACACACTCACAAACTCATACACACACAGACACATACACACACACTCACACTATCACACACTCAACACACACACTCATCACAAACACACACACTCACACACAACACTCACACACACACAATCACACACACTCACACACAGACACATACACACACACCACACACACTCACAGACACAAACACACACTCACACACACACACACACTCACACAGCACATCACACATCACACTCACAGACACAACACACACACTCAGAGTACACACACACACACTCAACACACATCATACACCACACTCACACACACCCACTCACATAAACCACACACCACAGCTCCATACACACACACAGACACAAAACACACACTCACACACACACACTCCACACACAAACACTCAACACACACACACCACACACACACACAAACTCACACTCACACACACTCACACTCACACACACTCACCCAACACACACACTCACAAACACACACCACACACTCACACCACACTCACACACTCACTCACACACACTCACACACGCACACCACACCCACAACTCACACACACACACCACAAACAAACACATACACACACACACAGGACACATACACACCACTCACACACTCACACACACACTCACTCACCACACACACACACACTATCACCACACACACACTCACACATCACTCACACTCACACACACACACTCACAGACACAACACACACTCACACACCCACACAATCACACAGAACCACACCTCACACAGACACCTACACACACACAATCACAGACACACACACAAACTCACACACTCACACACACACTCACCACAACACACACACTCACCACACTAACACCACACACACACACTCACACCTCACACACACACACACACTCACACACACACTCACCCCACCCACTCACACACTCACAGACACAACACACACCACTCACACACAACTCACACAACACTCCACACACACATACACACACACATTCACACACTCACACACTCACTCACTCACAACAAAACACAACCACACACTCAACATTCAAACTCACACACACTCACACTCACACCACACTCACACACACACTCACACACACAACACACTCACACCATACAACAAACTCACACACACATACACAACACTCACACACTCTATTCCCCACCTCACACACACTCACACACACACTCCACACACACACAACTCACACACACACACACACACACACACTACACTCACACACACACACACACCACTAAACACTTCACTCACACACACCCCTATGCACAGGTGCAGTCCCTAGTGCACTAAGTCGGATCATCACACAGACAGAGAGCACGATACAATCAAGAATGGCACGAAGCGAGAGGACAGCAGGTCAAAATCAAAAATAGGTGTCAAGGTGTTGGATTACGGACCTTCTCATGGCTCGGACTGGGTGTATCTTTACACACAAAACGGAATCCAGGGCCGAACAAAAGCAAACGGGAAACGCATACATAGGCACACACTGACAGTGTACGAGTAGGCACATTCTTGCACTACGTTCCTTACAGGGAAAGTAGACTTCCCACGGGCGGTAAGGCCCAGTGTCAATGGTACCACAGGTTACCATCAGATGAAGCGTATGAGTAGTCCCGCCCTGTCGGACGCCACCGAACACGGGCACAGTCAATTATA
>CM031858.1:88963672-88999859 GCA_018697195.1 Certhia americana
CAGACTAATAAGGAATTTATTTGATGATGGAAACAAGGCTTCCTGGCTCTTCACTTATATTGCCAAGAATAGCAATTTAAGCACTTTGTATCTCAGATGGATTTTGGAGTTCAAGTCATCCTCCAGTTTTTTAAGAATGGGTAACAATGGAAAATTATCCTGAGTTCATCAGATGCTTTAATTCACTGTTCTAATTGGAAATATATTTAGAGTTATGTTTGCGGCTTATTACGCTAAAAAGCAATTACAGAATTTTTGTTGTAAGATAAGATCAAGAGGACATTTTCTCTCTCCCATACAGCTAGTGGCATACACCAGAGACTGATGTGTAGGTAGCACGACGAATATTAGGTATTATCACATTTAGAGAGTCTCTTCACCAGGGTAGCAAAAGGAAATCTTCTGAGAGGAAACTGATTTTTTTCCATGGAACTGTTTGTTTGTCAGGTTTCCAATGGACAAAGCTTACCTAGACCTTTCATTTATAACCACGGAGCCAATTACTGGACCTTTCTTTTACTGACATAAACACTCAAGAAACTCAGTTTTTCTTTCCCTTCACTTCTTAAAATTAAGCTACCCAAAAGGTAGCCTGCAAAACCATGCTACCAGTTTTCTTAGTAAACTTTGAGTCCCACAAAAAGACCTATGAATTATAGTAAATCTTAGGACTTTTTCTTAACCCTCTTTGCAGCAGGCCAACCAACACATTTGTAAAGTGTTTTGCCACGTGTTTCCTGAGTCATATTCTTGCTTGGTCTGAGTTTTTGCTTATCTGTCCCACCTGCACAACACTATCACACCCTAAGAGACAAAACACTTCTTCCTATATCGGCCTAGGGACACTTGATCTAGCTTGTTCCTGCACACTTGCTACGGCAGGAGTTAGCCATGCAATCAGAGAAGCCCTCAGATGGAAATGCTGAAACATCACTGAGAGCAATGTAAGTACGCCATGCCCTCGCGCTCACTGCCCTGCCCCACATTTAATGGATCGCTCCTAGCACAGGACACAACGCAGGCACGGGTGTACGGACATACAAAGGACGTCCCATCCTCACATACCAAGGGACATCCCTGTGTACATGTGCGGACCACCCAGACCGCTCACTACGAAACGACAACCGTGGATCCCCGCACACCACAGTGGCTCTGCACTGGTGTGGCTCTGAGTAACCTTCTCTAGGGGAGCGTCCCTGCACATGGCAGGAGGCTTGGTAGCGGGGTTCATCTATGGGAAGAGCCCTTCCAAGCCAAGGCCATTCGCGTGATTCTACGCTGTACATCCCGCACCCGGCACACACAGTGCCCACGCAGCCGCAGTGTCCACACACTAGAAGCTCACCCACACACCACAAACACAACACACTCACTTGCACAACTCCCACAACACCACACAACTCCCACACACACACTCACACACACACACAATGACACTCATCACACACTCACACACAACACACACACACTCACACAACACACACACACTCACTCGTCACACACACACACACACAGTTGCCACCTCACAGCCACCACCCTCACACACACCCAATCCAGACACACACACACAACACGTTCACAACACACACTCACACCACACAATCACACACCTCCAACACAGACACATACACACCACCACTCACAGACACACACACACACTCACACACACACACACACTCACACAGACACATACACACACACACTCACAAACTACACTCACAGACCACACACAGCCTCACTCACACACCCACACTCCACACCACACACACACACTACATACACACACTCACACACACACACGCAACATACACACCACTCACACACTCATACACACACAGACACATACACAACACACTCACACCACACACACTCACACACACACACTCGCACACACACACACACCACACCACACACTGGCACACACGACACATCCCACACTCACACACGACACATACACACAACACACACACTCACAACACACACACACACTCACACACACACAATACACACTCACAACAGACACCATACACACCACACTCCAGACACACACACACACTCACACACACACACACACTTCACACACATACATACACACAACTCACCACACACACTAGCTCACATACACACACACTCACACACATCAATACACACCCCAGACACATACACACACACTCACACACACAACACTCACAACACACACTCACACACACCACACACACACACACACACTCACACTCACACACACTCACACTCACACACACTCCACACACACACACACTCACCCACACACACACACACTCACACACACTCCACACTCACATCACTACACACTCACCACGCACACTCACAACACACACTCACACACACACACTCACACACAAACACATACACACACACACAGACGACATCCGACACACTCCACACTCACACCACACTCACTCACACACACACACACACCTGCACCCACACACACTCACACAACACTCACACTCACACACACACACTCACAGACACACCAAAACCAGGCACTCCACACACACACATAACACTCCACAGACACACACTCACACACAGACACATACACACACTACACTCACAGACACACACACACACTCACACACTCAGCAACACACACTCACATCGTGCACACACACACCTCCCTGACACTCACACACACAACACCACACTCACACACTATCACACACTACACACCAACTCACACACACAATCACACACACCTCACGAGAGAGACACAACTCACAGACACACATCACACTTCACACGCACACTCACACACACTAACACACAACATACACACACACATTCCACACTCACACACTCACTCACACACACACACACACACAACACACTCTACATTCACACCACACACACTCCAACTCACACACACTCACACACACAACTCACACACACACACTACACTCACACACATAAACACCACTCACACACCATACCACACGTGCACTCACACCTCTATCTCACACACACTCACACACACTCACACACACACTCACACACTCACACTCACACACACTCACACACACACACACTCACACACACACACACACTCTATCTCACACACTCACACACACACTCACACACACCCCTATGCACAGGTGCCGTCCCTAGTGCCACCGCGGCGCTCCCTCCGCTGCCGAGGCGGCGGTGGCCGGGCCGGGCAGCGCTCCGCGGGCCCCGGCACCCCGGGGCGGGCACTCACCGTCCCGATGCAGTCGGTGAGGCTGGGCGGGGGCGCCTTCGGCTTCGCCTTGCCGAAGAAGCGGTTCATGGCGGCGGTGCCTCGGCGGTGCTCCCGGCCCCGGCAGCGGCGGCAGCGCTCCCGGCCGACCCGGAACACCACGGCCGGCCCCGCCCCGCGGAGGAAGGGCCGAGGGAAGAGGGAAGGGCCGAGGGAAGCGGGAAGGGCCGAGGGAAGCGGGAAGGGCCGAGGGAAGCGGGAAGGGCCGAGGGAAGCTGGAGGCTCCGTCCCAGCACCGAGCTCCCGTCCCGCTGGCCCAGCAGCCCCGCACACGGGGACGCGTTTCTCCCCCAACACACCCCGTGTAGCTGCTGGGCCTGCACCGCCCGCTCGCATTGTAGGGAACACCCCCATAACGTCATCCGATCTGCCAAAAACGCCAGGAAAACACGGGAAGCGTACCAAAACGGCGCTATGGAGCAGGAATAGTGCGGGCAGCAGGGTAAGGCTGGGCAGGGATTGTCCCACCATACTCAGTACTGCTGAGGCCACATCTCGACCTGCTGTGATCATTTCTGGGGTGCTCAAATCATAAAGGACATGGAGGTGCTGGAGCAAGCCCACAGAAAGGCAACAAAGCTAAGGAGGGTCCGGAGCACAAGTCCCATGGGGTGTTTAGCCTGGCAAAAAGGAGGCTCAGGTGATCTTTATTGCTTTCTAAAACCACTTGAAAGGAGGGTGTAGCCAGGTGGGGGTCGGCATCTTCTCACAGGTAAGAAGTGACAGGACAAGAGGACACAGCACCTAAGGTGCAGCACAGGAAGTTTAGGCTGGACATGAAAGTAATTTCTTCACAGAAAGGGTGCTTTACACACGGGAATGGACTGCTCAGGGAGGTGGTGCAGTCATTGTCCATGGAGGTGTTTCAGACAGGATGTTGGACTCACCACCATGGTCTAGTTGACACGGTGGTGTTCAGTCACAGGCTGGGCTCAGTGATCTCAGAGGCGTTTTCAAACTAAGAGACTATATGATATCATATTTGTTTTATTTATTTTTTTATATTAAGAACACTTTTTTTTTTTTTTTACAGAAGTTACTGAGGGCCTAACATATCTTTAGGCTTCACCCACTGATCAAACTGGTCTGATGTAAGGAACCCCAGCTTTATAGCAGCTTCTTTTAACGTTGTCCCCTCTTTGTGCGCTGTTTTGGCAATCTTGGCTGCTTTATCATATCCTGTTACAAAACAAAACGAACAAGTTATCCATTCGCAATTTTAGATGATTCATTAGAGGTGAGAGAAAAATGGGACACAGTCTTTGGAAAATTATTTGCTAGGTATTACAATTACTGCTTAACTTCATTTGCAGGAAATGCATACCAAATGTTTACTCCTTACTTGAAGTGAAAGTAAATTTTGTTATTCTGGTCTTAATTAATTTAGATCAAAGATTTATGGGACTTTCTCCTTTAAAAAAATACCATATTGTAATCTTTCACTCAACCTCTAATAATGATAATTTAGGAAAACAGGTACATAAATTCTCCCAATCTCCTTTTGACTCTAATCAGCTATCTTCTAATACCCTGGCATGGCCACTGCAAGGAAAACACAGCTTTACAACAGCAACTCGTGATGTTGAAGTAAATTAATTTTTGACCTGATTTGGCCCCACAAGCATTATGACAATATAAATGAAATGTACAAAATAATGTTACCACAAAATATTTTGGTATGTTCTGGGAAGTTCTTGAGCCTTAAACCTACCTATATGTGGGTTCAGTGCTGTTACCAACATCAGAGATTCATTCATCAGTTTGTTGATCCTATCTGTATTGGCTTGGATTCCAGCTACACAGTTGTCAGTGAAAGAAACACACACATCTCCTAGAAGTCTTGCAGAGTTTAAAACATTTTTAATCTAACAAGACAAAGAAAGAAATATCAATTATTTAATTCATATATTACTAGTTGCACATTCTGGCACCTTTGTTCATAACCAGTGCCCTCCCTAAAATCTCAACCTTTTCTACAGGTTATTGTCCTTCCAGTAGCTGAAGGGGGCCTACACAGAAGGCAGAGAGGGACTCTTTTTCAAGACCTGTAGTGACAGGACAAGGAGCAATGCGTGCAGACTGAAAGAGGGGGAATTTAGGCTCGATATCTGGAAAGAATTCTTTACTTGAAGGTGGTGAGATACTGGAACATCAGTATCAGAGGAATGCTGCAGATGTCCCAACCTTGGCAGTGTTCAAGTGTTCCCTGAGGGTTTTTTCCTGTCCATAAGTTATCTGACTTAATAAGTTAATTACTTAGAAAGTCCTAGATATGTAAAACTTTATGAACTTACCATCATGGGCTTAAAGACATTCAGTTCAAAGTGTCCATTGCTTCCTCCTACAGTTACAGCAACATGATTTCCCATAACTTGGGCTGCCACCATGGTCACAGCTTCACACTGGGTAGGGTTCACTTTTCCTGGTCATGAAAAGGAGAGACAAAGGTTACCAAAGGAGAAAGAAGGGGAAAAAGCAACCAACCAGCCAACCACCACCAGCAGCCTTCTACCAAATCCCATTCAAGAGAAAATGTTTTGTAAGTGGTAACTCATCTAACTCATCTGTATCTGTGCACCACAGAAAATAAGGCATTTCCTCAAATGGTATTAAATTGACTGTACTATTCCAGTATTTTCAGCGAGGATTTGTAAAACAGCTATGGCTGCTTCAACAGTCTCCCAAGACTCTGGGAGCTTGAGCATGAGCTCAACATGTGCATGAGCTAAACTGTTGTTCATTACCACAGTTCTTAATAGTCAAGAGATTATAACCTGTCTTTACACATGCAAGTTGGCATTTCTGGGAGACCACTAACAAATCTAATTCAGCACAAGGAAAATATTACTGATTTGTTAGAATTACTTTGTGATAAAGTTAGTGCACTCTGTCAGAAAAAAAAAAAAACCAGAACAGAAAAACAAAGACAAACAAGCCCCTGCCAAACCCAACAAACACACCAAGTTAAAATGGCCTCCAAGCAAGTTTGTTTTATGATTTCATCATTTAATTTTTAGACATAATCCTAGTAAGAAGGTCATTGTTTGCTTTCTTAGAGCCACATATGTTCACGACCTGTTTCTTTTATAGTTTATCATACAGGAGGAACAATCTTAGAACAGTTTTGGATGTACAATATTCATATTTACATGCTTTCTTAGGAGAGGAAAGGAATGATTACTGGTATTATTCCTTTCTTTCTTATCCTCCCATACAATGAGATCATTGCAGAAGGGAAAATGTGAGTGCATAATACCTATCATACAAGGAAGTAGAGATCAAAGTCAAGATACATGACAGTACTGCTACAATTCAGAGATTAAAGGTTATTTCAGAAAAGCCTTTACCTAAATATTGTAGAGATCCTGCAATTCTAAAAGAAAGCTTTATTAACACAAGCGTACTTCTCAAAGCCATATTCTTACAGATACTGATCTCCCCTCTTCCCCATACACTAGCCAAAACACAGCTGTGCAAGCATTTCTTTGGACAGAGGTTTTGGTAAAATAGGGCAGTAGATAAAAACTGACAGAATCATGGACTTACTGACATTTGTGATAGTGTTTGGTAAACATTTGTTAAGAGACAGTGGTCAAAAAAATAAAAAAGAAACAGGTCATTTCTCTCCGTATGTGTTCTCTGTACCTGGCATGATGCTGCTCCCTGGTTCATTTTCAGGCAAGATGAGTTCTCCCAGCCCAGAGCGTGGTCCAGAGCCCAGGAAGCGAATGTCATTAGCTATTTTCATCAGACTGCATGCCACTGTGTTCATGGCTCCACTGAGCTCCACTAAAGCATCGTGAGCTGCAAGAGCTTCAAACTTATTTGGCGCAGTGACAAAAGGCAAACCTACACAGAGAGGGTGTAAACATAAAACCAGTGATGACATAACCCAGACAAACAAACACATAACTAGCTTAATAAAATATGAAAAATTAACAACCCTGTATGATCATCTCTTTCCTCTAGAGCTTTCTTCATAACCATACTCCTTAAAATAAATTAAATGCAAAAAGACACAATTAAAGTCACTAAAATATAGAAGAGTATAAAATCTGAGCCTCCACCTACAACAAAGGTGTCCTACTACAAATTTCAAGCCTTCATAGTGTGCTGCATTCTAAGCATTGCTTGTGCACCACAGTGTTCTGTGAATGTCAATAATCTTTCAAAAGTTAGCCCAACTTTGGCATTTTTTGCATGAAATCAAGTTAGATACTTTAGATTGTTAATTGCTGTGATGATTTCAGTTACAAAAATAGATGTTTTTGCAGCATAGCACAGGCATTAGGGTAAGTAAGAAGTAATCACAATAGAAGGGAATAATAAACCAGCCAGAACATGGGAAAGCTGGGTCAGACTTAGGAGGATGCCTGCCAACAGCAAGAGCACAGGAGCAAAGGAGCAGCTTTTGTTTATGTTAATTAAATGCCTGAGATGTAAGCCTAGGTTCCATGATGAAAAACATTCCTTCAGGACTTTGCCCTGGAAGGACAGCCCCAGTAGAATGGGACTGTAAAAATTTACAGACCTCACTAGGGACTGACTGTGGGCTGGACTTCTGCCCCCCAGAACAACTGATCTGAGCTTTCAGCACCATTCAAAGGAGAGCAGCCATAACTTCCCATAACTTCCAGTGTTTTGCACTTTCCCACAAACCCCAAATCCCACCCAATTTGCATGGGCTTGTGAACTGCACACCGCTGCCTTCTCAGTTACAGAGATCCAGATAAACTTCTCCTTTTGTTCTCGCCAATAACCACCCTCTACAAGAGCATGAGGAACTTCAGGAGTCTGCCCTACTCATACAACCTGCCCTTCCAGGACACAAAATATCCATTGACATGGGAGAGCTTCCTAACACCACCAAAACATGCCCTGTACTGCTCTTGGCAGCTGTTGTTTACAGCAAGTTACTTCTCCTTCAGGGCACAAGACAGTCTTGACCCCCTGAAAGACAGTTAATAACAGATCAATAAAAACAAAAATACTGTCACTAAGTAATTTCAGATTTTACACCAAATGTAAATGACAAATGTACGTGTTTGTTTGGGGGGCATTTTGAAAACTGATACTGTGACACAAAAGATCTGGTTTCCAGATCCAAAAACTCAACTGCACTGTAAATTAAGTTTTAAGATCTATAAAGATAGAATCAAAAAAATCAGACAGTTAACTTTTACTCTTTCATATGAAAAAAAAGAGTGGCTTTGGAAGTGTTTTTTTCCTTCTTTTGCACCAAGTCACTGTGAATTAAGAGAGACAGAGGAGCAAAGATCAAGACAGAAGCATTATACTTGGGCTAATAATAGAAGTCTGAAACTGTACCCATATCCAAAGAGCCCTGCTTGGATAAACACCAGAACTTCATTCACTTTCAATGCACTGAGTATTATTATAAAAATACATTGCATAAAAAATCCAAAGTAGACGGCATATAACACATGGCATTAACAAAAGTTTCATGTTAAAATGCAAAGACAGTTTAAGCTTATGAGAAGTATTGAAACTGGACAGATTTAGTTCGAATCTGACAGCATGTTACATACACTGCTTTACTGATAACTCACTCCCAAATATCATTCCTCACCCGTCAGTTCAGCCACTTTAGCAGCAACTTTCTCAGCAAAGCCAATCCTTGTGTTCAGTCCCGTGCCAACTGCAGTCCCACCAGCTGCCAGCTGATACACCCTTGGCATGGAGGATTCAATCCTGGCCACACCATATTTAATTTGTTGCACATAGCCACTAAATTCCTTTGAAAGAAAGGAGGGCAAAGTTAAGGAACAAAGACAACAACCAAAAATAAGCATCCAGATTGTTTTAGATTTTTAACATGATTTGTCTAATTCCTTTAAAAACCTGAAGGCACTGAATTTCACCCAAATGCTAAATCTAATCATGTGGGAAAGTATACATCTATTAAAGGACTGTTCCCATGCTACAAAAAATCATACATGAAACCAATCTTAATATACAAAAGCATATACATAATGCATCTTTCTCTCACCTTTTATCTTAGCTGTGTACTTAGCATGATCTCATTCCATAGTAAATCAGCTCCAAGATTACATTAATGTTCTCAAAGAACAAATGGAGAAATGGATCTTGGGCTTTGTTCACTTAATTCCAGTTAGCAAAACCCCCACCTGTGCATTCTTGGAAAAAATCCATAAATTCTACCTGCTTTTCTACCAATTCAGTTTAATTCATCACTAAATTATGGTAATATCAGCCATTCCTGACAATATGATAACATTTGCCATCTTTTATATATATATACACACATTTATACACACAAGATTATGCACTGTAGATTTTTCATTCACAATACTTAGTAGTTTTGTGTGTTGGCAAAACATAACTTATGTAAATTTACAGATTACAGACAACTACCTCTTTCCTGCAATGTCATTGTAACAGAAAAATTGTACTGTGCCATCTGGTAATGAAATATCATTTAAAAATAATTTATATTTTACTACTGTTAGAAATAAAACACATATGGAAAAAATTAATAAAAATTAATATGTATTAGAGTACAGCATATCCAGTGAACTCCTGTACAGACTGAAAATACTCAGGCTGAGATTCCTGATTTTCCTGTATTTTATCCTAAACTGTCAACCTAATTTAGGCATACTTAAGTTTTTCTTAAGTTTGAATTTTCCAAAAAAAAGCATAATTCTTTAATATTTTTTACCTGCCCAAGTGTAAGTGGAACAGCATCTTGTGTATGAGTGCGCCCTATTTTTATGATTTGGGAAAACTCTTTGGATTTCCCTTCGAGCGCATTCTGTAGCTTCTTCAGTCCAGGTAACAAGACCTCATTAACCTCCTGGGCAGCAGCAATATGCATTGCTGTTGGGAAAGTGTCATTTGAACTCTGTGGAGAAAATTCAAGAAATTAATTTACAAGCTTTTCTCACCATTGCTGCTGTAAGGTGTACATGTGTGGCTTTATTCTCTTTATCTCATAAACTATTAGAAACTAAACTAAGAGTAAGCAACTTAGGGCCAGTTCCCTATTGATAAATCAACTTTTACTGACTACACCCACAGAAAGTTAAATTTAATAAATTGCTTATAACAACCTTGGGACAAAAAGAAAAGAATTACTATAGTAGTTATGAGTGATGGCTAACAAATGGACAGATGATTTTAAAGGAATTATAAGTGACTTTGAAACACACATGTTGCTTTGATAATATTAAATCTGTAGTTCACAGAATACTGAGTAAGCACAAAAGATGAGAAAGGAAAACAACTCAGTCAGTGGCTTAATCTTTCCTTCAAGGTAGGTGAAGTTTAAGAGAGAAGTATAATAAAAATGTCTACCATGATCCAACATTTAGAAACTAGATCCACATTCAACATCTTTAAGACTGTAGCAGTGGCTGTCACAAGGCCACCACTGTCTAATACATTATGTGTTAACTTATCTATCGTGAATGAGTTCAAAGTTTTTAATCTGAAAAGCTCATACTGTCACTGAAAAACATCCTAAAGCTCATTTGAACTGAAAAAAATCAGAAAATTGTTGCCAAAATTGTCCAAATTTTTTTTTTTTTTAACTTGAACAGTGGAAACAAGAAAACTCAAAATTCACAATTCAAAGACACAAAACTTTTGAAACGAAAAGCAATATAAAACAAGTGTAACAACCTGGCTTTTGTTAACATGATCATTTGGATGCACCGGCTTTTTGCTTCCCAGTGTGCCTCCCATTAGCTCAATAGCTCTGTTGCTGATAACTTCATTGACATTCATATTGGTTTGAGTTCCAGACCCAGTCTGCCACACCACCAAAGGGAAGTGATCATTTAATTTTCCTTCAGCTACCTATAATGGAAAAAACAGAGAAAACCTGTTCCACTAGAAAAAAAAAAAACATAAACCTGAAAATCTTATTGCCATAACTAAAATTATGCTCTCTATTATATTTTCAAATCTACATATAGTAATTAGTGAATTTAAAATACAATAATTATCTTTTAATATCAGATATTAAAAGGGAAAAAAACATAAGCTATGCTTTTTGAAGACACTGAATTGTAAAATACAGCGATATATAAAATTTGATTTCATGTTCTACAGATATATTCAAAATGCTTTTAAAAGGTAGTGTAGGTTACATCTTCTCTCTGTGTAACTGGATTCTGATAGCTCTCAATAAAGAAATTTCATACAGGGAAGTTCCAGACCTCTTACACCTATGGACATTACATGTTGCAACAACAAAGCCAGCAGATGGCTGCCAGTATCAAACACCTCCTTCCTGTAAGGCACTCTCCTGCTTGATCAGCATTTTTTGGAGCCTGTTGAATCTTAGACACATTCAGAGAGTTTTCTAAACATGTGTTTGTGATAGCATCCAAATCTGTGCTCAGAAGTATCACCCCCAGGCACATTAGCCTCAGGAAAAACAAAGCAGCTGTTGTCACAACTCTGGGGCTAGACAATCAGGACACATCAGTCCTCCTGGAATCATGCTTTTCAAGAAAAGATCTTCTGGATTTCCCATTTTTTACAGGGGCAACATTCCCACCTCCAAGAGTAACTCGATTCCTCTTTTTATTTAAGTTGTATTAGAAAATTATTTTGGAGGTGCGAGAAAGGGTATCGTAGCAAGGGTGTTTTTAAAACACAATAAAGAAAGCCACAAACAACTTTCAGAATTTAGGAATCTAAACTAAGGAGCTTAATCCACCAAAACTTCTAATCCATTTTAGGGGAACCCTAGAAACCAGAAGAAGAGCCTGGACATACTCTGGAGTTCTCCAATGCAGTTAGGTCTTGGGACTTAAGGTGGTCGAGGTAGGAAGACCTCGACCTGGTAGGAAGAGGATACAGCTTCTGTCACCACTGAAATATTTTTAAGCTAGTCAGGACAAGAAAAATCTGCTAAAAATGCTTCTAGGTAAACAATCTGTTGATTTATTCAAAGTAAAACACCTGTTATTACCACACCTCAAATAATGGTCACTCACAACTCTCTGCACTTGGGTGGCATTTATCAACATGCATTTGAACATTCTATCATTTCTTCACATGCAAGAAAGGAAATAGTAAAATATTATATTAAGTAAATGATCTCTGGAGAACAAGATTTGCTAACAGGAAACGCTTTCCTCTAACAATCTGAGAAATGCAATCCCCCAACCTCCTGTGAAAAGCTTAACAAAAATACAGTGGCAGTTGCAGTATTTTGAACAGCTCACTCCTACCTCATTTGCTGCCTGTATAATGGCTTTAGCAATCTTTGGGTCGAGACCATAGTCTTGATTTACTTCAGCAGCTGCTCTCTTCAAGATGCCAAAAGCCCTTATGACTTGGACCTGAGACACAAGGGTAAGTTTAAACACACAATTTCTTTCCCCCAAAGGACACATTATCAATGTATAGTGCATGTCTAGTTCTCAACCAAACTCCTGATCTTAAATCCAGCAGTAGTTCCATCAGCCAAACCAGAGAGCAATCAGGTCCATCTGGCCTATGCCCCAATCAGCAGTAACATTCATCCAAACAGTCCAGAGGGCAGCACACAACTGTTTTTGCAAGCCCAGGTATGCACCAGGTATATCAAAAGTTACATGCATTAAAATTGAACTGGTTCCATTTCTAAAACAGCCTTTCGAGGGAAAACTGACAAACTTCAGTACATGGAGAGTCAGTATATGACAAAGCACGTGCACATTAACGACCTATGCACAGCTACATGACAAGTTTATTTCAACTTGTGCTATAATAGACCACTTCAATAACAAACTATATAAATGCTACATTTGCTTTTTCATCTTTCATAGAAAGACAGATTTCTATTCATCCTGGTTATTAAAAAATAAAGCAACACCATAAAATCATTCAAAAGCAATATTCAAATTATTTAAACACAACAAGAAACATTTCTATCAGAATAATATATTGCTGTGAAATTTCTACCTTTAATTAAAATTCAAAGTTGCCCACATTTCCAGCAAAAGCCTAAGAAGAACATATTCAGAAAGTATTCACTTTCACATACAAAACACACTCTAGAGAAGAAGAGAACACACATCTGAATTACTTACTGGCATTCTTTCTGAAACACCTCCAATCTTGAAGTTCATTGTAGATCTTACAGTTTGGGCACCATAGTATTTGTCACTTGGGACCTTCAGTTCACCAAAGGTATCATATTCTGTCCTGAAAGACTCTTGAGAAAACAACAGAAAAGAAAAAAAAAAAAAAAAAATCAAACACTGGCAATCAATATATTCTTTTTGAAAGCAGGTAGTCAAGAAAAAGAAGATGGGAAAAAATACAAAGCCAAGACACGCAGCTAGTCACAGGTATGTTTCTAACTGTATCTTCAAAGTTGAAACATTTTTCTAGTTTGAGCAGGTGTCTCACTAAAAGGCACAACTACAACTCTGTATCATAGCTGACCCATGGTTACAGGCAGCACCACAAGGCTAAAGAACTTGGTGCCCACGGCGTGAAACCTCATCCAGAGACTCTGTTTCTCCTTTTCAAAGAATCAGTAACTTAGTTAACAGTTTACAGAACAGGCGTTTTTGTTAAAACCCAGCTGAAAAAGTAGCATGGTAAGAATTCGCGCAGCATCCACACAATCAACACATGTGTAATGTAATTCCTATTTGAAATACACACTGCATGGGACACTTAATACTGGAGGGGAGCCACTGACTAATCCAGCACCAAGTTACTGACCATTAATCATCCTTTCTAGCCTCATAAACCAGGAACATAGATGCACTCCAGCTGTGCAACACAAAGGAACTATATCTAGGTATATTTTGTGCAATATTTATGTATGGTAATATTTCTATGTCATGTATCCACCTAGCATCTGTTATTATCTAACACAGGCACAGCTAAAGTAACTTTAGCTGACAGACCCCCTGTCTTGTAGAACAGCCCATGAATTTCTGATGATGTGATCACATTCATATGCAGCTCTACAAAGATTATGGAACTGACAGGAAGCAAGAACAGTTTAGTTGCTCCCCACATCTGTGTTTAGGCTGATGCTCTCCCAGGCACTGACTCCTCAAGAATAGAAACCTTAGTGTGGAAGAGTAAGTAATTCCAATGATCTTTAATCCTCTTTGTCCTGCTTGAGTCACTTAGCTTTCATCAACATGCTAACAAGAAACAGACCTTTAGTAAACAGCTTCTTTAGCACATCACTACCAAAAACGTTTAACTGGGATGCTTGTGGGTCTTACTGTATATGTGCACACATTAATATTCCAGCGGTCAGGATCACTGACTCAATGTCTTTGAAGTCCCTGTTTCTGACATTTGGGCACCTTGTGAAAGCACTCAATGTGAAGCTTTCACAGAGCTGGGTAAGCAGAACCCATTCAGCTCCAAGCCCAGCTCTCAATATCATCAATGGTTTAACAACCAAAAGTATTCACACCCTCAAACAATATTAGGAGTTAAACTACCTGTAACCTTTTAGACAAAAAAACTAGCAGTTGCACAACTGATTCCTCAAACTTACGTAATCCCAATGTCAACAGTGGTGAAACAAAGATAAATAGGATCAGTACATCCTCATACAAGCACCTTTCAACAGTGAAATGATTATTAAAAAAAAAAAAAAACCCACAACTTTCCTAGCCAATTCCATGCTCATAAATTCCAACAAAGTTAATACAGTGCTTTAAGAAGAATGTCATTTGTTGATTCCTAGTGTATCAGGTGCCATTAGGTAATAAAGCACAGTGATGTTTTTCATGCAGGCTGAAGGAACTGAGCTGCAGCATTACTCTCAGACTGGTGTAGCAGCCTGCAGCAGCCACTGCCTAAGTGTGAATGTAACAAACAAGATTCCCTCGCTCCTCGGCCAGAGTTCAACCTCTTAAGGGGCTTTATAAGCTGAAGGTCCCAGTTCCTGTACGTAAAGTGATTTCTGCAGTCACTCCCTGATCCAGGGGACCAGCTGTAAAATGGTGCATCAGTGGCACACTCCATCAACCCTCCATTCCCCCATCCCTGGGCCTCAGCAGAAGCCAAAAGGAGACTTGGTAAGCTCTGCCAGTAGCCAAGGCAGACTCCTGTGGTCACCTAATTTCTGTCCTAGATACAAGCAAGGCTCTGCTCACAACTCTGTTCTTCACATATAAAAAAACTTTTTCTTTTTTTTTTTTTTTCTTTTTTTTTTTTTTTCCCCTTAGGAGACCTGACAAGGTGTGCTCAGCCCTCCAAAATCCCGAGAAGCCAAACAGTCCAAAGCTTACAGTTAGGCAAATAGAACTGTACTTTTGCCTTTTTGCAGGGAACTGATCAGAACTGATTGCACCACAGCATACCAGAGATACTCAAATGGCAGAAGTGCTGCAATAATACTTCCTGTGGAAAATTACATTCTTATTTATGGATGCAGCAACTTTTGGATGTAAGTATTTCAAATCAAAGAACCATCACTTTTAGCATGTCAAAAGCAGTCTTTTGAAGCCATCAGAACATGCAATTTATGTTTTACTGCTCTCCTTTAGCAGATGAAGAATGCTTCTATTTTTTCCATTTTTGTTTCTCTTTTTTAACATAATTTGAGTCACAAAATCTGGAATTTACCCTTTAGAACCCAAACCCAAATATTTTACAATGTTCAGCTACAGAAGGACCATTATGACAATTCCATCTTGTGCAATTTTTAGCTCTAAGTAAAGGCAACACAATAAACATACCAGGACAGCATGAATATTTGGTTGTATCTACATCTACATCTACAATGTGTTTTAACTCTTGCTACTGAGAACACCTCTACAAACATCAAACAGTGATGGGTTTGTTTGGTGGCTGGGTTTTTTTTAAAATTTAAATACTGGTTAGTACATCTTTTGGTGGTTCTTCTTTTGCATAAAAACATACAGAACCTTTCCTGTAAGAACTGAACAGCTGCTTGACTTCCAAGCCCACTGAGGGATGTTTTAAGTAGTGCTGTAATTTAAACTCAAGGAACTCACAACACAGACAGGACCGGTCACATTTCTGACCAACAAAGAGCAAAACACATCTCCTACTTATAAGACTGCAGATCAAGCTCATAAATACCATGTTTTCAGCGAATGAATGAAGGCCATGATTTATAATGTTTTTCTCAGACAATGCCAAACGGCAAAACAGAAAAGGGAACTGTCCAACAGGCCACTGGTTTGAGTTACGTATTCTGCTCTGACACCAGTTCTCTTATACAGTTAAGTTTCAGCCACCATGAAGTTTTTTCACTCGCTGGAAAGTTTGTTTTATTAAATGCTACTTTTTACACCTTCATCAATATTACAGATTGGAAACTGATGTTACAGATAAGTTCATTAACTATTTCAGTAAACTAAGGAATCGATAAAATCCCAAACACGCCACCCTCTGCTGAAATTCTTCTCACAGTCTGCACTACCTCGTTTTAAGGAGTGAACTCACAAAGATACGCATGAGACTAAGGCTTCCATGCAACATCCAACGTGTTAGTACTGAGATTTGAAGTTCCTTATCTAAACAGTGTTTCTGTTTCTATGCCGAACCGCATGCAACAATCAAATCCTACTGGCGTCGGAGCCCGACAACCTATGATGCAGAAATACCTACTGATGATGCCTGCTAGAAGTTCCAGGCAGTTGTCAGCTGAAAGCTCCCTAGTTTTCAGGCAGCCCCAAAGCAATTCCAGTGACGAATATTCCCATTCCCATCAGGATACAGCTTTTTATTATTTGCACCTCAACAGCTCCAAGAAAGCGCCTACAATTCCTGCGCAAACAGCTGCCGCACAGTGCACCTCTGTGAAGCACGTCCTGCCCCAACACCTTTCCTGCCCGGCAGGATGAATGTCACCCGGGCAGCGCCACGGGAGAGCTGCGCGCTGCACATCCCGGCCTGCGCGGGAGCGCCTGCCGAGCCGCAGGAAGGATGCGGGAAATGGCCGCGAAAGCCCGGCAGAGGATGGCGGACTCGTCCTCCCGGTGCGCTCCCGACGGAGCAACACGCGGGATTAAAGCCCCGACCCCGCCGCTGCCCGTGTCACCGCCCGTTCCCTGCGGGGCGGGGGCGGAGCGAGGGCGGCCGGCGGTGGCACTTAGAGGTCACGGCTCCCCGCTCCCGGCCCGGGGCTCACCATGGCGGCGCGGGGCGGCACTGGGATCCAGCGGCCGGGGGTGGCGGGAGGCGGCTGCTGGGAGAGGAGGAGACCGGCGGAGCGGCCCAGGCGGCGGCAGGCGCGGAGTGAGCGGTGCATGGTGGCGGGGGCCGGGAGCACCGCGGGGGCGGGAGGAGCAGCGGGACCGCCCCGGATGAGCGTCACGGTGCCGCCGGCGACAGAGCGCGGAGGGTCGGCCGCGCCAATCGGCGCAGCTGGAGCAGCGGCGGGCGATGAGTGCGGGGCTGGGGCGGGTCCGCCCGGCCTGGGAACATCGCCTCAGCCGGGCGAAGGGCAGCCGGAAAAGTGCTGCAGCAGCGATTTCTCCACCAGGGGAAAAAGAAGTGTCAGCTTGTTTTGCGTTACTGTACTTAAAGTACTGCTTGTGCTGCCTTTTCAAAGATGTATCCAACCTTATTCCCTCCTTCCTACTGACAGTCAAGGCTCCTCTTATTAAAAAAGCCAAGTCAAGGTGCAGGCCCCTCCTTACTTCTCCGCCCAAGAAGGCGGAGTGCTTCATCTCCCCGGCGCAAAGTGCAGATATCCTTCGAGAGTGAAGGAAGGTATAGTCTATTTTTCCACTCAGTAACAGCACCATTCCAATATTTCAGGTTTTCCAACATCCTGTTTTTTTCTTTTCCAAGAGCAGCCAACATTCACCCGTTAAGAAAACAATTTTTTTGTCTAATACAGAGAATGCTTCCCTCCATTGCAATTTGCAGGTACCCTTCAGTCCTACAAGAACTCTGTTATTCACAGAAATGCTGCCAGAAATTGCTCTGTTAATGCCTTACAAGTTACAGCCCGGCGCTAAAAGCACACTGAATTCAAGTCTTGTAAGCTTTAATATTTAGGCAAGTCTTCTGCCCCCTGCCTCCTCTGAGAAGAGACAATCTGGGAAATACACAAGGCATGCCACTAAACTGGTTTCAGAAATTCCAGAGACAATAAAGATTGAATAATATTATTATTCTATATCAGACGAAGTAAGTGAAAGTATCTTTTTTCATTCAATAAAAGAGTATTTTACAGCACCAAGAAAACAGCAGAAAACAAGGAACACCTGCAAGAAGAAGAAAGGATGTCTATCTGTGAACGTGACATCCTGTGAATGCTTTCCCAAAACAGTGATTGTACCAATGAACAAATAGTAGTAATTTATTGTAACCAATTAGTCTAGAGCATGCTGAGGAGAGGGATGTATAAAAAAGGGATACATGTATATATAAAAATAAAATAAATATTTTTATAATTATAAAAAAAGAGGCTCCCTTGGAGTCAGCTGGGTCACTCTTTGTGTGCCATGTCTGTCCCGACTGCGACATACGGTGATCCCGATGTGATGTGTATCTGACCTGCTGCACGAGGTGCGAGTGGGGACAGAGGCCAGCCGAACTTCAGAGCAGCAGGGAAAGCTGCCAGGTTTGGATCCAAATTTGACCCCTGGAAGTATTGATCTAGGTGAGCTGCTGGGGACAAAAATGGGAATTAATTTTTAAAGCGAAGAACAGATTGTTCTTTCTACATGAAGGCTCTGTTGAGAAGAAAAGGCACTAAGATTGGTGCAAGTACTGCTTTTTGTGTTAGAGCATGGAAAGAGGTTGGGGGAAAACTGTGGGACGCAAAGATGTTGGAGGGGACGCTGCAGGTGTCGCCCACCAAAGAGCACAGCTAAAACAGCGTGCCAGCCAAGGCAGTGGGAAGTGGAGACACTGCGCTGGACAACCAAGAGGGGGAAGGACAGGTGGAGCAGCCAGAGCCTGACACAAAACCACCGTGTGGAGCTGCGCCGCTGACCCCTGCAGGGATGGCTTCCCAGCAAAGTGCTCTGCAGCTGCCCTGCACAGGGACTGCGTGCTGGCAAGGCGCCTTGATGCTGTGCAGAACTGTGGATGTAACCCAGGACAGCGTGCAGTGCCAGTGGAGTGCACTGTGGCTGAGCCTTGCTGCTGTGATGCCACTCCAAACGCCGGAGAAACGCTGCACTGCCATTTTCCTTTTGATCCCAGCGGATCCAGCTGCACCAGAAGTTGCCACCTTGGGAAGCCCTGATCAGTCACAATGAAACTGAGCGAGCCCAGCGGGTGGGAGTGGTAGTGACCAGAACACAACACAGTTTGGCTGTGCTGGAAAGGTAGATAAATTATAAAAGAAAGGCCTCATAAAATCAGGCCTTTCTTTGCAAAATTAATAGCTTGCTTGTCACTTCTATGTGCAAGTAAAGTAGCTTGCAAGTTCTTATGTGAAAATAGTCTTTGAAATGAGAGTTCGTTAACACAACAAACTATTCCTGAGTGAGAAACAACTGCACCTGCAGTAAATAAATCTGTCTCATGGGAATCAGGGAACAAAATATCTAAACTAACCAAGAATAGAGAGATTTGATGGACAAGTAAAATACCTTTTAATAACCAATGAGTGAACTGCACTTCTTTGGTGAAAGGAATGTATAAAAGGGAAAACGCAGTTGAAATAAAAGCTTTTTTCTGCCTTGAAACTCTTGGTAGTTATTTTGTCGCAACTGCCTCTACACCAACACTTGGTGGTTGCGGAGCTGCCGCGCCGTTGCCACTGGCAGCCAGTGCTGCACCTTCGGTCTTCACCTGGCCGCCTCCATGGCTGTGTCTCCCTGGGCGTGGGATATCTCCTGACAGCAGCTGTGGTCTCATTCCCGCTTCCTGCAGGGGCAGGGAGGGAGCAGCAGTAGAGCCGAGATGGAAGAAGGCGGTGGGCAGGGTCCACCCACAGCCCACCATGACCGCTTGCGGGCAGCACTGGTGCCCAGTGCGGTGGGGCAAACCCAAAGTGTTTGCCACAGTGTTGAGACACATTAAAAGCTTTTGGCCAAATATGGTATTAATTCTTCACAAGTAATGCAATTAATTCATGTTATTACTGCTGATGTGCTTGCTTCTTATGATATAATGCATCTTGCTACGATTGTTTCAACTAGTACAATATGGCGTGTTTCAAAATACCTGGAGACTTAGGGATTATTGATGTTGATTATTTAGGATAATTTAATGCTATGGTAGTAGTGAACCCCCTGTAACTATTCCAAAAGGAACTTGTATTGCTCAGCTTGGTCCTTTTGTGGGTTGTGTTTCCAATGCAATGAACCAAAGCCGTGGCACAGGAGGCTTTGGATTTACAGGAGCACTCCAAGTATTTTGGACGCAAAAAGATCAACGCCTGGAAAAGGAATGTATCATAGCCAAGGAACATCATCCAGAAATCATAACAAAATGTTTAATTGACATGGGAACAATAGCCCGCGTTGCATTCCTGCTCGCTGTGTTAAGCCTTACCTAGAGTATGCAGGAAGGGACAGGATGATGGTCCCACAGCCAAAACAAGAGCATGTGGGTGACACTGAAAGGGTTTGTGAATTTATCAGATTGTAGAACCAATTCACAAGAGCATTCTAGATCACTTATGGGTGGATAAAGGATGGGGATGGTTAAATGGTTTCTTTGCAAGTTGGGGCATTACTGAATGGTTGAAACCATTGTTAAGATCTGAACTGTTAATTTTGTTGGTGGTTGTAATTATTGCTTTGTATGTCCCTTGTGAGAAGAATCTGCTGGGAATTTTGCAAAGGACTAAGAAGTCCTTAGCAGCAATGTTTGCAGCTCAAACACAGAACAGGCAAAACAGGGGGAGAGAACTCACAGTGGGGCTTGTAAGCCAAACAGATGCAAACAAGGAGCAGCTGCAAGAAGACAAGAGATATATCTGTGATTCAGAAATCCTGTGAATACTTTCCCAAAACAGCAATTGTACCAATTAACAAGCAGGGCTAATTTATTGTAAACAATGAATGTAGAACATGCCGGGTGAAGGATGTATGAAAAGGAATACGTGGGCACTATAAAAAAAAGCCTTCTTGGAGTCAGATGGTCACTCTTTGTGTGCCACATCTGTCCCGACTGACAGTTCTGCATTGCACTTGTAATAAGTGTACAGTAAGCCACAGCACAATATAAGCGGGAGAAAAGTTTTGTCAGCATTTTTAATTCACTGCTAAGTGCCAACACTTATTTTGGTTTGCTTGTGCTATGGTTATGCCAACTGGCCTCTCTGGGAGAGGGCTTCAAGTGAGATGGAAGCTGCTAGTATGAGCGGATCGCTGGTGGGACGGTCTGGCAATCTTCCTCATTCAAAGTTCTGTCGATCACTGGTCTGTACTTCAGGGTAACCTAAAGTAAAAGGGAACAGAGAACTTCAGGACAACAGGATTCAGAGAAGGAGATCCAAAAAAATCCCAACAGTTAAGGTTTTTACAGGGTCAGCATTCAGTTCTATCTCTGAAACACCATAAAGCCATTCTACTAACACCCAACAACAGGTTTTGTCACCATGAGAAGAAAAAAGCCTTTGAACTAGCCTGACACAAGGGGAAACACCATTCCAGCTCAAATAGCAAAGTCACCTCCCACAGATCAACAGCCCAGGATTATCACAATTTCCAAGGCTGTCTATGAGAACAGCAAAGAAGACTCTCAAGTATCAAGCTCAAAGTACCTTCCCAGTTGGGATATCCACGTACGACAGGGTGTGCTTTCTCCAGTGCTCCTCAAAAGGCTTCCGCTGCTGGCCTTGGAGTGGCTTAGAGTAGTCAAACTCATCTACCCGTAACTGGGGAGAAAATGAGATTGTACAGATCACAAGTGGGATCTGCAAATCACTTTACAACCACGAGATCAGCTGCATTTCAATTACACCTTAGCCCAGCATGTCTCTGAACAGACAGCAAGCTTTCTCTTCACACTGCCCGTGTGCAATTGGAAATGCTCAGGCTTAACAAGGGCTCTAAGGTAACTTCCCTTGCATAGCACAATTATTCTGTTTATGCATCGTTACATCCTCTTTATGCACCCATGGTATTATTACTAAACTCCTGGTTTAGATGTCTCTAATCACTTGGACAGGCACATGGAACAACTCTTCTCAAGATCATTCCCAGTGTTCCATGTATTGATTCTTTTATAAATAACAAATAAGAAGAGAAAAAGCAGAACAAATAGGACCCCAAACAAGTACTACACTAATCTTAACACTGAAGACTCTACTTTGGAGGCATTACAACTTGAAAATTATTACTCTGAGGACACATAACAAGGAGATTCAATCCTACATTCATGTCACAGGAAGTATTTATACCTTGTAATCCTCTCTGGCATGGGCACCCCGGGACTCCTTGCGAGCCTCAGCACCATAAATGGTTTGTAGTGCACAGAGCATCAGGTTCTGCAGTTCCAGGGTCTCCACCAAGTCAGTGTTCCACACAATACCTGGAAAATATTAAAATACTATGGAAGATGGTCTACAAACAAGAGAAATACATCTGAGTGAACCAAAGGTGCATCCTCAGATGCACTCAAATAAGCAGGTTCTCTCTTAAGATACAAGACGTGGCAGTATCTAGCTTGTGATCTGCTCAGCTGGAGAATGAAAACTGAGTGTTCAGCCTATGAATGATCCTGCTACCTCTCTGCTACTCCCTGGCCTTTTCAGAAGATTCAGACAAAGTTCATCATTCATCCTAGTATTTCGACCACTTCCCATCATGTTCTGAGTTTCTACCTTACGCATTTAAATCCAATTTCAGTCTCTGCTTCTTTGAAAGGTTTTTCAACCACAAAATGACTGCTGAGGTCAAGTATTTTATCTGATTATCATGCTTAGTAAGTAGGGCTCTACAAAATACTTTGAAAGATTCAAAATCGTCAAAATCTTCATCCAAAGATTCAAGAAACATGCTAGGTTTACAGAAAAAAACCCCACAAACACCCAAAACCAAAACCACCAAAACTCTTCTCAGAGACCTCTGGGCACGGTGTGTTCTTTGCTATCAAATTACCTCTGTCAAAAGTCTTTACATGAGCCAGATCACCATATATTTTGCTAATTTTCTCACAGCCTTCTTGGAGTACAGGACCAGTACGAAATACAGCAGCATGGTTTTGCATTGCCTGTAACATAGTAAAACAGAATCAGTTTAGTATACTGCATATGACAGCATGGAATTTCCTTAGCTCCAGAAGAGTTTGATACAGAGCTAGCTGTTCTGAGTTCAAACTTGTCTGCAGTCTGAAAAACCCCACATTCTCTCATTCACCCCAAACAACTGAAACCCCACTCTATCATATAGCAGGGAAATTACACAAGAGAATTATCATGAAAGGAAGAAGGAATTAACAAAAGTGATATAACCTGTGCTGCACACACAATCTTCTCACACACTTCTGCCTGGCAATTCCTGGAGTGCATTTTGCCAAGTCACCAAACCCCACAGTTACTTGCAGCTTGCCCCCCCTATCCCTGAGAGCCTCCCCAGGCTTACCTTCTGCATGCTAAGTCGCAATTCTGAAGTCCTTATGCTTCCATCAGCAAACCTTAACTTGTCAAGATTAGCAACTGACTCTTCACCAGCATTTGGTTTAATGGGGGGAACTGGCTCTCCTAATAAGAAAATTTCATGAAGTTTGGTAATCAGGCTTGGGTTTGCTTTCTGACATTTTCAGAGACTATCCATTACTAAAAATCAGATTGGAGTAAAACATAATCTGTTTTCTTCCTCTGAGGTGCACACTAAACATTGCTCTCCATAAGCCCCACCAACTGTATCCATACAGTTAAACTTCTCAGAAGAATATGAACCTCATTCTTTCCTATAACAATTAAGAAAGATTTTTTAGGTTTGGAAAAATTCTGCTGTTCATTCCATCAAAGCAGCATTTGATGAAAATTCTTCTGAACTATTGAATAAGCCTGTGGTCCTTATCACCTTCTGCTATGCTTTCCTTATCCCCTCTCTCCCAAACTTCCCACTTTTTGCTGGATGTGTAAGGGACCAGGACCAGTCAATAAGCCTCGCAGTGAGACATGAGCTCTGCATCTTGCCTCCAATACTGGAAGCCACACGTTACTGGGCAACAAAGCAAACACAACATCTTACCAGCACAGTTCATCTCACCTGGAGCCTTGCATTCAGATCAATAAACCCCTTCCTACAATGTCTAACTCTAAACAGCCACAGAAGGATTTAAAAAAAATGTTAGCACAAAGCCAGACCAAATAGGCACCACAAGATCTAGGCTGATTCCATGAGGAATCATCAGTCTCTGCAGCAGGTGCACTTTGGACACTAAGCAGCAAGAAAACACAGGATAACTTGTGGACTCCAGCTGCTCTGGCAGTGCAACTCCCACTTCCAGTATTTTCTTGGGGGTGGGAAGAGAGGGCTTGCCTCTTTGGTTATTCACATCAACAATTGTTGCTCAACCAGATTATTTAAAAATATGTAAGATTCAGCAGTGAGAATCTAGTGAATGAGATACTGCAATTTTTAATAACTCTCTCTCACCACCTGCCTGTCAGTCCTTTTATAAATAAATCATAAAGGTGGCAGCAAACTCCACTATACAAAAGTTCCAAGTGTAAGACAGATCACATTTTGTTGTACAAGATGGTGCAGTATGTAAAGAATACAGCCCTCACACTCAATAGTTAGTATTAATTTGTAAAAAATCCTAACTGCTCTGGCCAATAGCATTGGCCTAATTCTACTTTTAAAAGGATCAATTACAAAGCAAACAATAATGTCAAAACATTTGCCTGGCAAAGAACACGCCTACAAAAAGCATAAACACCAATTTCTTCCTTTTCTAACAAGTAAGAGCCTATGAGTATCATTCTCAATTTCAAGCAGGTAGCAACAACTCTTCGTTGGGCAGAATTTACATCATGAAGGCAAATGTCTCCAGAAGAGTGAGACTCACCAGGCTTGCACGTATTTGCAATAGTCAGGGCACAAGCACGACCAAAGACCACCAAATCCAGAAGGGAGTTTGCTCCGAGTCGATTTGCGCCATGGACGGATGCAGAGGCCGCTTCCCCGCAGGCGTATAACCCAGGCACCACCTTATCCTCACCATTCACGTGTGTGATCACCTGACATTGCACACACTCCATTAATACTCAGCCCTTTCAAACACTCTGAAACACTGCAAACACCCAAACTGGCAAGGGCCATGTGCCTGTAAGGATGGAACACAGCAACCTGGAGTTCCTTCCAACCCCAAACGCAGCATTATCTTAGCTCCAAAGGGCAAGTAGAAATGTATGCAAATACATACATTACATCTCTGTGTAGATACAGACAGGAATAAACCCCATGTTCCCTTATATATGCTTATGAAGAATGCATTGGTCTGTTTCACCACAGCTCTGCAGCAAGTCAGAATAAACAGGAATAAACTCCCATCTCCAAATATTGCTAAGGCAAAATTTTACACTGAAATTTAACAAGTACACAAAGAGAAGAATTCAGTTGACACCACCACATTGATTTCCAACTAGTGTCAGCTGGAGGATCTGCTTTAGTGTTCAGATTACATGAACTACAGAGGAGTAATATGCATTAACTCATGTTACAGAATGCAATAGAGCTCTGCTTTCATCTATGTTCATTTATATTACCCTCAGCTCAATTCATAGAAAATTGTTGTCGGACCTGACAGGAACTTCATTTCAGAGGTTTCTTGGAGCTCCCATCTCCAGATGGACTGCAACATGGTTTTCAAATTATTTAAAAAAAACAAAAAGATTGTGTGTTTTAACTACTCTGACATCATTATTACATTGTAATTAAAAATGGTGTTAATCGTCCTTAAATTCATGAAAAATATTCTTAATGCTTTTCTATTTGGAAAGGAATTTCCTAGTATGATGATGAAAATACAGCCCAAAAGTGACGTGTATTGCTCACCTGGCCTTTGTAGTTGGTAGGAATTCCTCCCATATTATAATGCACAGTAGGCAGCACAGGGATAGGCTCTTTAGTGACATCAACTCCAGCAAATATCATGGCTGTTTCAGAAATCCCTGGGAGACGTGTTGCCAGCTGCTGTGGTGGCAAGTGGTGCAACTGCAAGTACACATGGTCTTTTTCAGGACCACAACCCCTAGCAAAAAAAAATAACACTGGATTACATAACATACATGAGGAATTTACAAATAACAGTAGCACTTCTAACCCAATTTCTTTCATTTGTGAAAATAAAGAAGTTCTTTTTAAAATGTTACCTGACAAAAATTAGCACCTAGCATATTTAATAAGACTGTATTACTTAGATGAATTGAGGCCATTGTCCAACTCCCAGCTTTCCTTTCACAGTAATTCACATTATTGAAGACTTTCAACTATTACAACTCTGCAGAAATATGTAAGACTTGGTAATTAGTCAAGAGAACAGAGCACCAAATTATTTTGTTTGTAGTAAGAGCATATACATCAAACTTGTTTGAGCAACTCTCTCTAGACACACTGCATTCAAACAGGAGACTCCTAACACCATCTCTTCTCTGTCAGTATCATTAGGAATTAACAACAAAGATTTCTGCCTTACACACAGAGACTAACTTCCCAGTCATTAAAGCTCACTCTCATGAATTATCATGTGTTTATCAAATTAACTATTGCACTTCACACTCCAGTATGGTTGAGTGTTCATTCTACTGTAAACAAACATTTAACTAACCTTCCTTCACGGATTTCTATGGTCATAGAACGAGACACAACATCCCTGGAAGCCAGATCCTTGGCAACAGGTGCATATCTCTCCATGAATCTTTCACCTTGACTGTTGATCAGAATACCTCCCTCTCCACGACATCCTTCTGTGATAAGGCAGCCAGCCCCATAGATACCTGTTCAGGAAGAAAAACACCATCAAAGGGGATTTCTCCACACAGTTTCAAAATCAGGATAGACACAGAATAAACAAGGTCTTCTCAAAATAACCAGAGAAGCAGATTTCATTCCACCCTAATCAGACCTCTACTAACTGTCCCTCAAGTGTTGTTATTCCTTTCAAACACTCTTTCTGAAAGGTAAGCAAGCTGATTTGGAACACCCACACTATCTCAAATATTACAACTACAAGTGATCTGCACCTATCCATACAGAAGGAGAATGTTATGAAGACCTTGTAGACCTTCAGCAATTATTTCAAGATTTTTAATAAACCAGAAGCTCATTATCACAAGGTCCATTTGCTCATTTTCCTTCTCTCTTCTGTGCTGAAGAGGTCACAGGATGGCTTCAAATCCTGTCAAACATAAAACATTACTTGGTATCCTTCTCCTTTAGAGAAGGAAGAAGACTGTTATTCTGCAGCATTGGTCATCACAGAAAACAAAAATGCAAACTAACTCATGCTCTTGATAATTTTCTTAAAAGCTACAGAATTATAAGACAAGCAGTGAAGCTTCTTTAGAAAAAACTAAGTCAAAGGAACACTGGATCTTTATGATATAACAATAACATTGTAAAATTGTGCAAACTATTTACAAAAAATGTCAGGAGTTAAAGCATTGAATTAGCAACAAATCTAGTCTGTGATCACTGTTATTCACAGTCTAAATACTGATCACATGCTAGAAAACCACAGTTCTAAATATATACCTTAACTGCAAATACCCCACTTCATTGAAGATGTTTCTGTATCATTCCCTAACATTTGCACCTATCCCATTGCTCTTGTATCTACTATCAAACCCCTTAATTATTAAGGGCAATGGAAAGAGAAGTTTAAGGGATAGTTTCAGCTTGTAATTCATACAACTTCTTAGTATTGTAAGGACAGCACCTCAAAATATTAAAACACTGCTCTTTACATTACAACAGCTGAGACCTTTCTCACATTACATCTTACTCCCAAATTCATATTTAACAACAGCTGCAGACAAGTCTAAACACGTGACACAAGCAACTACTCAAATGCTGCAGACAAGTGCAAACTGACTTGAGCACATCATGCTTGAGGTGACCTCATGCTGGTGACCTGTCACTAGTGGGGTTCCACAGAGCTCCCGCTTAGGCCCTGTGCTCTTCAACATCTTCATAAATGACTTGGACATGGGATTTTAAGGGATACTGAGCAAGTCTGCAGACAGTACAAAACTGGGAGGAGCTGCTGACTCCCTCAGAGGCAGGGAGGCCCAGCAGAGAGACCTCGACAAATTAAGAGGGATGGGCAATCACCAACTGCATGAAGGGAACATGCCAGATTCTGCACCTGGGATGGGGCAACCCTGGATGTATGGACAAATTGGGGAAGGAGATGCTGGGAAGCAGGGCCAGGGAAAGGCACCTGGGGGTCCTGGGCAATGGCAAGTTGACCATGAGTCAGCAGTGCCCTGGCAGCCAGGAGGGACAGGCATGTCCTGGGAGGCACCAGGCACAGCACTGCCAGCAGGGCAAGGGAGGGGATTGTCCCACTCTGCTCTGCACTGCGACAGCCTCACCTCCAGTGCTGGGGGCAGTTCTGGGTGCCACAATATGAAAAAGACATTAAACCGTTAGAGTATCCAAAGGAGGGCAACAAAGATGGTGAAGGGCCTTGAGAGGAAGCTGAATGAGAAGCAGCTGAGGTCACTTGGTCTGTTCAGCCTGGAGGAGACTGAAGGGAGACCTCACTGCAGTCTGCAACTTGCTCCTGAGGGGAAGAGGAGGGACAGGCACTGATCTCTGCTCTGTGGTGATCAGTGACAGCACCCAAGGGAATGATCTGAAGCTGTGTCAGGGGAGGTTTAGGTTGGGTACTAGAAAAAGGTTCTTCACACAGAGGATGTCTGAGCACTGGAACAGGTTCCACAGGGCTGTGGCTACAGCACCAAGCCAGATAAAGTTCAAGTATTTGGACACTGCTCTCAGGCACAGGGTGTGACTCTTGGGGTGTCCTGTGCAGGGCCAGGAGTTGGACTTGACGAACCTCATGGGTCCCTTCAAACTCACCATATTGTTTGATTCTGTGACATTTTAAAATAAGATAAAAATCTGTTTGACTCATTAAAAATAATGTTGTGAGCACTATTTCATCTTCTGTACCTGTAGGGTGAAACTGCACAAACTCCAAGTCCTGGCAAGGGAGCCCAGCTCGTGTGACCATGGCAGTGCCATCACCAGTACTGGTATGAGCAGATGTGCAGCTGAAGTAAGTGCGGCCATACCCACTGCAGAACACAAAAGTTAACAGAATTAACAGCAAGACAAATTAAAACATCACTACGGTGTACCACTAAACTATGCTGGTTGCACAACAGTGGGAAGGGTTAATCAGAAAAGGACTCAAGATTTACCATCTCCTGTACTAGTTCAACCAAAAGAAAACAAAACTGGTTTAGCCCAGTTTTGCATAACCATACTTGGAAAATGGCTGGTGACAGAAGGCTGAAGAAAAAGAAAACCAATTCCAAAGTGGCATCATTAGGTTAATATCAGAAGCCTTTCAGACAGAAAAAAAGGAAAAAATCAAAGACCATCTGAATCACAGATATTACTCTTACACATTCTTACTTTATGTCATTGCTCTAGAATTCAAAGTTAGACCTCATTTTATACTTGGTTCCAAGTTAGCACGTGCCCTCATTCAGTTCTATTCCTTTTAGGGGGAGGGGGGAATGAACCTATAAATTATGTTCTGTCAGTCAATGTATCTTCTCTACACTGTGGGGATCCAAACACATGGACAAGCACACAAACTTCCAGCTCCCATCACTCCCAAGCTTTGGTCCTTCATCACACCTGTTACATGACATTACCCAGTGGCAATGACTGTGTTCTTTGCTCTGAAACGATGTATGGTTCCATCTTCAATGCAGAGGGCAATAACTCCACGGCATTCTCCATTCTCCATAAGTAGGTCCAAGGCAAAATATTCAACAAAGTAGCTTGTATCATATCGTAGAGACTGGAGGAAAATTAGAAAAGGAACTTTTACTCAAGTCACCTCTCTTCCAAACTGTCTATGCATATGGGCTGTATCAGGATAAAGAACAACCCCACCATCTTTCAGGGATGACTGTTTCCTTGTAACTGTTTATTAAAGAATTGGCTAATTAATCTATTCTAGCTTTAAAAGATACAAGTAGCAGCAATAGCACTTAATTCTGAGCACTCATGAGCTCAGGAGGCAAGCAGGACTTGACACTTCACTCTACATCTGACAACACCTTAGCCAGCAGCACTGCCCATACATGTTCAAGCACGCTGTACTTAGCTCTCCCAGAGAAATGAGAAACACCTCCAGGAGCCAAATAAAGCAGCAGGAGCAGCAGGCACCCAGTCCAACATTCTTCCATGCCCCCAGGGATCAGAGCAGAGTTTGGCACCACTGAGAATTTGTACTGCAGCAGCACACACAGTGCAAACCTGGAGGAAACTAATTAACGGGCTACCAAGTAAATAAACAACAGTAGCTACCAGGTACTTGGATTTCTGGTTTAAGTAGCTCAATACCATTTTCAAACAATCAGCATTTCCTTCAACTATAATTTGTAGAATTAACAGACAGACAGACATGCTGGAACACTAGTCAGTCAGTTGTGTCACTTACTTACCACAGAACAAGCTCAGGAATGCACAGTAGGCCTTAATTCATTTATATCTTGTTTCCCCTCCTCCTCCCAGTTCGAAGAGGACTGGGGAAAAACCCCAAAAAACTCGCCTACATCTCTTTTCACAGTTCCCCAATGCTGCTGTGCCAAATTTTTAGAAAAAAAAAGGGCTTTTGAGGCAATATTTACATAAATTCTCTTTGGGTCTAGTTAACAGACACAGAAGTACTAACAGTAACTAACTAGTAGTCCAGACCACAAAGCTGACAGTGGACACTAACTAGCACCCATTGTCTTCATCTCTCCACATTGCCTCAGGAGGGAAGATAACCCACAACTGCTATAACCCATTCCTCAGGAATCCTCATCCACATCTGAACAGCTGCATGTATGCATGTGGTTTGGGTTTGATTTTTTATTTCAAACTCTGAGGAGAAAAAGGAAATAAAACCAGACACTAAACGCAAATGCAAAAGTCCAAACCAAGTTAACTTCACATCTGCTCACCCTGCCATACAGAGTGTGCAAGAGTGAATGTCCAGTCCTGTCAGCAACACAACAGCATCTGTGGGCCTGTCCTCCTTTTCCAAACTGAAGACTCTGTCCACCAAATGCACGCTGATAGATTTTTCCTTCTTCAGTTCTGCTGAACGGCATCCCGTAATTTTCCAGCTGTTGAACCCAAACACAAACATCAGAAACTCTAGTCCATCACAATACGATGAGTTATTTTAAGGAGATCTCCTTGGAAGCCAGCCTGTGTTATTTATAACTACAGCTGACATCAAATCCTGTGAATCTCACCTCTATCACTGCAGCTGGGGCTTGCTCAGTCATGTAGTGTATGGCATCCTGGTCACCCAGCCAGTCCGACCCTTTCACTGTGTCATAGAAATGCCACCTCCAGTTATCATCCTCCATGTTCCCCAGAGCAGCATTGATCCCTCCCTGAAAAGGAAAATACATTTCCCTGGAATTACATTACTCAAGTACAGCTTTAGTAGGTTAAACTCATTTCTATTAAAAATCACATACCGGATACACACCTGTGTACAAGAAATAAACACAAGACAGATTTCATGTGGCTGTGAAAAACCTGTGAAATTCCTCACTTTCACAATGCCTTGTCCTGCTTTTTTGTGCAGCACACTGAATCACAGTTAACACTACAGGCAGAGAAGCAGCACTGCATTTGGGAAATGTTCAGAAACGGGGAAGAAAAAAGAGGCAGTATAATGAAATAAAAACATAAGGGGAAATAAGGATTTTAAGAACAACTGCAAGGCAGATTAAGAAAATTATTAGCTTAGAAGCAAAATTAAATATACCTGTTACTTAATAGCAAGTCTGGCAGTGGTTAAGCTCTTAGGATCTTAGAGGATTCTCCCAAATTTAATGATCCTCTGATTTTATTATGTAACACCCTCTAAGAAAAGTTCCAATCAAAAATGCAGTATTTATAAAATAAAGCATGGCTTTGAAAAAAGACATTCTAGAACTGCCCCATTCCTAGAACTGCTCAAAGCCAGGTTGGATGGGACCCTGAGCAAGCTAATCTAATGGGTGGAATCGCTGCCCATGGCAGGGGCATTGGAACACCAGTCACCAGTGTCACCGGGTAACCTCTAAGATCCCTTCCAACCCAAACCATTTCATGATTATTCTACACCCAAATCAGCTTTCTGACAGCAGGAAGTTTTTGAACATTTGTTCTGCCTCATTTCTCACCTGTGCAGCAACAGTATGAGAGCGGGTGGGGAACAGCTTGGTAACACAGGCCGTGTTAAACCCAGCTTCTGACAAACCAAAGGCAGCCCGCAGACCTGCTCCTCCTGCACCCACAACAACTGCATCAAACTCATGGTCCACTACTGGGTACTGGGTAGAAATCTGGGAAAATAAATCACTTGGTTACGATCACAAAAATTACTCAAACAAGTTGCATAAAAACACAAGCAGGATCAGCAGAATGTTCCAGCAGACTTTTGCAGCAATTGCTACATCTGTTATATTCTTGTGCTTGGAAACTGTCATTAAAGAGAGCCACACATTTCAGCAGCTCAGTCTTACAAAGCACATGAACGCAGGGCTCCACTGAAAGCCTGAAAGTTTCATGTCTGTCAAGCATTGAGTGCACAACTGAATCACAACAGAAAGAGCACAGACATACCGAGTCAGACACCTTCGTGGAGGCATTTTTCTTTCCATAGACTGTGAAGTGAAAGTTCCTTGCAGGAGCCTGGCACGCTGCTGGCCACTATGGAAAGAAGCCAAGACAACTATTATGGAACAAGTGTTTCCACAGGATAGACTTACAGCATTCCCAGCTACCCTGCATTTATAACAAATCTTCCCTTACCACTGGTAGCAAATATACAAGAGTATTAATGCATTTCAGAGCTACCTGCACTGAAGTTCTGGCCTTCCTATCATCATGTCGTAGAGTCCAAAAACGTTTGACTGATGAGAGAACAGCCTGCAGTTAACAGAGTGTCCCAGACTGTCCATTACTGACTTCACAACCATGACCAGCCTCTCAGGCCTGTCTGAGGCTACACTGACAGAAGAATATGTCTGCAAGTAATGCTGAAGTATTCTGGCAGTTTTTTCATAATGAAGCAAAGAGGAAGCTTTGTGGGAACCATGGGAAGTAATGGAACATTACTCTCCTGTCAAGTAAGCCTCAGAATATGAATTCTTTCAGGTGGTAAAAAAGGCAGTAGGGAATGCTCTTCCAGCTGAGCATTGCTTCAAAACTCAGAGATATTTCTCTTATGCTTTATGAAATTAGTGACCAATTTAGAGACACTTATTAATACATAAACTTAGCACAAGAATGCAAATTTCACCCTTCTGCAATGTCACTCCCTACCCCCTGACTTGTTCAAAACCAACAAACACCACACCCAAACCTACTCAGTATGCAGCCTTTGCTTTGATAAATAAAAACAATCAGAATATTAGTCTCCACCCCTCCAACGGATCAGAACCTAGTATTCCTTCTTTAGACAGCTCAGAAATAAGCCTAACTCAGCAGGTATGATTGCTGAGAACAGCAATGCAAAGCCACATGAGTGACCTGTCCAGTCACATCAGCACTCACCTATTTGAAATACAACCTAAAATGCACTGGAGTGATACCTGCAGCTGTTACATTCATGAACCCACCACCCTACAATATGCTAACAGGCCAAATGTCCTTCCCCAAACCTCTTCCCCATCTCTCAAGTGAACTCCAGTACACTTCCCTCAACCTAGTTCTAGCATTTCTCATACCAGTTCTCTTCAAATTATCTTCCTGCATAAAAGCTAGACGACTGTGCCATTATACTTGCTAGCACATTTCTGGTTTCTGCAATGATCTGGGAATGAGATTCAGTTCCAAACACCTATTCATAAGGAATTCCACCACTACTCTCCTCCAGGTAGCTACTCTCTCCCTGATCCACACTGCTGTTACCAGGCTTTCAGCTCAAACAAAAGTCCACAAAGCAGGAAAAGATCTCACACTAAATCCAAAGGAAATGCTGATTGCACTAATCCTGAATTGTTATGTCACCAGGAAGATCGTGGCCCTTTTGAAACTAAAGGTCCAATCAGAGCCAGCTCACTGCCATCTAAAACATGGAGACACTCTTTAAGCCTTTCCCTCTCTCTGTAGCTGTCTTTTCAGCACTTGCTTTGTAACACAACTACAGCCCACTTGTGTAATCCCAAACTCTTCCTGGCCATGCGGGATGAGAACAGTGGGAAGAAGGCACTGAGCATCACATCCAGCCTTCCCTTAAACACTTCCAGGAACGGGAACTCCAGCACCTCCCTGGGCAGCCCAGACAATGTCTAATCACCCTCGCTGTGAAAATATTCGTCCTCATCTCCAACCTGAACGTCCCTTCGTGCAGCTTGAGGCCATTTCCTCTCTTCCTGCCCCCTGCAGAACAGACTGATCCCCATCGTGCTACAACCTTTCCTCAGGCAGCTGCAGACAGGGATAAACTCCCACCTCAATCTCCTTTTCTCCAGGTTAAACAACCCCGGCTCCCTCAGCCCTCCTCACCGGACTCGTGCCCAGACCTTTCACCGCTTCGCTGCGCTTCCCCGGACTCGCTCCAGCCCCTCCGTGTCCTTGTGGAATTGAGAAACCCAGAACTGAACACATCGCTCAGCTGTGTTCTCACCAGGGCCGACTGCAGCAGCGCAATCGCTCCCCTCTGTCCCTGTGCACGCTGATACACAATCAGCCAGCGGCGAACCTTCTCTATGCCGCTGCTCGGCCCGCACCTGCCAGGCTCCTCCAGGGCCTTTCCCAGCACATCCCATCCCCGCTGCTTCCCTCAAAAACCTGCTCAGCGCCTCAGGCTACGGCGTTCGCATCCCGAGTCGGGAGGCGCGGCTCAGCCATGCCCACAGCCACCTACTCCCAGGAACCTGCCCCCGGGACACGAGTTGCGAGGTCGGTGCCGTTCCCAAACAGCTCCGGAGGAACCGAACCTGCCGGGCGGGGGGAGATCACCGGCAGGGTCAAGGTCACGGAGGAGAAAGCGGAGCCGGGCCGCCGCCACCGCGAAAGCCGGGTAAAAACAAGAGCAAGGACAGGGAGAAGGGAATGCACTGGGACAAGAACAAGGACAGGGACTCACCGCCCGGGAAGCCGCGGCCGGGCGCAGCCAGCGCTTCGCCAGACCCCGCGCAGCCGCCGCCGCCGCCGCCGCCATGTCGTACTGCAGAGCCGCGGGACGGGGGGGGCGGCATCCACAGCGCACGCGCGGGCGCGCGCGGGACAGACCAACAAGCCGCGGGGGGGGGGGTGACGGACCTACAGCCATTCATTCCCCCCCCATGAGCCTAGAACTGTGTCACTGCTGTTATTTTTCCTTGGTGAAATATTGAAATACGTAATTCTCCAACACTGTAAGAATCAGTCTCTTTGTGTCTCCGACAGCGCCTGAAATTCCGAGTAACAAACCGGCTAGAATAACTTTTGGAAGTTGCGGGAAAGACCAAGCTGTCGATATAGGATTTGGAGAGAAGGGCGCAGGGAAGCCCCTGCTGTCTCTGCCGGACCAGCAGCTGGCTCGGCAGCGCCATCCGCCGGCACTCACACACCGCAATGCGAAGGGCCCGCAGGGCCGGGACGGACGGACGGCAGCGCCTCTTGTCCTCCCCCTCTGCTCCCGGCAGATGGGCCGGCCCGGCAGGGGGCGGGGCCGGCGGGTGAGTGGCAGCGCCAGGGGTCGTGCGCTCCCGGGCTCCTGCGAGGGGGGTCCCACCGTGCGGGGAGCGGGGCGGGAATGGGAATGGGAATGGGAATGGGAGCGGGAATGGGAATGGGAATGGGAATGGGAATGGGAATGGGAATGGGA
>CM031858.1:89014917-89154417 GCA_018697195.1 Certhia americana
TGGGAATGGGAATGGGAATGGGAATGGGAATGGGAATGGGAATGGGAGCGGGAATGGGAATGGGAGCGGGAGCGGGGGTGGGCCCGGGCTTGGCATGCTGTGTCGCAGCCGGGACTGCCGCTCCGAGCGCGGCCAAGCTCCCCAGTGTCCGCGCCGCCGTTCGAGGGGCTCGGGCAGCACTCTCAGTGCGCCAGCGGGAGGAGAAGGTGGCAGCGGGAGCGGCCCCGGCCCCTCTGCGCGCTGCTGAGGCGGCCTCTCCCCTGTGTGCATCGCAGGTGCCTTCATGAATAACTTAAACGAGCCTCCCAACTGGAACATCCTGCCCAATCGGCGCGATCCCGGCGATGACGGCAGCCGCTGGAATTACGCCCTGCTGGTGCCCATGCTGGGCCTGGCCGCCTTCCGTGAGTAGCGCCGGGCCCCGGCCCCAGGGGGCTCCTGCAGAGTGCGGGGCTAGAGCAGTGTCCCGTCCGGGGACTTCCCCAGGCCTTCTTGTCTGTGGTGCTGTAAACAATCATCACTGTTGGTACCGCTAAGGCAAAGACCGCTTTTCCTGCACACAGCTGAATCCGTGTTTAATAAGCTCCAATATACAAAGCTCTCTCAAGAAGAAATGGACACAGGATGTGCTGCAGAGCCCAGAGGCAACAGCGCCAGATGTTGCTGATGTATTTATTTAGTGGGCCTAGAAAGTTCTCCATGCAATACCTGTATCAGAAAGCTCCAGTTTGTTTCTCCATGACTTTCTTTTCCTTCTCTAATCTAAGTAGTGCTAGTATAGACAATCAAAGGATAGGGGTATTTTATTGCAGAGAAATCATGCTCATTTAAAGTGACTCACTGTGAAATAGGGACCACAGAAATACATTTTGTGGGGACATGTTAACAGAAGGGAATATCACTGGGAAGGGCAGGAAAGAAAGTTTTTTACCAGTTAGTAGCTTCGTTTCAGGCACAGCTAATTAATCATACCCCTCCTTGTCACATACTTGCATCTGAATTCTCCTTTATGTGTGATAGGTTGGATCTGGACCAGAGAATGTCAGAAAGAGATAGAAAAAGAAAAACAGGAGTACTACAGAAAAGAGTCAACTCTACAAAAAGACCTGGAAGGCAAATACCGGGATATAATCACGGAGAATCGTCGTGCTGTTGCTCATCTGGAAGTGGAGCTGGAAAAGGAACGCAACAGGACCCTGAGTTACCGTGAAGCCCTCGTGTCCCAGAGCCGCAAACTAGTAGAAGAGAGGAAGCTACTAGAACAGGAGCAGGAGAAGTTGGAGCAGGAAAAACAAGTCCTTTTGCACTCTGGGGCAGAAGGTACCTTGTATCAGAGTTGCCTAGCAAAGGAAGAAGAGTGGCAACAGAGAGCCAATATTTTACTAAAAGAATTTGAAGAGGGACTGAAGGAAAGACAGGACATCTACTGCAGTCTTATTGTACCCAGAAGTCAGAGACTAGAAATAGAGAAAAATCTGCTAGTTAAAGCAGCAACTAATCCTGTTGCTATGGCTTTACATGTGGAGAGTGGCTTAAAAGATATTTTCAAACATGATAACTACTGTGGCAATGTGCTGAACAGAACCAGAAGTCAAAATGGAAAGCTTATGTGGCTGTATCTGAGATACTGGGAACTAGCTGTTGAACTGCAGAAATTCAAGAGGGTAGAAAAGGCCATGTTAGGAAAACGTTAAGTAGGGGAAGCAGTGGGATTTCATGTGATCCACTGCGCATGGTAGGGACAATCACAGTTGTAGTCCGAAGCTGTTAAATCCTGCTGTGTTGCTGTCTCTCCTCCTCCTTGCACTTGTATTTGCATGGGACATGTGCAGTGCTGGTGCCTTTCCTCTCACTAAAAACAGATGCTCTGGCAAGCTGTGCATGCTCCTAAACTCCGTGAGTGTGTTTGTGTTGCAGTGTAGAGACACGTCGACTCCCCAGGAATCAGAAGCAGCTAAGCAGAACTGACTTTAGGGGGATTTGCCTTGTTGATGGTCACACTCCAGCTACAGAAAATGGTCATTTTTGGTGTGGTAGCACATTGTGCTCCTTATTCCCTGGCATTTTACATGGTGTCTCAACACTCTCTTTTTTTATTGCTATTATTTTTAAAAAATTTGTTTAAGCAGGACTGATTTTGAGGCAGATGTTTGGGAGAGATGGTGTTGGAGCCAGCTGCTTGACACATAAATTTTGTGTGCCTGTATGTACAATTCTCTAACATATATATGTGTGTGAATGTATGTGTGTGTATATGTTTGTATTCTGAGGGGGGAAATAATAGTCAGTTTTGCATTGTCTTCCAGCTTAATATACAAATAGTGTTTTATGAATGAAACATCCAAAAGATGCTTATTCAAATAATATATAAGGAAACAGAATGATGTCTCACTGGCGCTTGGGATCCATTCTCAGATTCTAGGGAGTGTATAAACTGGAGGTTATTTTTTCGTATATTGGAGATACCTTAAGAATACTTGGGTTTTTCTCAGCGAAGGTTTTAGTTGTAACCCAACAATGTGCCACCACTATGGATGTCCCCATGCTGCTGCTTCTACCTCTCAGGGTGCCGGCTGCCTCCTGGTTTGCTTGTAGGAACCTCCTTGCCATTGCACCTGGCTCTGCTCCTTGGACAGGTCCTGTTATTGGCAGAAGCAAACCTAAATGCAGCCTGCCCTCGTAGCCACTACTCCCTCTGCACCTGTCTCCCTTCTCCCAGAACTGAAGTACATACTCTTTTCTGCAGCTCTGAAATTATGTGCTTGTGCTTCACCACTTTACATACACATGACCATGAAAGCCTACAGATATATAAGCTTTGCAAACTTTTAAGAAAGGGGACTTTTTAGTTCAGCTTGTAAAATAGAATAGATTTGGTAAAAAAATAGTAAAATAATACAGGATTAAAAACAGATCCAGATTAAAAAGTCCCAACAAAAACAAATTTTAAAAACCCAGTGCATTTCAGTTTCTTAGAACTTTGAATATACTTTGGATCCTCTTAGCAGTAGGACCACCTTTTTTTTCAAACATGCCGTGTATTTAAAATAGTAACTTTTTTTCTCCCCCTTTCTAATCCAGCCTTAAACCTCAAAGGGTCAGTGTTTATCCTTTAATTTATAAAATCTAGTCTCCTCTGTTACTTGACTTTGATTAGTTCTGGTAGGTTGTCAGTTCTTTAATTAGCAGTTTATTATTTACTCAGGGCTAGACTTGACAGATGCATTTGCTCTAGGCAATCATGTAGAACCATGGCTTGGAAGCAATCCAAGTGAATTGACCCATCTTCCTGCAGATGTGGGGTTTTTGTCTTACTATTTTCTTCTGATTTCATTTTTGTCTGAGCACATAAGACAGCAGATAAGTATTTTGAAAAAATGTGCACAACTTAATCCAGTTACTAAGCAGAAATATCTAACATGGAACAGAATTACTGAGCAGAATAGATGTTTTCCAGCTACTCGGTTTTCCAGTTGAGATTTTGCTCACCTTGGTAGTACTAATTATACTGTTGTGTTGACTTATTAATCATTTTTTCATACTGATTTTTAAATCAAATTTTAGTAGACAAACTTGGAGAAAAAAGATCACAAACACGAGAAGGACCACAGTTTGTCTGGGTGCCAAGCGTATATGCAGGTTGGGAGATGAGAACACAACTGAGTTGCTACTCATGTGTGACACCCTGTGCCAAGCTGCTGCAGCTGGACATAGGCACAGAGTCTAATTGCCCAGGAGAACAAATTAGTTTGAGTAACAGCCCGTATGTAATTCCTTCAGGATGTGGAAAGTGGTGTGGTGCACTTCACAGGTTCCTGCAGGCAGTTAAGCCGCTCAGCTGACTAAGAGCAGATAGTGAATCAGTGCCAGTGTATTTGAGATTCATGCCTTGAATTTTTACAGGTTAGCATTAAAAGAACAAAGGTTTTGTGCTCTTTAATTTTTTTTTTGTAGTTTGTCACTCATATCACTCAAAACATTTAAAGAAATTGTAATCAAGGGTGAAATACTATTTTTTCAGTATGAATATATGCATTCAAGCCTTACACACTGGAATGTACAGGGCTGGATGCAATGCACTAAAGGTTTGATATTCACTTTCTCTTTTTTAGACGTGTAATTTATTTGTACAACTAATTGAACTATTGTTCATGGACAGTTTGAAGATCATTGTATCAAGAAAGAAGGGTTATTTCAGAAGGCTTTTTAAAAGTGTATGACTGATTTAGAAGCACTGGTCCCATTTGTTTCTACCAAAACTCATGTTTTTGGGTATGCAATGTATTTTTGAAATGTTCCCCCTTTGTAGATTGTTATGCTGAAAATTCTAATGTAAGTTTTATCTTGCCCAGCACATGTTCTGAATTGGTTGTTTGGGACTGCCCATATATATATGTAGAATTTAAGAACAATTTGTTTTCCAAGTATTTAATGAACTTATTTTTATTATAAAATTGTCACTCAGCTGTTAAAACAATAGCAAATAGCAATTAATAAAAGCCTTTACATATTTCTGAACTGTTCTATAACTTGGGCAAGGTGGATGGGAGAACTGGAATTTGCTACTTTATTCAGACTTTCCAAACTAATCGCACCATTTCAGGTTTTACGAATTGGACATTTTTTTAAATTGGCATATAAAAAGTTTCGGTCTGGATGCTGAGAAAAGTATATATTACAAAGTTTTTTTCTTAGGAAAGAGCAGGTAAGTATGGAGCATTAACTAAAGATGGGGAGTTAAAGGTGACCATCCCTCTGAAAGACTGGGGACATTCTTTCGACAGAACGTTGTGTGAGATACTCTGCCTTCCTCCAGAATCCCTCAGATGTCTCACTCTGCATGTCAGCTGCTTTTCATTTCCTTCATCTTCCCTGTTCTCTGTGAAGAACTGCAATCCAGCTGCTCTAGGATAGTGTTCAGACACTCTGGAAATCCTTGTTCCTGTAATAAAAGATCCTCAATCTATTTGTATTTGACCCAATCCTTCACCATCCTCTGGCTCTTTAAAGCATGGGTTTGAGCACTCCTGTGTGAGGATGAGAAAACGAAGTGCTCCTTTGTGGAGGATGCAAGGCAGAAACAGTGGTCAACAGTTCAGTTACTGTGGTGAAATCAAAGGAATTTTGAGTTATTACTGTGAAAAAAGGATGAAAGGCAAGTTTATAGTTGCAGTTGTGGTGCAGCTGGGCATGAAGGTTTTGCTGGTGTGCATGCCAAGGCCTGCTTTTATTGGTCATTTACTGCCTGGTCCAGGAGCTGTCTCTGGTCACCGCATACCTGAGACCACAGATGGACCTGCATACCTCAGCAATGGCCACTTTACAGCAAAACAGCTGAATGCTGCAACAAAAACTTAGAGTAAAATGAAAGTAAATATGCTTCTGGAAACAAGGAGTCTGTGGATGGACGAGTTTCTGAGACACTAATTTTGAAGATATTGCTGACTTAGCTGGGAAAAATAAGCTTTGCTGAAATCAGTTAAAATTCAGAGGATGGTTAAGAGAGAGACCGGATTTTAGATAAGCTATCCCAGATCTAATAATTCATTGCCTGTCAAGTTTATGTTTGTGTAAGCTGGGCTTGTAACGAAAAACAAGGAAATTTATCAATAGACCCCAAAAATACAAGATGATTGCAGACCCTCTATCTCTAGAAACAGTCTTGGGAACAGGAAACTCCGAGGAGTCATTTATCACGTATCCATCAAAGGTTGAAAGTTTAGAACGAGGAAGACTAGTTTTACTTCCTCCTTTTGGTAACCACTCCCCACATAAGACCCCCGACTCATTTCAGAGAACAAACTACACATTCTTAATAGCCTTTTTGTCAATTAGCATACGAAGCGGAGAAGAGGAGGTGACAGGAGTATGAATATGCATTTGTATTTTGTGTATTCATTCTTGTGGATAAAAGGCTTTGTAATTACCTGTGATCTTTGCAGTGCGTATTGGAGAGCTATCCCACGCAGCTGCCCGGCTGTCAATAAACATACACTTTCTAACTTAACTGTTAGAGAGTTTTTTGTCCGTCACAGTTGGGTATCGATATTAGATCGATATTCATATTTTAATGAATCATTTCAAGACACCTGGTGGACTGTGAGAACAGTGGTGGCAGCTGTTCAGTCATACCAACAGCGCTGTGCTGAGATCACTCGGCCTGTCCAGCTGCTGAAAAAATGCCTCTTCACTCTTGTGTTCGTTACAGGTTTATATTTCTGAGATACCTCACCTCTAAACTTGCCGCAATCAGAACAAAATCCTCAGCTGCAGTGGTTGGCGTTTGTGTCGCTGGATGCTGCTTCCCCCTTGTGGCTGATGGCTCTTCCAGCTGCAGCCGCATCCTCTGTTCCATGAGCTCCGCTGGAGCACATTTCCTGATGCCTCACAGTCAGAGCTCTCTGGCCCGAACACCTCCGGGGGTAATAAAAAGAAAGGTGAGCAAAATCGTGGTGGTCGGTGACCACACCAGAATGAACTTGTCTTCGCTGAGGTGGGTGCTGCGGCAGACCACTGTGCAAAGGCAGCAGGCAGGGGTTGGGCGTAAGTCAGCGACCTATTGGCACCTCATTGTGTATTGCAGCGCTGGAAAAGAAAAACAAACTCGGTTAAAGAACACTGTTCATTGTTTAATGAAGATGGCAAGAAGCAATCTACAACTGTCAACATGTTCTGCTGCCTGCTGGAGGGGAGACACTTGTGGTGAGACAGATCCCAAGGAATAGCACTTCACCAAGAAATTTAGGGGGCTGCTTACCATTATTCAGTGGTTTGGGTTGGAAGCGACCTTTAAAACTTATCTAGTCCAACCCACTTGCAATGAGCAAGGACATCTCCAAACAGATCAGGTTGCTCAGAGCCCCATTGAACCTGACCTTGACTGTTTCCAGGAATGAAACACCTACTGCCACTCTGGGCAACCTATGCCAGTGTTTCAAAACCCTTGTTGTAAAAAAATTCTAAAAAAAAAAAAAATTCTTATGTCTAGTCTAAACCAACCCTCTTTTATTTTATAACAATTATCCCTTGTTCTATCACAACAGGCCCTGGTAAAAAGTCATCCCTATAATAAGCCCCCTTGAAGTACTGAAAGGCTACAGTAAGGTCTCTCTGAATCTTCTCCAGGCTGAACAACCCCAATTCTCTCAGCCTGCCTTCATAGAAGCACTCCAGACCTCTGATCATGAGATAAGACAATTTTGTGCTGTCCACAGAAGCATTTCTATGTCCTATGCTCCTTACCTGTATTTCCCCCAAAAGTTATTCCAGAGGTGAGATGTGTCAAAAGATAGAAGCAATATTTTGGTGATCTTCTGACTGCATATAGTGAAATATTAAAGACAGCATCTCTCCCTCCCTGGTGTCAAAACAAACAAAACAACAAAGCGCGCTGCTGCTGGAACTGATATTGCTTCAGTTAAATACTTATATATAAACTAAAGTAAATATTAGGTAAACTACCAGTATAGACAAACATAAAGATTGTGAGGGAGATAAAAAGGAGAAAGAGGCCACATGGGCATCAGTGTCAGTTCAGTTCTGGACGAACTACATCAAACATGCTGTTCACATCTTGTTCCCTTTAATTTTTCTGTGGCTAGGAACACTGCTACTTCCACAATAAACATAAGCTGAAAGATTCTAGGCATGTCAGATTGCTGAAGGAAACTCCCTGACACCATAAAGCCACTCCAGAATGCGATGTGTGTGGAAGTCACTCTGTGTGACATCCTATCAGTGTTGTGTTCCCACTAATCTGGGACAGAGTTCCAACAACAGCTCAGTGCTGTCTTATTTATCCCTTGAAGTGATACTTGTTGGCACAAGTTGGAACTTCTCTCCAATCTGGAGAAGTTTACAATCTCATGGGAAGAAATCTAGGCTCCGAAGTTTATCAGATGTCTCCAAAGTCTTTAGGTATCCCTGCTTGAACTGCTGTGGGCTGGTGGCAGCAGCTTTCAGGCACTCACATAGGAAATCAAATCATGCCACCTGAGGAGCTGTGCCTTTTGGTTACTTATCAGGTAGAGTTTGAGAACAATGGAGCATAAAACTGAGATCACGTTAAAGATCTACAGATCATTTATTGGCAAGGTAAACTGCATGACTACCTGCGATTGTTTATTGCCCTTAAAACTCAGCAACTCTGAAATATTTTGCCTGTGTAATTCCCTTTCTAAGATGATCACTATTGCCCCCTAGGCTAGAGATTCTGAGTCCCCTCTTGAGCCTGGGGCTCCCTTTTTGCACATCTGGTCAAGGATGTTACCCATTGGCAGCTTGTGAGAGGATTTTGTGTTTTCTCCAACTATTTTAAAGGATGGGCTGTCACAGAGACTATTTCTCCTTCTCCTTCTCCTTCTCCTTCTCCTTCTCCTTCTCCTTCTCCTCCTTCTCCTTCTGCTTCTGCTTCTGCTTCTTCTTCTGCTTCTTCTTCTGCTTCTTCTTCTCCTTCTGCTTCTTCTTCTGCTTCTTCTTCTCCTTCTCCTCCTTCTTCTCCTCCTTCTTCTTCTTCTCCTTCTTCTTCTTCTTCACATTTCCATCCTTTCCTGGTTTAGGCTGATTACACAAGCAAGAGTAAATGTATTGCTGTATATAATGCCTTGACTACCAAGTAGAAGCTGACTGAAAAGAAAATGGGATTAAGGCTGGTAAGATATTGCTATAGAATTATTAAAGTAAGAGATTTCACTCCAGTATCTACTGCAGTACTTAAAAGGATCAGAAAATAATGTAGTTAATCCTAATTGCCTGGTATATTCCAAAGAACAATGAAAATATTTGGAGAATTACAGATTTGTCCTATGTCATACCTATGTCATGACAGAATCTCAATGAAAGGATCATACTGCATTTTGTGCCTGAAACTATTGGTTGCAACCTGAAACCTAGTTGCAAACAATGTGTATTGCCAGTGGTCTCTGTTCTTTATAAAAAAGGAATTGCTTTTTAGAAGAATAATCCTGTCCTTCTTCTTCCTATTTGTCCTCCCCTTCACAGGATCCAGATAAATAAACTTCCCCCAAGGCAGTCTCCTCCAGCCTGTGATAGAGGGCAGAAGAATCATAGAATCATAGAATATCTTGAATTGGAAGGAACCCAGAAGAATCATTAGTTCCAACTCTGCTCTACACAGGCGCATAGCTGCACATAACTTTGCATAGCTGTGAAAGATTTCAGTTTGAGATTTAAATTATCTCAAATGTTTTATTGTGATAATAAATAGGAACAATTAATACACTATTATGAAACTGCAGTTGATCTGAAAACTGTTGCACAAGGAATCTGCTGAATCTTTTAGGACCCAAGGCTTCAAACTTAATTTTTTAGCACTGGATTCACAGTGTTTTGCTTAGTTTATTTTGTTGCTAAGTCTGGTGATCCACCTTTATCAGGATGTTTCAAGATCCTGCTAATTTTGTCAGCCATTCTGATTTTGTCTTTGCCAGCAGAAGGACTTACACCTAAAAGAAGACAAGCTGCTTGAGTAGTTATTGTCTGTTCAAATCTTCCTTTACAATATGATGAAATCCTACAGTTCCAAAGGTGGAAACTGTACACAGAACAGCTGCCACACACAAGTCCAGCTGCTGCCATAGTTCTGGCCAGCCCTAGTCTGGCTTGTCTCAGCTCTGCCAGCACCTGCAGGTTCCCTGGCACCCTTGGCACAGTGCATGTCCTGGAAGTGGCTGTGGCAAGGGTCAAGCACTCCAGACAAGCACTTCAGCCAGGTCCTTCAGTCTGCCATCTCCACTCTCTCATGGAAGAGAAGAACCTGTCCTTAAAATCACAGAATTGTAGAATCACTGAGGTTGGAAAAGACCTCTGTGATGATTGAGTCAAATAATTTTCCCAGACAAGTTCACCACTAAACCATGTCCTTATGTGCCACATCCACACACCTTTTGAACACTTCCAAGGCTGGTGATTCCAGCATTTTCCAGGGCAGCCTGTTCCAAAGCCTGACCACCCTTTCCAGGAAGAAATTTTCCCTAATATCTAATCCAAAACTCCCCTGGCACAGCTTGAGTCCATTTCCCATTGGTCCTGCCACTTGTTACCTGTGAGAAGAGACCAACTCCCACCCCATTACAACCTTTCAGTCCTTCTCCATATGGGATAGCTTCCTGAAGGGCTGGAACTAAACTGTGCTGGCCCAGGGGTGCCTGTGCTGGCACAGGGAGGTCACAGCAGGAGCAGCTGCCCAGTGGCCAGTTTGGTAGAGTGTGTCAGGCTGCACCAGGGCTGCAAGGGAGGAAAGCTTGTCTCCCAGCTGGGAACATCCCTGTGGAGCAAGGCTGCCACAACATTCTGAGGTTTTCCCATAGCCAGGAGACCCTTGGCCCAGGTGGCACCATACTATGACCAGACCTGGTCCCACTGAAAGAAATGAGTGGCTCTGTCCTTCCTGTGGCCTTGATTTATATCCCAAATAACTTTCTGCTGCTATTTCTTTTCTTTATTGCCACTCTGTCTCGCACTCTTTCATAACATCATCATCATCATCATCATCATCATCCTGCAAGATGAAAGACATGTTCATCTAAGAAAAGGAGTATGCCCACATTCTTCCCCAAATGCCTATGTGTGTACATTCAAGAAAAATACGGAATTTTTATAAAGGAGATACTTCCCTTTTAGTTGTGTTATTGTAAAATTGTGTGTTATTTATAGACAAGTTGGCTTACTTTTTTTTATGGCCCTTTTTAACTTTTGTAAAAATAGTACATTAAAAATATGGAGGTAGGAGAAAAACCCCCAAATGTTTCATTAGAAATGTTTTAATACAAGTAGTCCAATCTACATGCAAGATCCATTTTCTCCTGCGTTTATAATTAGCAGTACACAATAAATTTCTTGTGTCGTAGCCTATATCATGAAAGGATGAATTTCATAAAGATTTATTAGCCCTAGTAAACCTGTGGGACCTGCATAAGCCTAGCATCTCTTGAAGGAGGAGTTTATCCTAGAGCCCAGGAAAGGGCTCTCCTGAATAAATCAGTGACTGTGAGGAGGGAAGGGCAGCCCATCTTGCCTGTTCCAGTCCACAGGGTGGCAATATAGACAACGCCTCCGAGCACCTGTGGCTCATATTGGAGCTGCTGTCTCTGCTACTGTAAGTCATTCAGAAAAAGGCACAGTGCCTTCCAAGGTCATTAGCCATGCTATTACACTGATAAAGACATTTGAGCTAGATGCCAGACCAGCATGTTTGCTTCTGCAAATATTTAACACCTGATAGATAACAAACAACTGCTGGCACCTTGCATTACCAGAGTTAGATAAAATTCTTCAAAAAGAGGATTTACTCAGTATAAGGCAATCGGGACTGTATTTTTGGATCGAGATAGAAGATGCTTGCTCATTGAACTTAGGAGAGAGAAATTTTCAGTAGACCAGCTGCCACGTGATGACAGCTAGATGTCTTAATTGAACTAAATAGGAGATATAACATGAATATGGTGTTGCAGTTGACACGGCAGAAGGAAGGGATGTAATCCATGGGGACTTGGACAAGCTTGAGAAGTGGGCACATGAGAATATAATGGGGTTCAACTAGTCCAAGTGGAAGGCGCTGCACCTGGGTCAGGGCAATCCCAAACACAAATACAGGCTGGGTGGTGAATGGACTGAGAGCCCTGCTGCTGAGAGGGACTGTAGGGATGTTGGTGGACAAAAACTTGGATGTGGGCCAAAAGGTGTGTGTTTGCAGCCCAGGAGATGAATCAACCAACTCCATCAAGAGTCAATCAACTGCATCAAGAAAAGCATGACCAGCAGGCCAAGGGAGGTGATTCCCCCCTGTACTCTCTGCTCGTGAGTCACCACCTGGAGTACTTCATCCAGCTCTGGGGCACTCTGCACAAGGAAGATGTGGACCTGTTGGAACAAGTCCAGAGGTGTCCACAAAGGTGATCAGAGAGCTGGAACACCTCTCCTGTGACGACAGACTGAGACAGTTGGTTCAGCTCAGAGAAGAGCAGGTTCCAGAGAGACCTTAGAGCACCTTCCAGTCCCTAAAGGGACTACAAAGAAGCCAGAAAGGGATTTTTGACAGGGCATGCACTGATAAGACAAGTGGTAATGGCTTCAAAATTAAAGAGAGTAGGTTTAGATTAGATAATAGTAAGAAATTCTTCACTACAAGTGTGGCAAGGCACTGGGACAGGTTGCACAGAGAAGTTGTAGATGACCCCTCCAGAAGCTGGGTGGGGACTTTGAGCAGCTTGGTCTCGTGGAGGGTCTCCCTGCCAATGGCTGGGAGGTTGGAACTAAATGACCTTTGAGGTCCCTTCCAAAGCATTCTGCAGTTCTGTGGTGACTCTGGGAACAAATAAATAGGTAAAAATCTAATAATGATAGTAAGCTGCGATTGAAAGCAGAAATGGTGGTCTAAGGGGAGATTGCTAAGGCAGTTCCTGAAGCATCGATTTAGGAACAATGTTTTATCATTCTTCTACTAATGACTAAGGACAAAAAATAGTAGCATGATAATTAAATGTTCCTGACACATTCTCAGAAGGGCTGGGAATGCTGTTATAGTGTCATTCAGGAAGAGCTGTGCAGCTCAATGCACTGGAGTTGCAGAAAAGGAATGAAATTGAACATATGCTTTCAGCAAATTAGAAAAGGGCCACAAGCTAGGAAATCCTTAGTTGGAATCAGTAAAGGAGAAGAAAGTTGCTGCTCCAGTGGTTAGTCAAGAACACACACACATCCACAGACCTGACAGGGTCATGAAAAAGGCAGGTGCTATCATTAGGCAGATTGAGAGATATTTCAAGTTGCATTAGGGAAATATTACAAAGAAATATTACCTATTAAAAAGATATTGACCAGCCTTTGGAATCAACTTTGAATAAACATGATAAGATTGTGAAGGGATGCTATGATGCGTTCACCTCTTTTCCCAGGGGCTGGGCTTAGAAGATCTCTCCTAGTTCTTTACTTTGACCATCCTGTATTACTGCCTGTAGCTGACAGCATTTCTTATGACATACACAGTGCTAGATTTTATATATAGTCTTCAGCAACAAGTGACTTATCTTTTGAATCAACAAGTTTCAAAGGGAATAGTTTTTAAATTATGAAATAATGAGTAGTATCTGTGATATTTGTTGACCAGAGTTGGTTTTTTTTCTTTTTTGACCACTATATCTAGGGTCACTGAAAAGGTGAAGGGACCTTTGATTTCAAGCCCATTTATAAGAAAGACATTATGTTCTTCAGACCTTGTTCTGTACTGATTAGTGGTGTTGGGGTAAGCAGATTATGCTTATGACTTTAAAGGTCAGATTTTATAATCCCTTTCATTCTCCATCCTTTTGGTCAGTACATTTAGTAGAGTACAATCTATTACAGAGAGACATTCGTTATGAAACATACAATTTTGTAAGCATATACAGTTGCAAACTGAACGTGATGGTGAGTCACAGTCAGTTTATCTTCCAGATAAAAAACTATATGAAATTTCTATATTTAGTCTGAGGCCAGTGGAATCCTACTATTCCTCATTTGCTAGGGCTATATTTGTATTTGAGTTTAAACAGGGGCGTGGCAAGGGGTGTTGCATATCCTTGGAGGCGATTAGGGTTTATAGCCAAATTATCTCCTGAATTACATTAGCTGAAATCAATGTATTCTACTGGATGAACAGACTGTTCCATAAAGGGTTGGCAGATAAAGCATTAATAAGTGTCAGAGCTGACTTGGTCAATCGAATGATTTGCTGACGCTTCTTTTTACCACAAGCCTGCACTTACAAGTCCAGTGCCAAAGGTTCAGTATATATAGCTGAAGACAGCAAATAGATGGTCTCTTTTTGAGCAGGGTTCTGACAAGCTGCCTTTCTCATTATTCCTCACTGGCAGCACTCTCAGGCAGGAAATTTGAAAGATGGTGAAGCTGAAGCTGCCCAATCCTGGCCTGGAGGACAGGATACCTTCCCATGCTGAACTTGAGGTCCTTGAAAAAGAAGAGGCAGACTCCAGACCAAAATGGGACAACAAGGCACAGTATATGTTGACATGTGTAGGGTTTTGTGTGGGCTTAGGAAATGTCTGGAGGTTCCCGTATCTCTGTCAGAGCCATGGAGGAGGTATGTCTTTAATACATCTTAACTAACTTTGGGTACAAACCAGGTTTAATCTCTCTTTTGGTAAGCAAATAATGGAATATGTTTAGAACTGTTCAGGTCCTGTGAGAACAGCGATGTTCTCTCTAGAAGACTGTTTAACAGAGAAGGCAATTTTGCAGGTCATGATCACCCACTGAAGTCAGGTTAGTGATGGAAAAAAAAGAAGGGTCTCTTTTTATTTCAGGACACAGGACTGAAAATTGAGTCTTCCACAGTCATGTACATAGTTTATTTTCTCAATCTAACTCCTGTGTTGCTTTACATCCATCCATCCATCTATCCATCCATCCATCCGTACATACATACATACATACATACATATAGTGTTTTTAAAATATTAATAAACTACTTGGGATGATGATTCTGATCATGATACAAAATGATCTTTTTATAATAGGTTTTTCATTTGGCTTGGACTGATCCATGTATCGTCCGTAGAGTCAGTGTTTGTGTAATTTGTGCTAGGATTAATAGAGTGAATGAAGTTAACATTTAGAATATTTGTTTAGCAGTTGGTGGTATTAAGTAATTTAAAATCCAAGTGTGCATTATTTACTGTATAATTTACTGGGACTCCTTAAGGTTTAGGTAAGGACTGAATGACCATATTAAAAATTTTGTTTTCTTTTGCTGGAGAAAGCAAAGAAAGGAAATTTTGGAAGGAAATTTTGAGCTGAACCATTTCTTAAATATATACAACAACATAAATTTTTCATTTTCTTATAGACTTTTTGTATGTTATCTGGTTACTGTCCATGTTTCACTCTGGGATATGTGTAAAATGTATCTGTTCCTTTGCAATATTTGGTCTTGAAAGAAAAATTTTGGGTTAAAGAACAGTATTTCAAAGTAATATTCTTTAATATGTACATGATGAGATGTTAAAAAATCATTTTCCTAGTTGGAATAGAGACAAATATGGGCAGACTCAGGGACATGGAACAACAGGTGTCTCAGTTGCAAGAAGAGATGCTTTCATGACTAAGATTTCTCTAACATGGGCATATATTTAGAGTTTGCAGTGCAAACTGGAGGTAATTTGCAGCAGAGTCAGCTCTTGTAGCAAAAAAGTTACAACACACACACACATAATCAGAAGCTCTTTTCTGTGTTTGACAATTTTAATTTGAAAAAAGTGGATGTATATCTCCAAAACTGATGGCACTCATTGGCTTCTCAGGTTCCTAAACTTAGTTTTATAAAATGCACATGCCCTGTTTTCCAGGGTGAATTTATAGGCACTTCCCTGCTTTTCAGTCTTTCTTTCCCTTGTGTTCTAGTCATGTGAAATGGAGCTGAAAAGCAAGCACCCAACAAATGCAAAGAACTTGGTATGGATCATGGTTTTATCACCGATGTCAGTGAAGATTTATGAATTGCTTGTGTGTGGGTCAGTCCTCTGGCAGCAATTATTTTTTTTTTTCTTTCTCATCATCCTTTAACTTGTCCTTTCTCAGGAAACACTGTCAGGAACACTGACAGCAGTTAACCCGGACTTCTTTTTTTCCTGGGACTCTCTCACTCAAATTTTAGGCAGAATTTGAAAGGGAGCACATAGCAAAGAAATTATGAGCTAATACACAGATATGTGTCCTTCTAGCTAGACTTGCTACCTTCTCTAATATTCTTTTGCACAGTACCAAATGCTGTGACTCATATCAATAATGCCTTCCTGTGACTTCTTGGAAAGGACTCCCCAATTTCATCACACATAAGGATGGAGAGCTATTGTGCAATCCTTCCTTCTCCCCCTCCCCCTCCTCCTCTTCTGTACAATGCACTTAAGCATCTCATGGTAGGTCTAAATCCAACTCTTGCCACCACTGTCTTCCTCCCATTACAGCTCATGTTCTCAAACTTCTCCCTTTAATAAGACTCCCTGGCTTTTGGATGGATGCATTTGAATTTGAACATGTGATTATTTGTATTGTAAAAACATTTCAAAGTTCTTATTTCTGAAGTTATTTTGGTGTTGACACAATTTCTGCCTTATGAGATTTTCTGGCTCCTGCATCTCTCATTCCCATCCAGCCGTGCTCGCAGCATACCAAGCTCCCAATAGAGGCAGCACTGCAACATCTTGGGTTTGCAGCTGTCAGATTGCTGAAGGAAACTCCCTGACACCATAAAACCACTCCAGAATGGAATGATTGTGGTAGTCATTGTTTGTGACATCCTACCTCAGTTGTGCTCCCTCTGTCCATTTTCACCTACATCCAGTTGGAAATGTGCATTTAGTAGATGTTTGGGGCAAGTTTTGCTTTAGTCTTTGCCCCTCAACATGATGGCCAAGATAATTCATTCACCTTTGCATTGGTGTGGTCCACTCAGGTGCCTCTATAACAGAGTAGGGTAAAGCTGTAATATTATGCATGTTTTTCCAAATTATCCACTAGAAAGCAGACAGGAGTTCCCTGAGGAAACTCCATTCTGCCCCAGTAGTTCAAATGCCTTTAGCCTGGATGATGTTTGTCCTCATACTTTGTGTCTTCAAGATATGTCTTTACTGAATCCTGGGTGCAGAGCAGCAGGAATCCCTGTTCCTGCTCTCCCACTGGAAATGAGGATTATGTTCCTCCTTGGCTTGTTCCTGGAGTGATTATTTTAGAGTCCTAAAGCTCGCATTGGGTATGATGGCAGACTGTGGTTGTGCATTAAGAGATTTTACTGGGCAGGAAATACCTGCAGTGGATGTGAAAAAGTCCTGTGTGACCACATACCAGATATTAGGTATGAGCAGAATCAAGGTTACCTAGACTGTCTCCTGAAAATTGTTTCTAATTTCTAAGGACTGGCTTTGCTATCTTAACTTCTTTCATTTTGAATATGAGTTATATGGGTGAATATTTGGATCATTTTGGATGGGTGAGATCTGGCAGCAGTGGTGTGGAAAGTCAGACAAGGACTCTCCTGAATGAGGCTGGATTTCCACCTGCCTTGTGAACCAGGGCTTGTACATGTTACATCCCTTATGAAACACAAATGGACTACAGTAAAGTATAAAATTTACCCTTGTGTAAATTTTATTTGGTACTTGGACTTCAAAAAAGGTGGACTTTTTCTCTGCAAATTTTCTGCAGTGAAGGTAGTTAAGAACACTGAGTTTATTAGTAATGCTTTTCAGATGTTGAACTTTAATCTGGATTTATTTAAGAGCTGCTTCTTCCTAAGCACAACACTATGATAGTCAGTTTTCACACTGAGATATCCAAATACACAAAAATAAATTGGTGTTTACATAATTTACTTACTTTTGTTGTCAGTGATAATGAGTTTATATTTTTTAAAATGGAATATTTACTCCAGTGAAATTTAGTAGAGCAAAGCACAATTCATCCTTTAATATCTTAAAAGTTGTCAAATCCATCATTACCACAGGCGAAATAGAGTTCAATATGCACACAGTGTAAAAGGTGTGGTGTTTACCTGAATGATTTCATCAGCTTAATGAGATTGAAATTTCCCTTCATTTGATAGCTCTCGGACATTGTTCATAGCTTTTGTTTAATCCTTATTGAGCAACATGTCATTTAATCAACTGTTAAAGGTTTTCATTTTATCGCTGATGACCATTATAAAAGAGAGGAATCATATTTAATATTTAAACAATTGATTTAAAAAAAAAGTCCCTAACTCTACAGCTCTCATATGGAAACCTTGCCACTGCATGAGGGAGAACTTTTTTATCTCTGTGCACGCCATGCTGAAAGAAGGGACAGTAATGATGTCAGCAATTCCTCACTTAGCAGCAGATGAAATAATGTGCTGTTACAGTTGAGGTCTAAGTTACTTATATTATGTTAGTAGAGTGAAACAGCTCCATCTGAAGTCTGCCTGCCTTCCCTTTGTGAGGAACTATGTGCAAGGAATAATGATTTTTTTCAATTTGACATCAGAAGTTCTTAGATTAGAGAGCAAATAACAGCTATACAGATGTTCAAACCATGTATTATTTGTTTTGAAATGCAGTATTGAAACAGGATGAGAATTAGTGTCTCAGTTGTAAGGTTTTCAGACTAGAATATCAATTATTGTTTGTGTACATCTATACAGTGTCTATTTTCAGATCATTGGTTCATTTGTTAGAATCATAAAATTATGGCAGCTTAAAACGTATTCTTTTATTTTCTTGTGCCCCATGTGAACCTGGAAGTGTTCTAAAGGTGTGTGGGTGTGGCACCTGGGGACAGGGTGTAGTGGTGAACACTGGTTAGCGGTTGGACACTGAGATCTTAGAGGTCTTTTCCAATCATAATGACTCTATGATTCCATATAGCAAGTCAAATTATTATTTTTCCATTAAGGCTTCTTTCAGGAAGTTTGGGGAGAAATTGAGAAAGGGAAAATGCAGCAGAGATGGATTTCTGAGCTGGCTGCTAGAATTAAACCCTAGAAACCAAAGAACCCAAGAAAGAGAAAAGAAGTGTTATATATAATTGATAGCTATAATTTTAATTCTCTTGAAAATATATCAATATTCCTACAGCTAAATATTGGTAGTTTCAAAACCATAAAATGCTATTCAATATGCTGTGTCCTTTGTGGCACATGCTACACATCAGGATGAATGACTAATCACTGAAAAGTCATTAGTGCACCAGAAATTATATTTATTATTGAAGCTGGTTGCCAAAGGTTATTGGACAGACATGGTATTCTCTGACTTCTATAAATCATGTCATTTAGCCACACACAAAAAACCTTACTAAAAAATATCGTTTTTTAAAATCAGTGTGGTTCATCTTGCTTGCATTAAAACTTTGTTACTACTGTAAAAATGTAGACTGACAAACTGAAAACATTTCAGAGGAAAGCCAGAAGAAAAACTGAGTTGTACATTTTGTTAGTCAAAGACCGAAGGGCTCGTTATGATTTGTTATTTGTAGAGGTGATGCTAAACTTCTAACTTTGCTGACTATTCCTCTCTTTCTTCTGTGTTAGTCTATCCCTTCAGGAAAAAGGATTATGTGGACATCATCTCCAAGACAATTAATCAAGAAGAAGATTATCTTTTATATTTTCTTCCTCGCTTCTCACGTCTCAGCTACACCCCTTTCTCAGGAGACCATTTAGTCTTTGCAAGAGCAGCCTTTCATTAGTGTGGAGTGGCTCTGTGATAGACCTAGGAGCCTCAGGCTGGTGCTGTCTCACTTTGGAGAAAAGTGGCTATTTTGTAATGCCAGCAAAGAGCAAAATATGATGATCCACCCTAGTTTTGAGGAAAGGGAACTCCCCTAGTTGCAAATTCAAATTTAACGTTGTGGTCTTAGTTGAGATATTATTACAAATGGTGTCAGTGTTAAAGCATGTTAAAGCAATTCCTGACTCATGTCTTTCTGATGCATATTTTCTGTCACAAACCTGCGAACATATAGGACTTATTCCAATTTTTGAGGACCTAGGATCTCCTCCAAAACAAGGTCTTTCCTCTGCTTCCCACCACTCCAGGGACTCCTACAAATTTAGTGATGGCAGGAGCTACTGCTATCAGATGTAACAGGGCAGCCCTCTCTCTGTGCTTTGTTGACTGGCAGCTGAAAGGCATCAAAGCCAGAAATGGCAATGGACTCCTCATCCAGCTGTGCCTGGCATCACTGTTGACAGTGCAAAGGTTTTGCCCATGTTGGCAGACCGTGTTTTGGGGCTCATTGAAACTGTGTCAGGCTCAGTCACTGCAAGGAACTGACAGTCTGTCCTTTCAGTTTCTAAAGGCTTGTCTCATTTTATCTTTTTGGAATTCCTTAGCTGTGCTGGAATATGCAGTGGTGTGCACTTAAGGGCCCCTATTCGACTGATTAGACATGCAGTGCATGCAAATTTGGCTTCAAATTGTTTGTTCTCTGCTGATTCTCCACCCTCTTTCTGTGAATAACACTTCTCATAACTGTTTTACTTTTTCTTTCACAGTAAACAAGATTTTTGCAGTGTATGCAATGAGAACACCCTCACTGTTGCATTCCATCCTCTTACATCCTGATGGCTTCCTTTCCTGATGGGAGGGAAGCCATCCTGCCCCTCCTGATGGGAGGGTCAGAGGGACAACCTCCACACAAGCGTCTCTGGCCTTTCACAAAGTCAGAGTTAATTACTAGTGCATGGAAGTGCAAGCAGCCATTAATATGCTCTATACTCTAACCCCATGTCAGGCTGACACAGTTTCCCTCATGTCACACTCTGACCAGGAGCTCTCATGAGGGTTAAGATCAGAGGAGGACACAATCATTTTGTTTATACCAGCAGTTTTAAATTCCAGAGTGTTCTCTCTGTTTCAAGCCCCAGGCACCTCACAGGAGTCTGAAGCTTGACCCTGCAGAGTTTGTATGGATGCCTCATCTGGGTCTTTTCTTGTTACCTGCTCCTTTGGATGCCATGTAGGTCTCTGCTATACCACACTCTCAATTCTCTAGTAAGGCCCTTCTTGAGCAATGGTAACAGTTAAGTCGAGAAGATGGATCTGTACAGCTACCTGATCCAAACACTGCCTATTTGCACTGAGGATAAGTCCTTGTCACCTTTTGAAACTCAGTTTGCAGGGATTTTAGATCATGCCTTGAAACTTAAGCATGGACTGGCAGTTAATACAGCTAAGGTGCTCCTAATGGAGACACATTACCTTTTTTAGTCAGGTCACAGTAGGATCATTTAAGGACTTGATTAGAAATTACCTCCCTGGTCAAAGATCTTATTGAATAAGGAAATGTACAACCTGCATTGTTCCTTATCATACCTTTCAAGGAAAAATCTTTTTTGATCATTACCATCTCTGTTGGCAGAAGGAGGGGAAAGATCAAGCTGTTTCCTATGCAGCTTTAGAAAGCATTCAGAGGTAGTCCCAACCTTTTGCTTTCAGTGGGCAGAAGGCAGACTGATATTCTGATTTAGGCTCCATTTCTTTCACTAATTTTAAGTGCACCGTTCACTTCACACAGTTCTAGCAGTCTGGGCAGACATGGCTTTCTGTCCAAGACAGGGAGGTTTAGCAGCAGCACAGTCCCAGCACCACAGCTCTCCCTGCCCACAGCAGAGTGTGTAAAATTTGCTACAGGACTCTCAGAGTTGAACCATCTTCGATGGTGGACATGGCAAGAGTGTTCTATCAGCCTCAGGGGATTTCCTCCAGGTGCTTACAAAGGTACCTTTAGTAAGATGCTGTAGAAGAAGTCTTCAAGCATAACAAATCTATGACAGAGCAGTCAGATAACAGGGTCCCGTGACCGTCCTTGCACAGACACAAAAAGAAGAAAGGAAAAAAAATTTAAAAGGTGTGCTGTGTGCTCACAGCTTGCCAGCTTTCTTGATAGCTTGGAATCCCCAGGAAGTAAATTTCAGTTTCAGGAATGGTTTTCATTCTTCAGATTTCCTCTTTCACTTGCTATCTGATTTTCACTGCACACATGAGGAGAATGTCAGTAAATACCCAGACCTGAATCCTTAGCATTCTGGTCTGCATTCTTTTCATTGCATTCAGATAACTAGCTCCTATTTAGATTAGGAAGTTATAGCCATTTTGTAATGACAGATAACCGCAATTCTAATGTGCAGCAATATTCAAGCATTTGACTCTGCACTTTCATAGTCCAGTGTGGTGCTCTGTGTTACCTCCCATATCCAAGGTACACCTTGTTCAGGAAAAAAATAATTAAGAATACTTGTCCTATGCTAACCAACTTTATCACAATTGACAGAGTTTGAACCCTGTAGTTCAAATGTCTTCTAATCAAACACAAAAGTTGTAGAACACAGATGCCAAGAACTTGTTGTTTTAGGCAGACAGCCCAAGGTTCCTGCCAAATAATTAGAGGTATTTTGCTTAGTCCATTCAACTATTTCATATACTTTGCATGAGTCACAGTTATAAAACCATAATCTTTTGCAGAAAAAAAAAGAAAAAAAGGGTAACTCATTCCAGAAGAGTAGGTGCCTTTCCTCCACTTGCAATACTGCATTACAATTGCAATACAATCCACTTGCAAAAGGTGGCATTTTCAAATTTTAACCTTGAGAGTGTATAATTTCTGTGTGTCACTTGGGAAGACTAAGAATTCCTGCCTGAAACTACATATGTAATTGAGTGTCCTGCCTGGGCAATCAGGAAAAACATTGCTCAGAAAACAGGGAAGGGTTTCCACAAAGATGCTTACAGGCTGCTTATCATGTCAATGCCTCACAAACCTAATGTTTTTGTTTTGTTTTAGCACTTCACTGACCAGAATTGTTATTTTTCTTATCCATTCCAGGAGCCTTCATGATCCCTTTCCTGATTTTGCTTGTCCTGGAGGGTATCCCCCTGCTTCATCTTGAGTTTGCCATTGGTCAAAGGCTGAGAAAAGGCAGTGTGGGTGTATGGAGCTCTATCCACCCTACCCTGAAAGGGGTTGGTAAGTCAAAAAACCTCCTCAGAAAGCACTGCACTGATATTTAGAAAACCAAATCTTCCAGGTTTTAGTCTGGTGTGCTACAGGAGATTTCAGGATCTATTAGTTTTCCCCTCTTCCTAACTCTCCATTGGTAGGTCAAACTAATCACACAATGACAATTTTGTGCTTACATTCTCAAGTACCATGGGCCCTGTTAAAACCTTTCTCTAGTCTGAGACCAATTTCAGGCCTCAGAGATATTTTCTGTATTATCCATAATGGCTGTTTTTACCATTAGGATGAATCTTTAGGTGTGCCAGAAATTGTTCTGTAACTGTTCTGTGAAAAAATATTAGTTGAATCTTTATCTGATAGACTTCAGCTCCACTTAATTTTACTGTTTTGCATCTGAGAGTTACCATTCCAAAAGCCACAGAAACAATATTTTGCAAAAAATACTTCTCCACCTCTGTACCAGAATTCCGAGTATTCAAACAGTCAGTTTGAAAATGTAGTAAAAGAAGCATTATGCACATAATATAAAATCTCTACAGCTGCCTCACTACACAGGAAGCACAGGAGGTGCCCCTGAACACCAGGGAAGATGGTGAGGGTGAGCAGGCACTGGCACAGGCTGCCTAGGGAGGTTGTGGAGTCTCCAGCCTCAGAGACCCTCAACGTCTGCCTGGACATGGTCCTGGGCACCCAACTTTGGGTGGCCAGGCTTGAGCAGGGGGTTGGACCAGGTGACCTCCAGAGATCCCTTCCAACCTCAACCACATGCTTGAAAGGGAGGAAACAGGAATGTTTTGGCATCCACTGCATTTGTAAATCAGTTACGAAAGATAATTGTTCATTGCATCTGGAATTTTTCAAGATTATTTAGAGCCCAAGAGCTCTCAGGAGCTAATGATTAGCATTTACTGTCTGCCAGAGAAGTCATCAGAGGTTGATTGCTTGGGAACAGGCAGAGGAGGACAGATACCAGCATGAATTCTGTACCTGGTCACAGACTGTGCCTCCTGGCAGCCAGCCATCCTATACAACACCACCTCTGCTGACCTTTGCAGGGACACTGTGGAAGAAGGAGATATTTCAGTCTCATTTAATCAGAATCCCAAGTCAGTTGAGCTTTACATGTGTCCAGCATCCCAAACTCCCTGGATATCACCTGGCAAGGCTGTGAACCAGATTGTGTCTGTAGGGAGTTAGTCCTCTCATAAAGTTGGTTCCTAAGTGGGCATCAACTTCAGTCCCAGAGAGGTTTTAGGATGTAACTCCATGTAGGACTCACCTGTCCAACTTTTAGGCAACAAATTCACAGTGATAAACCTACATCCAAAATGTTGCAGGGGAGGAAGGAAAGGTAGAGTTTGATACCATGTACTTTGATATACCTTGAAGACAAGAGTGTTGCAATTTACACAGTGTTCTGATTTATTTTTTTCAGGCATAGCATCAATGTTTGTATCTTTCCTGGTGGGCTTATATTATAATACTATTATTGCCTGCGTGATGTGGTATTTCTTCAACTCCTTCCAAGAGCCCCTGCCTTGGAATGACTGTCCTCTCAATGAAAACAGAACAGGTATCATTTATAAAATATTGTATTTTGTTGCACAGCACAGATTTCTGTTTCTAACAGTTACCCCAAATGAGCCTTTCTGTGAAACAGCAGTAAGGCATGGTGTGGGAGAGGAAGGAGGTGTGGGAGAGGAAGAGCCACTCTATTAAAATACCTGTTAAGCAGCTGTCTTTTATATGTCTCACTTTGCCATGAAAATAGCCTCTGAAAATCTGAACATTTGCCAACAACAAATCAATTGGCATTAAGAGGAACAATTTAAAACACTGATGTTTATTATTTAGCTTCCTTTTTTCCAGGTAAATAGAAGACACACAGAATGACAACCGTTTTGTGGTTACAGATTATGTAGAAGAGTGTGCCAAGAGCTCTCCTGTAGATTACTTCTGGTACAGAGAAACACTGAACATCTCCACTTCCATTGAGGATTCTGGCAATATCCAGTGGTGGCTTTTGCTGTGTTTAACATGTGCATGGGGTGTGCTGTATGTGTGCACAATCAGAGGCATTGAAACAACAGGAAAGGTACTCTATCTCAGAGGGACTTTTTATGAGATTGTATTAATCATGCTGTTGTGATCCCTTATTTAGACAGCGTTAATAATGCTGTAGAAGCTGTCTGGGTTTTGTGCTATCACCGGGACTGCTTTTTGAAGAATGAAGGTGAAAGAAATGAAATCTGATATGACTGACTTGAATCTGACTTGATTTGATTTATGTGGGCATTATTTTTACCAATTTTTTGTGAGTCTTCCTTGTCCTTCCAGGTCCTAGTAACACATTTTTAGGTATTATCACTTTAGCACTAATATTATTCTTTAATGCAAGATCAAGGGACTCTCTTTTTACTATGGCTGTTCTCTTCAAAACACACCTCTACAGATTTATTTGGGTTTGTGCAAGTCCTAAATATTATCTCTACGAAAGACTGAACAACGTTCAGCAAAGCCCTGAGACTCCATCCTTGCATCAATTTGGTCTCAGGGTGTAGATTATTTTTGATGCTGCTTTTGAATGATCTGAGTTGAATTTCAGCAATGACAATTTCTCTTAAATAGACTACTATTGCTAAAAAATGCTAAATAGCAAAATGTACCACAAATAGTATTTCATTCAGCATATTTTATTGCAGTATACTAATTGTGACTCACTTGAAAATTGCCATTATTGTTAGTCACCACACCTTGATTAATTCCCTATTTTCTTCACCTTTTTTTTAATTCAAGTGTTTTATTTGAATTGTTTGTTTACATTTTTTTTTGTTGTTGTAGGCTGTGTATGTGACATCAACTCTCCCATATGTGGTGCTGACCATTTTCCTTATCCGCGGCTTGACACTGAAAGGATCAACCAATGGAATTGTGTATCTCTTCACCCCTAATGTAAGTCACTGCTTGGGTCATTGCTCAGTGAAACATGGTATAGTTCTCTCTGTAATTAAAAGCTTATTGAAAATTAGTACTCCCCAGTGGTGCTTTCCTAACTATCCCTCAGACACCTTAAAAATCTTGTTTCTGTGAGGTGAATCCTCTGTATTGGATATAAAAAGTGTAGATACACACAAATACTTTCTCTCTCTCACTGTACTCCATCAAAATCTGTTCTAACAAATTGAATGATCATCATAGAGCAATGGGGCTGTCATTTATTTGGCTTGATTTGTTTTCCTGTATTCTACCTAAGAACCAGCCTAAATTTAAAGCCTAAATCTTGTATTTGGGAGTAGAACCCACCTAATTGCCATATGAACAAAAAAGCTAAGAAAATGGCTTAATATGTAACAGTATAAAATTAAAAGAAGGATAATTTTTCATAAGCATATCTCTGAATGATCATTATTAATGCTAAATAATAAACACCTTTTCTGGAAACAGGCATGATAGCTGTCAGCTATGCAAAGCATTTTTAAAATCAATTTTTAAAATACTTACATGAAAACTTCAGATAGGTTTTCTTTTATTAACAAAAGAAATATAGAAAATTGACCTATTTGTTGAAATTCTTCAAGAACAATGAGTCTTGCATGGTTAATGCTCTTGTTTTAATTGTTGTTTTTAAATCTCTCATACTGAGTTTAAATAGAAATGGATGTGCTTAAAGCTGTGTGTCTGATGCCTCAGGTTACCGAGCTGGCGAACCCAGTGACATGGCTGGATGCGGGAGCTCAGGTGTTCTACTCCTTCTCCCTGGCCTTTGGAGGCCTCATTTCATTCTCCAGTTACAACTCTGTTCAGTAAGTGGCCAGGCAAAACCCAAATTTTCTATAAATATTTCATTCTTTCAAATGAAACATCTCTATTTTGCCCAGCTATTGTGCTACCTGGAACTAGGACAGCCTCCAGCAGACATGAGAGGTGCAGCTCCTCTGATTGCTCCTAGTTCTCCCAAACCAAGATTTCAGGTCCCTGTTCTGGCTGACTTCCTAGAGGAGCATGTGGTGTGATGCAGGATAGGAAGTAGGGGACTGGCTGCCCACCACCAGCTGATGGGCAGGAGTTTCCTCTCTGGGAGTGCTTGGGGCTTGGTGATGCCCTTGGTCACAGAGCAGATGGTGAAGCACATATTTCAAATCAGTTCACAGAGTACAGTTTAAAACTTTAGCTTTCAGATGAAAGGACATATCTAATCTTGAAATTTAAATTTAATTTCTTTATATGTGTGCTATGGGGCCAGGGAGCAAGAAATCCCATCACCCAGAGACTGACCCATCCTGCAAATTATGATGCAGTGCTATATTCTACACTCTCCCTCATAAAATATTGGAACAACCATCAAAGCTTCTTGATGCTTGCCATTCCTTCAGCACTCTTGAAAGGAAAACTGTGTGGCATTTGCTAAAGCTAATATTTTTGATTAGCCTCTCTGAATTCAGTTTTGGATATGTGGTTTGGTCATGCATTCAGAAATCTGTGTTTCAGTTTTGTTTTGGGTTTAATTACACCATAGCAGCATTTCACTGAGGAAGTTCCTTGCTGCCACTCTTGATTTCTGGTGTTTTTGAAATGACCACCTGGAATTTTTCATGTCTGCAAGTCTCAGAGTGAAGTGTCAAACCCTGCTTAAGGTCCAAGTCAATGTTCCACAGCCATGGGGTCAGAACTGAGAACATCCACCTTTCCTAAAGACACAAAAAAAAGGAGCAGTGTCCTCTGGGTTTTCCAACACACAGTTGCATTCAGGCCATGTTTGTTCAATGCTCAGTGATTTGTAACTTAAGGGGAAAACTGAATAAAGTCATTAAACTCCCAAGGAATATAAATAAAAAAATCCCCATGCAAATTCCACGGTGTTACACTGCACTGTTGGGCCACTGCAATTCAGCTCCAGCTGGACTGGGTGTCAGTGACTATGCCCCTGGATGGTTTGGGAGTACAAAAACATCAGAAAATGCACTAAGGTGTCAATGCCATCAAGGATTCACTAATTCATAATGAGAAGGAGTTTGAGCATCTTACTTTCTCTAAAAGGAAGAAATGTTTTTTAAGCCTGTCATTAAAAATCTCTTGTTACATTGCAAAAACTGACTCAAGACTACAGCAAGGAATTTCCATTCAATGCCCAGCGGATGTAGAAGCAGAAGCCTATTTGCAATGCTATAAATAGGGAAAGGACACAATGTAATAGGTTTTGGTTGGAAAGGCTTGTCTCTCCTCTTGAACATGTTCAGAACATTAAATATGACAACACCAAGTTTATCAGGAGAAGTTGGTTAACACCAAGTTAACACCAGGAGAAATAAAATGTCTACCATTTTACAGCCTTCTCTTAAAACCATTATCTAATTTAACACTGATATTTTATCTTGTCCCTCAGGTGAAAGTCTGTTTCTGGCTCTGCAAATTCTTTGTATTAGCATAGGCACACTGGCAAGAAGAGGCATTTCTATGAAGAGTTTTTCTGTCCCATTTTATCAGCATAATGTTCCATTGTTCTTCCAAAACTTGAGAACATTTTGAACCATCTTTTGTTCAACAGTCCAACAAAACTGCTCCCAAGTGCTCTTGGCTACTGCAATTTCACCATACCTAAGTGCTATGAAAAGTGAGCTTCTGCTCTCTTTTCCTGTCTGAGTATTTGAAGTCAAGCTGGAATCTTTCAATCAATACACCAGAAGTGAAGGCACAGCCCATGGCAACGTGTTTCTGCACACATCCATGACAAGCTTGGAAAGGAGGGGACTCTTTTACCCCTCGTACTTTGATTCCCATGAGCCAAACTTGAAAACAGCTCAGGCAATTATTCCTTCTGAACACTATTATTTAATGGGGAGAAAAAAAACACTAGAGGAAACCAAAACCGTAGCTATTAAATTGGTTAAGGCACCAAGTTTTAATTTACTAAATCTAACAGCACTACTTGTGTACTTTTAGGGGGTACACTGATGTACCTATGCATCATAGACTACTTTTGTCTTAGTCTTTGTAGCCAGTTTCACTATTTATTTTGGGAACGTGGTTGACATCCATTGTTTCTTCTCTTTGAATTGCAGCAACAACTGTGAGAAAGATGCAGTGATCGTTTCAGTGATCAATGGTTTCACATCCATCTACGCTGCAACTGTCATATACTCTATCATTGGATTCAGAGCCACAGCAAGATATGATGACTGTTTTGACAAGTGAGTTATTGGGAAAAGAAACAACCCACAGATTATACAGGTCTTTGTTTGGCTGAGGCAGGTCTGTTAGCCTGCTGATAATGGATTTATCATTTCTGGATAATTGGAGCTCTTGACCCACATGACATCAGAACCACCCATTACTTATAAAAATATGGAATCTTGTGGAACAAGATAGTGATAATTGTTAAAATGATTGATAAAAGTGATGCAAAATGATAATTACTTAAGTCACCTTATTTCCTATATAGATGTTGCATAAGCAACTGTATTTTACATTATTCTCCATGCTGACATATGGCATAAATATAATATTCCCTGGTTCCTGTGTTAGTGCCTGTTTAGGTTTCCTCCTGGAGAGCTCAAAAGCTTAGGTCTCATCAGAGATGTCTCGTTTTACCAGGGCAGTCAGACTCTGTGGTTTCCAGTCTAGTTCCTCCACATTCAGCTGCGAAACTGCACAATTCACAGCTGCAGACAACTTTGACATTCCCATAAGCCTGGGGACTGGTGTTTAGTCTGCAGTGCAGGCACCTAACTCCTGCACAGGTTCCTAGAGTGTCCATCCATTTAGAGTCATCTATGCCATGAAAGACAGTGTTATATTCGCCTTGGAAGAAAGAGAATTGCACATGCTCATCTGCTGGACTTTCCAATGTAAAATCTGATCTTGATATTGTACTCTTAACAACTTGTTCGATAATGTAAACAAATCCTGATGATGCTTACAAATTAATAATTTCAAATTACTTACATTTCACTTTTTCAGAAATATTCTTACTCTGATGAATGCATTTGATTTGCCAGAAGGTAACGTAACCCAAGATAACTTTGAACAAATGCAGCAGCTGTGCAACATGACTGATCCAGCAACTTTTGCAAGCCTCAAGTTTGAAACCTGTGATCTGGAAACTTTCCTGAATGATGTGAGTTTAACACCCTAACACGTATTGACACCTTAAATATGGTAGGAATGCATAGCAACTATTTAAGTGCCAAGTCTAGTGACTACCAATGTAAATTTAAGTGCTGTGTGATGTTAATGATCCTAAATTTTCCCCAGGGAGCTGAAGGAACTGGCCTAGCCTTTATTGTCTTCACTGAAGCTATCACCAAAATGCCCGTCTCACCTTTGTGGTCCATTCTCTTCTTCATCATGCTCTTCTGCTTGGGTTTATCATCTATGTTTGGAAATATGGAAGGTGTACTTGTACCTTTACAAGATCTCAAGATTATATCCCCCAGAGTGCCTAAGGAACTTATTACTGGTATGTGCTTTTTTAGAGACAAGTAACCTCCCCACCCTCCCCAGAGAGCAGCTTGTGTGCTGAAAGAGCAGCCCACCCCATTTCTACCTTCTGATCTGGAATAGTCTTAAGACTCACAGATAACCTACTCATGTTAGATTTTCTCATGTTCCCCAGGGAGGCAGCTCATGTGAGGTTCCTTCTGAGCCTGCAGGCAGCTGTTAACCCTTGTGCTTGCCCATCAGCCTGCTCATGATGACTACTCTCCTCCATTGGGAAGCTGGAGGACCTGAGTCCTTCACCCAGGCAGGATTTCTCTCAGAGCAACATTATCCCATCAGCTATGAGGAAGAGGAGCTGCTTTCTCTCCTCAGCTTTCTCCCTTTCTGTTTGCAACATCTGCCACCTGTGAAATGTTAGGAGAGTTTTACCCAGAGAGAAGCCACCCTGCCCAGAGTGCCATTAAAAAATAAAGTGGTAGCCTTCAGACTGCAAGAGTTACTTTTTAGGCTTTATAGCTCCTGGAAAATACTTTTCTTTCTAATTTTGCTTTTGCTTTCTTTGCCTAAGTGTGCTGTTGTTTTGTTTTTTCCCCACAGGTCTCGTTTGTTTGGTGTGTTATTTGATAGCTTTCATTTTTGTGCTGAGATCTGGCAATTACTGGCTGACTCTATTTGATGGTTTTGCTGGCTCTATTCCCCTGCTGATAATTGCATTTTGTGAGATGTTTTCAGTCGTCTACATTTATGGAATAGACAGGTATGAAATACGGCTTAACCATTACTTGATATCAATGCATAAAGTGATTATTTTTATATAGCTACAGTCTTGCTGCATCTCTGTGCACAGAATCTCTGTTACAGAAATCAGTGACATGATGCAGCTATAATTTAGGGTAGCTTATGTTTCAGGTTTCTTAAAGGGTTGTCAGCAAAAAGAAAAAATGCTTGTAAAGAAATTGTATATGAAAGCTTTCCACTTTATTAATACCTTATAGTAAATAATGCTCTTTAACAAACAGTTCAAACAAATACATTCCTAAGATATTGCAAGAGAATATTAGGCATCAACAAGAGCCCTGGAGTGCAATAATATGAATGCAAATAATTTATTTTTAAAGTAGGCATCAGAATGTAGGCATCAAATGTATGTATTTACTTCAGTTACATAAGAGCCACTATAGCTCATTTGCCTTTTAAATATGGTGACATTTATAATAACTCTTCTTCAGGATAATTGCATTAAACATTCAATTAGCAGAAGCAAAGTACAAGCACATCGGCACTGAGATGAAAGTTTAACACAGGGACACATCCCAGGAGTGTTTACAGGGAGTGCTAAATGATTCTGTCCAACACAGGGATCTCCAGGCAGGCTGCAGATATTTGTTTATAGCAGCTTGCAAATCCAAGGCTACTGAGATACGTTCCCAGCTGATAAACCCAGGACTTTATCAGTTGTAGCAGTGAGTAATTATCCTCTCAACTTTCTACAGATGTAACATCTTCATGTTTATAATTACTGCATAAGAAATGTGAAATAAAGTACAGGGAATTCAATCACCCCGAAGTTTTACTTGAACTTGTGCCAGATTCAGCTGCTGCTCCCGGCAGTGGGGTGAATGCCCTTGTGGCCCATTTTCCTGTATGTTGTTACTACTCATGGAAGCATGAATCAGGTTAGGTAAATTAGATGATGTACCCTTGAGAAAGAAGGTTTATTTTAATTTGTTAAGGACAGAAAAGTCTATGTTGATCACTTTTCCTTCCCTTTAACATCTCAGAACTCCCTGCAAAGCAAGTGAAAACTATTCCCAGGACACAAGCATGGGTTGAGTCTATAAAGTGGGGACAATGTGTATGTGTGTTTGTATTTGATTCAGAAAAGAGCTTCATACCAAACTTCAATGTTCCTGGTACACATCACTGTAGCCCTCTGTGAGAAGAGAGATTTTCAGGGCTGCCCAAGAGTGGTGTTATCTGCTCCAGATGAGTTTCTGTGACTTTTTTCTGAGAAAGGGTCGTTGGTAGAAAGATGTCTTTGTTGCTTGAAGAGAGCATGTGTGTTACCCATGACACACAGGGGATATACCTGAACGTGAGCTGCAGTCAGGACATGGAGCTCCATATCATTTTAAGACACCTAGATCTCAGAAATTAGAGATGAAAAGATAAAATAAATTTACATAGTAATTGAGATTCAGGTGGATTCAGTGTGTTCACCGTTGAAGGACCAGCTGAATAGTCCCCTCAGGTTTATCCCCATAGGATATGCAGGAAATCCAGACAAAAGGACTAAAACAGAACTCCCCCACTTCCAAACTAACTATTTTTTAAGAAGTCTGTGCACAAGGTGTTGCATTATATGGAGAGGCCATAAATTGGTTCAGGACTGTTGCAGATAGCACCACTCTCAATGGAGGTGTTGTTCCTTCTTGTGGAAATATTTTTGTCCCGCTGACCACTGCATGTTCCATGAATAATCAAATAACACAACTGTAGGTATTTTTATTAATGTGTTAAGTTAAATATTGTTTCATTATTCAGCCTGAGAAAACTGGTAGATATCCAAATTAGGCAAACATTATATTATAATCTAATTATTAAATTACTTCTATTTGCTTTTGTTCTTTTTTAATAATGTGTCATTCCCTTTAATTTATGCAGTAATATAGAGATACTTATCAAAAAATTGTGAAGCAATACTGCAATATGTTCCAGGGAAAATCCATCTGCACTGACTTTTTCCTGTTGAAACTATATCACATGTGTCTCATAGACATCTTCGAGACAGTACATTTCCAAAAAAAACTTCCAGACTTGCAATGATATGTGCCTTAATTTGAAAAAAATTTGAACTACTGAGGTCTAACTCCCGATGTTGTCAATTCTGGTCTCAAACTGACATTAGCAAATTCCTGGGAACTGAAGATAGGGGTAGTTTGGACTTCCTTGTTTATGAGCAGGCATTTTTTGATCCTGGACAGCTTTTAAGTCTGTACTTGATGGTTTTGTTTCTAGGTTCAACAAGGATATCGAGTTCATGATTGGACACAAGCCCAACATTTTCTGGCAGGTTACCTGGAGACTCATCAGTCCTCTCATTATGTTAGTTATCTTTTTCTTTTATTTTGTGGTGAAAGTTAACCAAGAACTGCTCTACAGTGTTTGGGACCCTAGCTATGTAAGTGTGTAAACCAAATGTTTATTTATAATTATTTTAAGTATTTTTCTTTAATGTAAGAGTTGTTGTCAGTTATATTCATCTTCCATCTGAGTTTTCGGGCAAACTTGCCACAGGACATGGAAATGGGACTGCTTTCTTTTCTCCTTCTTTGCAACCTCACTTCCCTCTTAATAATGTTTCAGCCCTCCCTCACCCTTTGATTTCAGCCTTCCCACATAAAGGCTGAGTGGCCATAAGGCCCTGGTGGCCTGTCAGGCCCCCCATTTCCACATTCCTTTGTGCCAAGGAAGACTTCCAGTCCCCCAGTCTCCCTTCCTGGTTCTTACTGCTTTCCTGCCATTTTCTTTGCATCATTTTTAAGTAAAAATAAGTCCAGAACAGCTGAGGCTGGAAACTCTTGAGCTGAAAGCTGCTGTGAAATTGGCAAACTGTTGTGCTGTATGGCTGGCCAGTGTTAAGATTACATTTTTGATCTGTTGAATTATTGAATGTCTGCATGTTCCCAGGTATTTGCTCCTCATGACTTTGAACAACTTGGTTGCTTGCTCTTTCAGGAGGAGTTCCCCAAAACAGAGAAGGTTGAATATCCCCCCTGGGTGTACGCTGTCATTGTAATCCTTGCTGGAGTGCCCAGTTTGGCCATCCCTACCTTTGCCATCTACAAAGCCATCAGGAACCACCGTCAGAAAAAAAATGATCATGCTGGCCTTATTGCTACATCTGAGACTTCAATTAATGGAAACATAAAGTATTCATCATAAAACCATTTTTTTTCAAATGTGGAAGGATGCTCTGTCAGCAAGGAAAGTAAAAAAACAATTTTTTTTTTATGAATCCAGAGTTAATTTTATTTTCATGAAATAATGGATAATTTCATGGATAACTATCTGTTATTTCCAGGTAAACATTTGTTTAACAATGCAATGCACTGTGAAGAGTTGATGGCCTGGCTCCTGGAAACAAAACAGTGACATTTGCAAGTGATTGGGGCACCAGGCCAAATCATTTGTCCTCTTTCTGGTTCTGAAGCCAGCTTGTTTGAAACTGGCTTCCATCCTCTCTGCTTGGGGATGCACTGTGCATGAAGTGCCATAAGTGACTCTCACATGTGTAATCATTCTGGTTGGGTGGCCAATATGAAGGGTAACTTAATGCTGTCCTCTCTTGCACACGAAATTGTTTTTACTTTACATGCCACTGTGTTGCACAAAGCCACTAATATTATTTGTCTCATAAAGAAGTTTAAAATATTTAATAAAAACATTTCTAAGTATGAGAATGACAGCTTGATTCATTTAGAATTCTATATGTTTTATAAATTGCCTATCTCTTCCAAGTTCCTAGCAGATAGTGATGCTTTTGTTGAAGGCAGAAGAGATAATCTTGCAATGAGGCAGCAGCAGTTCAGGAAACAGCAAAATCTGCTTTCTGTGGCACCCATGAGCAAGGGGTGCAGCAAGTGTCTGGGGGATCCATGCTGATGGGAGATCCAAGGCGCACAAAGGTGCAAACCTTGCTCTCCTCTGTTGCCATCAAGGCAGGTGGCTCTGGTTCATGTACACACACACACACACACACACACACACACACGTGCACACACACTTACCTTACAACTATTTGAATTTTTTAACTCCCATGTGACCCAGTAGAGCTCAGTGAGGAGTCACATTTCTCATGTGCCCACCAGAGAGGGAAAGGGGCAGTTAGAGCACTGGAGCAGACAGTGTCCATGTCCCTTCTGGATGGGTGAACCTCTTCATCCAACTGTGTGTGTGTGTATGGACAGTGATACACTTTTATCACCTTGCAGCAATTCCTACTCCCACCTTTTGAAACTAGAAAGGATCCAGTTTAGACCCTCATACCGGTTGTAGTTGACACGCTCCCTTAAAAGAGATAGGTACACTTAGGGTATATTTACTCCAGAGTGTATCTTTAGAGTAGTCTATCTCCTCTAAATTGAGAGTAAAGCCCAGACATTATTATGTGTACTTCATGGAATCATAGAATCAATGGTTTGGGTTGTAAAAGACCTTGAAGATCATCCAGTTCCAACCCCCCTGCTATGGGCGGGGACACCTTCCACTTGGCTAGGTTTCTCCAAGCCCCATCCAACTTGGACATGAAGACTTGCAGGGATGGGGCATCCACAGCTTCTCTGGGCAAACCATTCCAGAGAATCTGAATGATTAAATTCATTTCCATTCTATTTTCAATTTTTTAAAATTACATTAATGTAATTAACTAAACTATTTGAAGATGTTGTTCTTTAATGGGAAGAACATTTTTTGTCAGATTTTTCTGCTGATAAAAAGCTCAGACACCAGGAATGAGTAATGTGTGAAGTGGCTGGCTGCAGGTTCAAGGTGTGGAATTAAAGGTGTTGCTGGAAGGGCTCAAGTCCAGCCCAAGGCAACTCCTGATCAGAAGAGCAATGGGGAAGGAGCAATGGCAGTGTGTACCATGGTACCACTGATGTTCTGAAAGAGCTGCCAAATCACCCTGTGTGACAGCTCGTGTGTGCCCTCTGAGACAACCCCAATAAGACACTGGGAAGTTGAGTTGCTCCATCTGTGAGTCTGGATATTTGCAGAGGTGTAAGCAGATGAGCTGTGACAGCCTGGGGAGAATCATGTAGCCTTGATCTGAAACTGGTTTCTGGTTGGATGATCTGCAACCCGATCACATTTGTGTGCTTAGCTGCAGAGCTAAGCTGCTTTTATTTTGGGGAAAACAATTCACCTTCACTTAGAAACTCTTCCAATTTAGAGTGGGGAATCCAGGCATAAACTATTGATTTACTGAAGCAATCAAGCTGACTGGCTGCTCCATTTAGTGTGGAGTGAACTGATTTGGCATGCACACCAGCAAAGCCCTGGTATGACTGAAAGAAATCAGAAAAATATTCTCACGTACTTTCAATTGAAGGAAAACATTCAGCTCTTGTATTCATCAGTAACCATTTAATGAATAATAAAAATAGTGACTGGGGATTCATTGACAGGTGGGAAGTGATTAACTTCTAGCAGCTATTGTGAAAATGAATCAGATTCTAATGTCTGAATATACAAGGTCTAATTATTCTTGGCTTTTTTTCTAATTGACTTTTTTGCATTTGGAAAAGATGCCTTCCTTTATTTACTTCTATTAATAAACTGAGAAAGAAAACGCCAACATTTTATTCACAGATTTTTACAGGTATTTTGCAATTTTAATTAGTCAGCTGCAAAGGTTTCTTTTTAATTATATTCAGCGTCACACTTCTCTGACAGAGTCTGAGAGAAAAAGGACAACAGAAAATAAAAACTTGTTTGATCCTGAGTAACCCATTAACAACATATTCCCAAGCTGTCTAACTATAGAAGGAGCTGCAAGAAAGGCAAGAGTGGAAACTCTCTATATAATAATAATTCCTGGTTTTGTCTTTAAACTGCAGCTTTGGCAATGACACCACCCTTTGCATCAGATTAAGAGAAAGCTCCACCTCTCTTCCACAGTCCTCCTGTCACCCTGCATAAAACCTGTAGGAGAGATAGGTTTTGGAACATCTTCCCATTTTCAGGGAAAGGGGCGAAGGGGCCACGGATATTTCATTAAAATGTCAAAAGATTTATCAGCAACACCTGAAATCCCTAAAGAAGATGGCAGACCCAAGTGGGACAATAAGTTCCAGTACATTTTAAGCTGTATTGGATTTGCTGTTGGCCTGGGGAACGTGTGGCGATTTCCATACTTGTGTCAGATACATGGAGGCGGTAAGACTGAAATGGGACTTTGCCAAAATACTGAACTGAAATCCTCATACAACTATACTAACTTCTGATGGGCATGGAAATGACATAATTTATATCAGTTGTATCTCTTTTTAAAAAACACTGTCGTTAATGTTTTGCACCAGTTAATTAGCTCTTTCTATAGAAGTATATTTAATTATAAAATGATACGTTCATTTAGGAAGACCAGACTGAGGCTGACCAGACCAGATGATAGACCAAATTTATGTTAAAGTTTTTATACTGCAACTACAGCCCCAATGGAAGCAGGAAACTGAACCTGCAGCTGGCTACCTTAAGAAGAAATAAGAAGTCCTGGGGAGGCCTGAGGGAACTGGCCCCTAGACAAATGGCCACTGAACTTCCCTTTGGGATGGTGAGTGAGTCACTCCCCACCCTCCTCTGATGCTCTTAGGAGCTACTTTATTATCTGGAATTGCCCCTGCACAAAACTAAATTTGTCTGTGAGGCTGTTAAAAATGCTGATGGAGCAGCAACAGGAGCCTGCCAGGTGTCATGGACAGCTGCCTAAGCCTGTTCCTGGGTAACCAGTTCCACAAAACTGCTTTAGAAGCAGACAATTTGGTAAATATAAATGGATCTGAAAAGAATACTTGGTAACTCACCGTTCACAGAAGCTTTTGAAATCAGCCACGGTAAGCTATCTAATGAAGAGTGAGCAAATTGTTTCAGCCCAGCATTATTTGTTATCTTTCAATTAATTGGAGAAACTAAAAATTCACACCTGGAGAAACTGTCAAATGACAGAAAATATTACCACATCCAAGTTTGTTTTACTGAGGTGTCTGTATTACTTAACAAACTACATATATTTCAATCAACCAAGGAATCAAGAATGGATGTAGCCTGTAATGGAAGGTGTTTCAGAGAGAAGTATCAATTTAGGGACTATGGTAAGTGGCTCAATGAATGAGCCATGGTGGGTTGTATCAAGAGAAAAAACCTTGGCAGATGTAAGCAGAACACTAGGAAGCAGGTAGAGGTATTGCAGCCTATAGTAAGACTGAATAGTATATGTTCAGTTACTATATATATAGTAACTTTAAAATCTCTTTTCCTGAAAGTCCACTTTCCAAAGTCAACTTTAAAAATTAGACAAAATGCAAAAAAGCCCCAGCAATTATTTGAGGGTTAGAAAACTTCTGGGACAAGAAACAACAAGAATTCAATCTATTCAGGTCATGAAGTTGAAAATTAAAGAGTATGTTTATCATAGCCTATAAACAGGAAAATGGAAATTTTTTTGGTGGCAAGGAGCTTTTTAAGGCTTAATATGCATCAGCTGAGAGTTACAGCGACACAAATAGAAATAAGAAAAGACAAGAAGCAGTAGGTTAGATTCATCCCAGGACACTTGATGGTTTCCATTATTTATTTAAAAAATGTGACACCCAGTGGAACTCCCAGAGAAAAATACCATCACTGGTGGCTAGAAAGCTAGGAGTGAACACTGTATCTCTGTGTTTGCCCATGGGAATTACTGGGAAAAACTCTGTCATTTCAGTTAATGATATTGGCATTAATGAGACATGATGAACATCTTTAGAGGCACAACCCCATAGCAGATATGGCATAAGACCTGAAAAGAAAAGATTCTTATGGAGCAGGAGCTGTAGGTCAAATTCTGTACAGAATCTCAGGTGGCCTTTCTATCTTGGAAAGCAAGGGAAACAGTATTCAGGATTAACAAATACCATAATAAAGTAAACATAATGTGATGTTTCTGTAATGTAGTGAATGATAAACACAAAGTGCTCAGTGGAAAGTTTGAAAATCTCAGGCAGGGCCATAGCAAGATGCAGCTCCTCCCCACATTGCACAGAGCAGCTTCTGGAGCCACCAGCTGCAAGAGGCTGCACAAAATTTGCATTAAGATGAAGTATTGTTCTACTGGCCATAAGAAGGCTCTCACACTTTCCTATGAAGCACCAGTTACTGCTCCTCCATGGCCAGCTGTGCCAGTGGTGTTTCAACATCTTCAGATCCTAGCCTCACTTCAGAAGCAATGCTCATCTGCTCCTGAAGTTTGATCTCTCCCCTCCATCCTCCCTTCTGGGATCCCTGCATCCATACCCTACAGACCTCACTGCCCCAAGAGAAGCACGAGACTGACTGCAAGGAGGTCACCTGTCCTACGGACTTAATAGTGCTCAGAAAAACTGTTTGCTTCTATACCCAGCTCCAGAACTCCACTATTTCCCAAAGGAATTTCTAGTGATGAAAAAGACAGGGGGTGCAGCAGGTTTAAAGAGAGTAAAAACAGGAAAATGCTGCAGGGACAAGTTGCTCCTTTGCTCCCTGAGTAGTAATGCTGCCAGTGAAAAACCATCTTAAAATAGCCACCAGACTCAGTAATGGTGAACAGCTACTTTGCAGCACCACCAACAGTGGCACAAGACAGTGGTGAATTAAGGGCAATGTATGAATGTGCAGCCAGTGTTTGGTCACTGGGCTTCAATAAAGGGCTCAAAGAGCTCAACTGCAGGATGGACTCTATAGTGCTGTGCAGTTTGTGAATAAGTTATCCTAGAAAGCTGGTATTGGGAAAGATGAGTGAGTTATGAAGATCACTGAGAAGACAGAGCTCTTGCATTTACATCTGTGTGTAAGGTAGCTGCATTTTTTTTTTTTCCTGTTAATTTAAAGCAGTGAAGTGGTTTGGGCTTGCATTTTCGAAAGCAAACAACTCAGGTGCAAAAGCCCAATAGATTTTCAGGGGTACTGGAGCATAAATCCTGCATGCGTGCATGTGAAGACGTGCACATGGGAGAGACCAGCAGCACTGTGTTTAACTGGGAGCCCTGAGAGGCGCCATGGCTTCCTGCCTGCAGCCACAATCACAAGCATGGAGAAACCAGGTATGGACATGGTACAGACGTACTTGAAGGCTGATTGGCTTCTGGGGTGGTTTTACAGCTGGTTCAGGTGATATCCTTGTTTCTGCATCTTTTCAAAAACAAGAGATGAAGACAAGTGCTTGTACGTTTGTCTCATGTCAGCTGTTCCCATCAGACCTCTGTCCCTGATTCATTGCACATTAGCGTTACTCAGTAACTCGGATCTAATATAATATCAGTTCTGCTGACATTTATCACCTGCTGCCGTTACTGATTATTTGGATTTATTGCCTGAGTTAAGTTAGTTATTTACTTTTCATGACTAATGGGTATGAAGGTTGTTTGCCACAGTTGGTGGAGACAAACACAAATGTTCCCAGGCAACTGGGATTGAAAAGAAGTCTCTAAATAGCCCAGTATAGAGTTTGTTACTTAATACAGAGACACTATCAAGTCATACATGTATATGTGTACACATGGAGTCATCTGAGTGTACTTAAAGAAACCAACACAGTTCTAGCTAGAAACGACTGCAGTGGTTTACTTATCATTATAGCTAGTATATATATATATATATATATATATATATATATATATATATATATATATATATATATATATATGTATATATATATGTATGTATGTATGTATGATGTCATATATATACATGCTTGCTTAACCCATGGGTATTAAAGATGTCTATAGTGCCTGAGCCTAAAAAATGACTGAAAAATATTTTTAATATAAAATACAGTTTCTTTCTAGGAAAATAAGTACACAAAACCCACTACAGTCATGCTACAAAGGGAAAACGATTTACTTCTGGGACAACCATTTACAGACTTTCATAACCCGTGGCCTACTTGACCCTTTGCTCAAATTTGAACTACAGCGTGCTGTGAAATGCCTGGTTCACTGTGTCCTCAAAAGGAAAACAAAACCGTAGAAGAACAAATTGTAACTGGAAGATACTGTAAAAAAAACAACCAAACAAAACACAACCAAACAAAAAAACAACCCCAAAACCAACCCAAACAAATATAGTATATTGGGATGAGCAGAACTGTTCACTCTGACAGAAAAACTGGGTTACACCAAGTAACAAACTTTATTTTCTGGCTTGTTGCCATGTCCTGCTTAAATCTTTGGTGAAAAGTTGTGACGTATGGAGTCAGTCCTTTCATAATTTATTATAATTGATTGCCCTTTACAGCTCAGGTTAGTGCATGCTTGCATTTGAAAGCTGCCTACTTGCATCCTTCACATTTCACAGGGGAGTTCTGCAAGCTTGTGACTTATCTGTGAGTGTTAGCCATCTTCACTTGAAATGGCCATTGCCTCTGGTTTTCTGGACATGGCCTTAGCTCCCACACTGTCACTCAAGGAGATATAGCCATTTACATGGGAAATTCAACCCTGCCAAGTTTCAGTCACCAAGATGTGTAATGCGGGCAGTATCAGTGCCAGAGAGGCACTGTTGCATACTCAGAGAACAGAAGTGTGCTGCACAAATACAATACTTAGAGTAGATCACACTTTTCATCTGGATTGAGGCATGTGCAGAAGACATAAAAGAGGTCATGAAGTGCTATTTTCTAGAGAGAGGGCTGAGCGAGATTAAGTTGCTTTTTTCCCTATCTGATGTCTTGATATAATTCAATATAATGCTGAACTGCCATGGAGACAGTGGGACAGATCTGAAAATCCCCATTCAATAGCTAATACCTTTTTCTCTGTATCTGAACAAGTAGTTCCCACCTTTTGCATAAAATTGCACAAATTATCACAGGTATCTTGCCATTAAGTTCTTAGTTTTTTGGAAAAATGCACCCATAACCATTTGTCCTATGTACCAACAGAACTAAGTGAATCTCTAAATGCTCGCTGCATTTTATCACACAAAGATGTAATTCCTGAATTTTTCAGACTCCACAGATGCATTTCCTTCAAAATTACTATTTCGCCACTTTCCAGGTCATTTCAGTCTTTATTATAATTATTTTTTCTACTCCTAAATCTCTATCTGAAGGAAAACTATTATTCGTGTTCTGGCCTTTCAAATGCTGTTGTGTCTTTAAATCATCATTCCAAGTCACTTGCTTTTGTTCTGCTAGCTGATCCACAGGCATGGGTAAGATGCAAGACTGAACTCGTGGATCAGTCTCTCTGTTGGTCTCTCTTTCCAAGTGACAAACCCAATTTGGTTGTTTCACCCTGCTTTGCTGGTTGCTGAGATCCAACCCCAGAGCCTCCTGGTCTCTCTGTCCTGCAGTGCACTGGCTGCTCTCCCCAGGCTGCCTAGAGGTTCATGCACATCCCACCCAGACTGTCATGGGCAGGTGATATAAAGGTTGTGCCCTTCAAGCATCATTTTGCTGGGTATGGTGGGGCTACTGTGGTATGGTTGTTACTGTGACCTGACTTGCCTGTGCATTGCAATCGAGGGGTCAGGTTTTGAGAACCCTCTGTGTCTCTTTATTTCACCTGCTCATGTCTTTCCTACTGCTATGGCTGCAGAGCTGTCTCCACTACAATGGTTCTTCAGCAATCCTGTTACACACTGATGCTCCTCGTCTCTTGGGACTCTCCTGTTAATGACACCAACTTACCAGCAGGGTAGTAGTTGACAGCCTGATTTGAAAAAGCTTTTGTAGGCCTTTGGTGCCTTCTCATGTGCACAGGATTGTTCCAAAGATTCGTGATATCCTTGTGCAGAATTCCTTCCAAAATAACTTTTGACTCTTGTAAGTTTTGAAGAGTTTTGGGTTTTTTTTCCCTTGACCTTCTTTTAATACCTCATGCATCTACTTGCAGAATGGATACTTTATGAATCTTCAGTGTCTTTCTGACAGAAGGAATGTTGTAGACTAAAATGTTCCTAAGTCACACCCCAGGGATGCAAGCAAATCAAGCTTTGGCAATACTTCTGATTTTCATGGGCATTTCTCCAGGCTTTTGAAGTACTTAAAAATGCTTCACCACTATAATTTTTCCTTTTTCACTTTTCAAGAAGAAAAAACCTCCTAAACTTTTTTTTTTCTTTTCTTTAGGTAGAATGTACAGTTATATTTGTTACTTGTATGATAATTTGTTACTTGTGCTTTATGATTTTTTTCTGCTAGTTTCCTTTTCATATACCCCATGGAAGCCAAATCTACAGAGTTCTGCTTTGCTTGTGCTTAACATCATATGTGTTCTGCTGAGGTTGTGCTGTGCTTGTGTTTGAATGCTCACGGCATTTTTTAAAAAAGGTACTTATTTCTGGCCTTCTGGCACATCCTCCTCTATCTGATAATCAGAGCCCTCGACTATACAGTGCTAGAGGGTTCCTACTCACTATTCCATATCTGATAGTTTACTGTTAATGTTTCTCCGTGTTTTTCTGTAGGTTAGGGATTTTACTGTGGAAAGAAAGGAAGCTTCAAGTGCTTCAGCAGACTGTCTTTTCCCACTTTTTTTTTTTGTCTAACAATATTGTAATGCAAAGGAATGAATAACTACAAACTTATTTTACACTACAAGCCATTTACTTGAATTATGTTTAAGAAAGATTAGCTTCACAAACTATTTCTTGTTAACCCACACTTTTGCCATATTTTCATATTTGCAGATAGCTGATTATTTTATATCATTTTCATGGAAAACCAGTATTCTCTTTCCAAGTGTGTCACTATGTTTTGCCATGCTGTAAATATGCCTGAAGATACACACAAGCCAGCACAAAGTAAACATGCTTTTATCAGCAGAATGTCTAAACACGTTCTGCTGCCAGTGGTTCAACTGGCAAACAGAAAAGGGGAGAGAGATAAGTTTGCACTAATTATTACACAATTATTTCCCAGGAGATATGATATGGGAGATAGGCTGGTCTCTCGTGGAGTGCTCTGCTAGAGAGGGCTCAGCATGGATCACAGCGAGACAGCTGTTGCCCAGAGCTGGTGGAGGGCTAGGCAGATGGATGAAGAAGTACACTGCTACACACTGCAGTGCTCTGGTCACCTCAACATTTTGCTCTTCCCAGGGACAGTCCAAGGCATCAGATTGTCAGAAGGGCAGGGCTGGCACCCTCAGATGTGTTGTGGAGAGGGATACTGGAGCAGGTTTGAAACAGACCACAGGACTGAGCGTGGCAAGAGGTTACTGGATTCTTCTGGAAGGGACTTCAAACTGAGGATTCAACATACTGGGAATTAACTGTGAGGTTCCTTTTTCAAATCTGCTTCTCAGTTAAAAACATTTTAAGAATAGAGATCTTAAGGTGAGACATTTATTTCCAAGTTTGGCAGTTTATGAACAGTTCTTTCCTGAGAAGAGCTTTGTGATTTTTATTTCTATGCATAACTTGATAAAAGGCTAAACCATCCAACAACACACCTTCTCTGGGTGTTGTATGTATTTATTGCAGCACCTAGCAAGAGGGAGAAAAGTTATTGCAATATAACACTAGCTTAAAAGATTAGATTTTATCTGCCCAGCCTTTCTAAATAGCCAGTGATTGCAGAATCTGGGCGCCATTCTAGGTGGGGACCAGAAATCCTTGTGCTTTCCCCCACCTCTCTCTCAGGGACAAAGACAGAACATAAAGAAATTTTCCTGAGCTGGAAGGGCAGAGCTGAGCAGACCCAGATACGAGGTCTGGAGGCAAACAAGGCACAGGTTTATTGACAAAGCTGTCATTATGAGCATTATGAGGAGCACAGAATCTGTTCACATTTGCAAGAGAATTGGGAAGTGGTTGAGGGAGGACTTCTGTCTTCTGTTTCTCTGGAGAAAATTGACTTTGTGGTCACAGTGGTTGTTGGTCATGGCAATAAACATCAATCTATTCCACCATTTCAATTTAATTGGACATCTGGGCAGGTGATACAAGCACACTGATGGGACTGCTGATCTCTTGAAAATCAGCATCGGTGCAGAAGAAGGGAAACCCAAATGTGTGTCCCTTCTGAGGGAAGGTGGGGCAAGTGAGGCATTGCACACAGTTTAGCAGGAATCAGCCAGGCTTATTCCTTGGCAGGACTGGTCCCTTCTCACAGGCAACCAACAGGACATTGTCCTTCTAGCTCAAGGGAGATGCTGTGAGGAAAACAGAAAAAATGTAATGGATACACACTGGGAAGAAATGAAGTTTCATGGCTCACACATCTCAGAGAACAACTTCAGCCTTGCTTTCAGTTTTTCATTTTAGGCTTTGTGGTCTGAGCAGAGCTTCATCCAATAAATTTACCTGGTCTCTTGGGGGTATACAGCACATAATCCTGCTTTTCCAGTGCAGGATAGAGGAACACAGGCCTGAGAGCTTTAAGAAAAGAAATGAAGCAATGCACTGAAGGGAAAACAGATGGTATGGGGGACAGGCAAAGTCTTGTGCTTTATGAGAAGGGGGACAGAAGAAGATGCTTAAAAGAAAAGGAAATGGATGAAAAAGTGAGGCTACTTATAATGGGTTGCAGCAATGCCTGAGGGAAGTATCCTGCAGCACTAAGCATCCCAGTCCCTCCTCCTCCATCTTCACTACCAAAATTACCAGCAACAAATGTTACTTGGTAGGTGTCCCTAGCAATGATCCCTCAACACATCCTACAAGGACTTTGTTAGGCTCATAAAGCAGATTAATTATAAACCAGTAATTTTAGTGAGATGCAGATAATCATGTGGCTTAATCACACTTTAATGTCTTTTCAGGGGCTTTCCTGATCCCATACTTCATCGCTCTTCTCTTCGAAGGAATCCCACTGCTACATCTTGAGCTGGCCCTAGGGCAGTACCTGAGGAAAGGCAGCATCAGAGCCTGGAACACCATCTCTCCTTACCTTGGAGGCGTTGGTATGTCTCTTCAGTCTCAGCTCAAGGAACTGCAGACAGCTCCCACCCAGCACTTGCTTCCCACAGACCTGTGCCTGATGTTTTTTAGGATATAAAAAGAAAGGAGTGTTAGGATTAAAAAGAAATATTTTGTAGCAAAGGTGGTGAGATATTTGAGGGGTGGTTTCCCTGGAAACATTCAAGGCCATGTTGGATGGGGTTCTGAGCAACCGGGTCTAGTTGAAATGTCCCTGTCCACGGCAGGGGGGTGGCACTAGATGATCTTTTAATGTCCCTGCAAACCCAAAACATTCTGTGATTTTGTAATTCTGTATTGCTCTGATCAGGCATTACTGCAGGCACATTTTAGGCTCATTTCAGGAGCCTAAAATGCAAACCAAAAAAACTTTGCTATGGGGCACATAATGAACATGGGCTCTGCTACTCAATGCTGCCTCATTCCAGCCATACCCTGGTGCTCAACAAGAGGTGCCTGGCCACAGTACTTCTTGCTCCCCCCTCACAGCCCCTCCAGAAACCAGTCTTCTCTGTCCATGAATAATCAGACTTGAGGAAGGACAGAAAGACAGGAAATAAGGGACCCTGGTATCTCCTAATGAGTCCAAAGCATAGGAAGGCAAACATGGGAAAAATATGGGAAGGCTCCCCTCCACAAGAGGGTGGGGCTACTGAAGGGACTTTATCACACAGCTGGGCATGAGGGACAGTCCACATGGCAGTGTGCATCAGACTGGTGTGCAGTCCTGTACTGCCAATTCTTTACTATTTATTGAATATATGAAAAAAACACACCTGGTGCCCTGTGTCCATTGTTAGGCTGCAAAAAGTGATCCAGAATAGCCACCATGAGGAGGTTAAGGCATCGACTCTACTGAGTATTTGAGATAAAACCCTTGTGCCTGTAGGGCAAGGGGAAACTCCTGGATGCTTCAGCCAGCCCTGCTGGATCATGACCTGCTTTAAGCAGGTGCCTGGAATGGGCTTGGGACTGACAACCCTGCCTGTGAACCTGTGTGGGAGGAGAAGGGGTGGGTAGAGGTGTCATCTAAGGGCCAGAAGGCAACAAGGAAGAAATACCAAGCAGCAGGCAGTGCTTCCAGCAAAACCCATCTCCTACAATCAGGCATGTTCATACTTCCTTTGCAAAAATGCAAGCAAGCAGAAACTGTGGTGTTGATATTCTTCCCTCCTCAACACAGGAGCAAAACAGTTACCAACTTAGGGCACATGTGCAGGATTTGGGACAAGAGTGGCCTCATGCAGCTACAGCACACTATAAAACATTAATCGCAGAGAGCAAAAGAGACCAAAGTTGTCTGGTATTGTAGAAAACAATGGATTACATACCAAAGAGCAAAAACTTCAGCCCTAACCTTCTGTATAAGTAGAGAGTCTCAACATTGCTGGAGCAGGGCTGGTGATCTGTGGGACTGTGCACAAGTGTTTGGCTACTGAGGAGACAAATGGCCATCTTTCATGGGAAAACCTCAGGATGGGGTCAGGGGGATGGAGAGAAAAATATTGAAAAAATAGGAAATGTGAACTTCTAAGAGCTAGTGCTGTGACTGACTAATAACTTTTTCCAAAGCTTTTCTAAAGTGAGATCTTGTGCTTTATGCAGGAGTTGGTTCGTGGATGGTGTCGGTTCTGGTGAGCTTATACTACAACACTGTTTTAACTTGGGTGATGTGGTATTTCATAAACTCCTTCCAAGAACCTCTTCCTTGGAGTGTTTGTCCTCTAAATGAAAACAGAACAGGTAAGTACACCTCCATGACCACTGCTAGCAAAAGAAGACTCTTTTCAAGAAACCCCACTTTATCTGGCCCTGAATTGTGCACAAGTCCTGGTTTGATTTCCTGGTAAAGAGGTACAAGAGTCATGCTAGCCTACTCAAATTCATCATCCTCACAGGAACAATAGCCAGAAAGTCCATGAGTCCTTTTGCTTGACTTCAAAATGGGAAATAAAATAAAGAACAAGTCCCATTATCCATTACAAAATCTTTACTAAGATTAAAGAGAGACAGTGTACATGAGCAGGATAAAGAAGAATGATCCCAGGTTTTTATAACTACTTTTCAGCTTCCTTTTTTTTTGTCAGAGCATGAGAGAGAACAAGTTCCAGGGCACAGCAAGAAATATCACCTTAGTAAAAGGCTAAGAAAAAAGAAAAAACATAGTGGAATTACATCTTCTTTTGGAAGCCTTAGGTCTGTTCTAGAGTAGGAAGACAGGTAGACATCACAGGTTGTGGTGTATACCATGTTTCCAGTTCCCTTTTCTTCAGGCACAGAGCCTGGCTGGGGAATGCCCACTCCCCTGCATGCAGATGCCTGAAGTTCCTGTACACAGAAGTCCTGGAAACTCAAACCAAAGAGGCCAATGCCTGGGTCTTTCCTCACCACAGAGCCATGACATAGCCAGGGGAGCCTGGACTTAGATGTTTCCTCAGGTGCCTGAAGTTTCTTATGGCACCATCAACTTGTAACTATACAGCTAAAAAATTTCATACAAAAATTTCATGAAATGAAAATTTCATTTTCACTACAATTCGTTTAGATTTTACCTTGCACTGAGTACAACACTGTTTCTAATTAGGAAGTTATCCCCTGTACAAAATGCTGGTGATGGTCTGCTGAAAGTCTTACGTAAGTCTCATAGTCTCAGCCTGCTGTGAGTTTGTCTTGCTGCACATTACAGAGGGTGCAGAAAGTCCATCCCTGTATTTGATTTTGCAGCCCACAATTTATTCTAACCCTTACTACTTTTTTTTTTTTTTTTTTTCCTCAGGGTTCAATGAAGAATGTTATGAAAGCACCGCAGTAAATTATTTTTGGTACAGGAAAACTTTGAACATAACACCTGATATTGCTGAGAGTGGCACGTTACAGTGGTGGCTCATTTTGTGCTTAGCAGCTTGCTGGGCAATAGTCTATCTCTGCACCATCCGAGGAATTGAAACCACAGGGAAGGTATGGAAAGGGTAGAGAAGTGATTATCCCAGAGTTTGAAATCATGCCCTCCAGACACTGAGTTTTCACAAGGAAAGCCATTTCCCCATTTACCACACTGGCATCATTCAGTGTGCTCCTTGTCCAACAAATTGAGAACAGCAGTACAAGTGGCTTAAAAAGATGCTTCTCTTCTTTTCCATTGCAAACACTTTTGCCTTACCAGCCTTCCCTCACACAGTTTCAAGAGCCATTTTGTTACAAATATATTCTGCAAAAGTACACCCTGCTTATTTGAAAGATTGCCATATTCATCTGTATCTGTCTGATCTAATATAATTATGATTGTATGTTGCAATAATTTAAATAGGATTTATTGAACTTATTGCCAGTAACTGTCTGTCTTCTGACCTCCTTACTTTAGGCAATTTATGTAACAGCAATATTTCCATATCTGGTCCTGACTATATTCCTTATTCAAGGACTCACTCTACCAGGAGCCACTGAAGGTCTGATATACCTCTTCACTCCTAATGTAAGTATTAGTAACATTTTTCCTTTTACTACCCTCAGATTTCATACTGTATACCCATTTTCCAACAACTCCTGGTTTAGATGTCTGTCCAAGAGCTCAGCTAAGCTCTTTTTCTAAGATGGAGTGACTTAAGTATTTTAATATATTTTCACAAGAAAAGAAGCAACAAAGAATTTAATAGTTCAGTAGTAAGCATATCAGAAAATACTGGAAAATTAAGTGTAAGAATATTATGTGTGCCTCAGTCTTGAATGCGTAAGTAAAACTGATGTACTTCACAAGTACATGAGAAAAATGGGATTTCCATGTCACTGGTACAGAATTTATACAGCTTAATCTTTTAAGAATTCACAAAGAGAACGACTGAGGAATTACATTGGAAAGTGATTTTTTTGAAGATTGACAGTAATTTTCTCCTGCCCCTGTTTCTTCATAGCATTTCTCCCCTCCCCCATATCTCTTCCTAAAAGACAGATCTGCTGGAGAACAGCCCCTCTCCCATTTTTCTGAACTTCTCATATGGACAGTAGTTCCAGATCCCTCCATATGCTGGCCATTTCAGAAGCACCTTTTCTACACTGCCCTTGGCAGCATTCCCAAACGCAAAGTCGAACTGTCCCACTAAGTGGTAGCTATTCACTGTCGGCTCCTCACAACTCTGCCTTCATGCTAAAAAGCTCCATGAATTGGTGGCTTTAGAAGAGAAAGAGTAGAAACTCACTGACACATTCTTGAGCATCTGTTGCCTCTGCAGCCACAGCAGTGCTTCAAACACAGGAGCACTGTTTTTACTTTCCTTTCCTACAGGAACAAAGACCTTAAGGAAAACATAAGCCAAGATGCTCAGAGATACTTTATATGCCAGGCTGGAAAGGGACAAGAGCAAGAGAAAGCTCAGATGAGACACTATTTTATACTTCCTTCTACAAGCCCAGTGGCACAGACACCCATCTAAACGTTGTCAGAGCTCAAGGACAGGCTTAGTTTTTACAGATCAGGACATACACTTACGTTTTTGAAGGGCCCAGACAGGACTGTAAGAGCTTGGTGCAATGTCTTAGGGAAGAAAGCAGCTTAGACAACACAAACAAAATATGCCTTGGCCTGCCATCATTTGACAGCTGGACTGTCAGTTTCTCTAAAAGTGCTCAGGCATTTTGGGGATTTAGTTTGCAATGCTCCTGAACTGAATGCAGAAAACTAGATTTGTGTGTACTCACAAAGCCTGGAGGTTTGCAGTGCTGAGGAGGAGCAGACCATCATAGAAGAGCTGGATGGATTTGTACACTGGCAACAGAAGTCAGAATGAAAAATCCACCTGCAGTCAACCTGCAGTCACCTGAAGATGGTTTTAGTGATGTTCTTATCTACAAATATGGAAAAGCTGATGCAACAGCCTGGTAAGTGATAGCTGTTGTCAGGGTTGCCATTGCACAGAAAGTTAGTGTAAGCTAGATGGCTTTGTTAAACTAACCCACCAACTGCTACACAGGGTTGTGGCACTTCAAGGACTTCAAAAAGACAGTCAACACACAGCTTGAACATTGCCCTTCTCTCTTTGTCCCCTTACCCTGCAACTGCAGTACCAGAATTGCCTTTGCTATATTGTTAGGTTAGTCCCACCCCCACTGTGAGCAAACACCAGTTTTTCTTTTACACTTCACAGGGGATGTCCAAAGCACAGGAGGGCTGTTAGGTTTCTTGGCAGAGATTTACTTGGTTCACCCAGGCCACATCAGTTTACAAAACTGATTAATTAATTAATAAGAAAACATATTTCTTAAATGTGTGCAGTTTTCTTCTTCCTTCCCTGTCTTTTTGCAGAAAAAGCTTATTTTGCTAAATGTAAGAATTAAATCACCTATTGTCTGTTTTAGCTTGCTTTTAAAATAAATAAAATCAACCCTCTTGAAATTCTTCCCTGACTGGAGGCAATATTCTCCAACATCTTTCCAACTTTGCAGTGCAGCAGAAATTGTAGTTTCTCTTTAACAGCTGCTAACCCCATTATCTCGTAACTGTGACACCTCAGCATTGTTTTTGAAAGTCTGTGAAAGTAATACCTAGCATAAAAAGTCCCATCTTACCCAATTTCAACATCATAATCACCCAACTGAATTTAATTGTTTTTCTAAACCACAATTTTTAAAGTTTATTCACTTTCCAAGTTTGTATTTTAGTTCTTATTAGTAAGTACCACAAATTATAAAAGCATGCATATGGATTTTAATGATGCGAGGCTGTGTTTTATTTTCATACAAAAATACATAATCAGGTTTTGTCATCTGACACACTTTCTACCCTAAATTTCAGAGCAAATAATGACTACTTCTTTTCATTGACTTTCAGACATAGACAAGTCTGATGATTCACTCACCTTCTAGAAGTTCTTGGTTACTTGGAAAACGAAGATGCCAAGAAAACAAGAAAGTATCCTGAAGTGACACCTGAGGGGAAAGTAGAAGTTGTACAATGATGAAGCTACATAGGAGCTGGAATAGACTTTTGGAAAGGTTTTTGGAAAAATAAATAATCAGAGGCAGCAGAAACAAGATTCCATCATGCATCAGCAACAGTCTGCATGGTTCAGCTTCAGGGGACACCTGTGTCACCGAGGGAATACAAATGTCTCCTTCTCTAGTCTCTTTCACATTTGAAAGAGCTTCAGAGATTGTAAATATTTGGATGTTCTCTGGCAATGAACAATTCCAAGAACTTGGTTGGGCAACTGTTGCCTGTGCCCAGAACTCAGCAGCTATTTATAAGCAGTGAGAATGGCAGAAAAAAAAAAAAAAAAAAAAAGGCAGCACAGGCCCCAAATCCTCCCTTATTCACAAAACTATCAAAAACTAGTTTTTACACCAAAATTACACATCACAGGGACTCCAGTAATTATTTTTAATTCTGTTCTGTCTGTGCTTCACATATTCAAGAATCCAAACATCTTAGTGCTCACAAGGGAGCAATTATATTTCCTTTTCTCCTTACTCCCCTATTCATTCATTAACACTGATTGTATATCTTCACGTTTCTGGCATCAGCAAATTTTTTCTTCTGAAGATATGCTTATAAAATCTGTATGCCATATAAATATAAAGTAACACTTTCAATAATTTGCTGAAGACCAGATAATGACATTGCCATGGCATGGTCGCCTGCCCACTGTCTTTTCAATTTTGGGATTGATTAGTATCTTTTGGAGTCAATAAATGTACTGCACCTAGTACCATTCTAAACTATCTCCAGATTCACTTGCCAAAGTTCCCAGTCAGAAAGCCAGACTTTCAGGAGTCGCATCTGTCAGCATGAACTGACTTGGCAACACTTAATCGAAGTGTGAAGGCTACAGAGCCATGTGAGTGCCAAGTTTCTGCACTGCAACAGCACCTGCACAAGGTCCTGCCAGTGAGCACTCTGACCTTTGAGGACTTGACTATGATCTTTCAGAATGAACCTCTAGGAGGGTTTGCATTTGCTGAAACATTTCAGCCAGCAATGATTCCATGAATCTACATGCTTTGTTGTGTTGTACAAAAGATGACACCAGTTCTGCCGTGGTCAAAGCCCTGGCCTCCCTGTGGAGAGAACACCTGCAGTAATGGCATTGCCTGAACCTATCCACACTGAGGTGGAGCCATTATTCTTGCTCTTCAAGCTCAGGCCAGCCTTAGAGAAATCCAAAATGCTACAAAGGGTCTTTTGGCGTACTTACCTCTCACTCCTACAGATGTTCCCAGTCATGGACTTGGATCCCTAGCACAGGCACACGGACACAAAACACACAAATTATCCTCTGCATGACTGGGATGCAGATTTAACTCAGACTGTTGTAAACCAAGGAGAAATAGTCTACAGCACCAGCATTACTTTTGAACTATCTGGCTTTTAAAACATTCTTTGCAAAACACTCCCCCTCCTTGATAATGGACCAGAAAGCAATTCACATGGTAGGGTACAACACACCACTTTGTAGTTTCTGCAGGAAAGTAATATTCATTGATCACATTTACGTTTTGCCCATTACTCATATTTTATCTCTTTCTTTTATATTGATTTCAATGTCAAGATTCCTTAGTGCAGCTATTTTAAACTGCCTAATGTTCTCTGTAATCCACCAATCATTGCTATTTAATTTATTTTACCTTCCTGTATCACACTGCCCTTATAACAAAATTCAAATTTCATTGTCAATTTCTCCTTTTTTCTTGCATTTCCTATGCTGAAATTTTTTTATTCTGTTTTATTGCTGTTTTCTTTTATTGCTGTTTTCACAGTACTTTGAATTACAGATGCTGTTTTTAATAACTGTTCTCTTCTTGTCTGCTTGTGCTTTTAGTCGCTTCTATTGAATTTTTTTAAGCAAATTTGGAAAGCTACAGAATCACTTTCCATCTTAAAACAATGAGGGTTTAGTATTTGCTTATATAGTTTTAAGACAACAATATTCTTTAACTGCAGGTTAAGTAATTGAATTTAAAAAAAGGGAAGTAATTGAGAAAAAATCTATTTTCCCTATTGTGTTCCTAGTGTCTATCATTTAAAACCACATTTTTATCATTACAAAGTGTACAATGAAGACGATTCTATAATTGTTGCACACATTTAAACAGCCTCAATGATATTCTTGAAAACACCTGTTTTACCGACCTGTTTAGTACCTATTCTCATTTTCACAGTATTTAGATGGCAACACAGCTCAAAATTTCAAAAGTGAAATAACAAATGAGCTATGAGAACTACAAGAGGAAAAGAAATTTTAAATTAAGCCTAATATATGCATTTCTTCCAATTATTTCAGCTGAACACTTTGAAAAATCCCCGTGTATGGCTAGATGCAGCTACACAGATTTTCTTCTCTCTCTCTTTGGCTTTTGGAGGGCTTATTGCATTTGCGAGCTACAATCCAAAAAAGTGAGTAGAACTACAACCTCTATTAGCTGGCTGAATTCTTGCTGCATTTTGTGCCATTTCTTTAAATTTTCAAAATGCTTTCCTTCATTTTTCTAAAGGATCTTTAGAAAAGTATGTGTCTTTCTAAAAGGCCCAGTAGATTTTCTAACAGAAAGAGGAAGGGGAAGGAGGGAGAGAAGAAATTAAAATAAAATGTTTGCAGATATAATAGAATCCAGATAAAAAAAACCCCTTTTTTAATCACTTCACTTGTTTGAATGCCGTCTCTAGAAATGACTGTGAAAAGGATGCTGTGACAGTAGCAATTGTGAACAGCATGACATCCGTCTATGCTTCCATCCCAGTCTTTTCTGTTTTGGGGTTTAAAGCAACCACAGCCTACTGGGACTGCTTGGACAGGTGAGAAAGCTGTGTTTCCAAAGTTATACTATGGTTTCAGTGCCTAAATAGACAATGTGATAATGTGTTATTTGAAAGACATGTATTTAGATAGTTTATTTTCATTAGAAAGGAAAAGCATCTGTATGGAGAAATATAATGTAAAAATATAAAGTACTACGGGACTCAGTCACGGATGACCATTTGTAAGAAGCAAGACAAATTATAGAACAACCCATTTCAAGTAATGCATCAAGGTTTGCACCTTACTCTCAGCCTAGCATTACAGTAGAAATCCCCACCTTTTTCTATTTCACCAGAAATTTATTTCACTAACTTATTAAAGTAGCGGAAATGGTGTGGAGACCTGATAAAACAAAAATGTTTTAGAGACTGCATCTGCATAAAGTAGTCACACTTTTTGTCTGAAACAACATTAAATAGTCTATTTTCTACTATTTTATGTATATGCTGTCAATTAATATTTTCCTTTATATTGTTAATAACAGCACAGAAAGTAAACACAATTTTGGAGTAGCATCTGAATACACAGCATAGCATTTCCAGCCACATCAACTGTAAACTTTTAAACTAAAGTTTAAATATGTTGGCTTCTCTGGCAGGAACATTATCAATATCATCAATGAATTTGATCTTCCAGAAGAAAGCATCATGCGACAGAACTATACATCCTGGATTAGTTTTTTGAATTCATCATATCCAGAAAAAATTGCTGGACTCAAACTGAAAAGTTGTAATCTTCAAGAATATCTTGATCAGGTACCATAACTGCTTTCAACAGGTAGTCCTTAAACAAAGTTATGTAGAAGGATTGGTATCTTCCTTTTTCTTATGAGTACATGTACTCTGTTCTACATGCAATGATATATTACGCATAAGCATGCAACAAATCAATCTTTCAACATTTGAAATAACACTGCTGTAGGATAGTCTGAATGTATAGCTGTGTTATGGCAAACAAACTACACATTATTAGCACAAAACTAATTTTCCAGGGTGTTCCCACCAGAAGTCTACCATGGACACTTGATTCAGTCCTAGCTTGGTTTACAGAAGTAAGCGTAACAGAGGATCACATCTAGATGAAAGATTATAGAAAAAGGATGTTGAATGGGAATTCCTTAAATCTGTATTTAGGAAAGTATAAAAAAATTCATTACAAGGTACACTTTTCACCACCAAAATACATCATGATCCTCTCCCTCTCTTTTATTTTCCAACCCTCCTAAAACTTTTCCCCTACCACTAAACACAGATGGTTTTTCTCTGTTTTCTTGTCCTGCCTCACTCCAGGGCTTCTGTTTGGCACAGTGAGTGTGTGCTAATGCATGACAGGCCTAACATACAACAATGGTAAAGTAGGCTATTTTACTCACATGATGGAGAAAATCCAAGGACAACATTTCAGTCCTGATACAAGTTTGTTTCTTTTGTCTCACTTATTCTGATAGCACCCATTTCTGATTTACAGTTTGAAATATTTTACTTCCAAATTACAGCAACACTAGCATTTTTCAATGCTTAGATTTAAATATCCTTGTCCTTGGGAGACTAAATCAAAAGTAATTTGGTTGAAATTGGCTTTTTCCCTTAGTCTTTTCTGCCTTGGCCATTATAGGGGGTTTTGAGATTAATGATTCACAAATTCTCTTGGTGTTAAGAGTGATAATCATATCCTTATTTGCACTTCTTTCTTTCCAGAAGGTACTACATTATAGATTTTTAAAAAGCACATTTAATATGGTATTAGCAAAACAATTGCTACTACAATTACAGCTCTCCAATCTGCTTCATTTTGAACCCATCTCTCTGTGCAGGCAGGCTAAAATTCTGCTCTATGATTGTTAAGATATCTCTAGTAGAACATTTAAAATTAAACTCCACACTGCCCATTTTTCTCAGCTGCTGGCTGCCACAGAGGCCACAGGCTGACCAGCAACCTCGAGTCCAGCGAAGGACAGCAGTGTGTTATGAATACTTTATGCATGAGAAATGACATTGCAACGTGTATTTTTATCTATTTGTTTGTGAATTCTGCAGAGTGTCTCAGGAACTGGCTTGGCTTTCATCGTTTTCACTCAAGCTATCATCCTTATGCCAGGCTCCCAAGCCTGGGCCATCCTGTTTTTCATAATGTTGTTCAGCTTGGGCCTTTCTTCAATGTTTGGAAACATTGAGGGTGTCTTCACTCCTCTTCTAGAGCTTCAAATTATACCTAAATCAGCACCTAAAGAGCTATTATCTGGTAAGCTATTTGCTTTGCTCAAAGCTTCCTTACAGATGCACAAACTAATAACTGCTTAATTAATATCAGAGAGGTATTAATTATTGTAGTATTAATTTAGCTGAAATTCACAGTGGAAGTAAAGGTAGTGGATTGTGTTTGCAAAAGATAAGCAGAGAGATGAGGTAATAGTTATGGCAGAAGCTGTAAGGTGACAATATTGTATTGCCTTTGTCAGTTTTTTTATTTAGTTTGCAAGTTAAGTTGTCCCAGCCTGAGAAAGCTTGTTAAATTGCTATTTCTGGAGTCAAGTTCACTCTGAGCTGTTGCAGTCATCAAGACTAGTCTTCCCTTAAGCCTTTGGCACTGATACAAATCGCTTTAAGGCACCTAGTGACATCAGCTGCTCTGCCATAACCACCTGCACTTGAACTTACCACTCTAAGAGAGGTCATTCACCCCTATTTTACCCAGGTTTATGCTGCTACAGATTGTTTCACGTTTACTGTGAACTTGTCAGAGTAGAAAATTACCACATGAAAAATGAGGAATGAAGGTGTGTGATCCTGTCCTGGTACCAAAACTGGAATCTTTTTAACCAGAGAGAGTTACTGAACGAAACCTGCTCCTTAAGCACCAGACTTGATGAGAGTCTGAGAGATCCTACTGTGAAACTGGTACAGAAAAATGGCAACTATGACAGCTGCAAGTAATGGATTAATATTTCTGCAATGCATCCTTTTAAATTCTTACGGGAAATATTGCTGTCATGCCTTGTGGCATCTAAATTTTATCTCCAATTTTACAATTTTTCAGGTCGAAACAAATTTATTCCCAACTTGATGAGTTGACAGGATTATTTTAAAATTGATTTTCCAATTGTGAACTTTTTTTTTTTGAAGGCTGGGGCCAACATTTTACAGAATTGAATCAAAGGCCATCTCAGAGTTAGAAGCAATTAGCAACACATTAGAAAGACATACTAAGTGAGTTGTAGCTCTTGTCTGTGTCCAGCAATACCTTTATTCTCTCCTTTCCTTCCCACCTTTTCTCTCAATTACCCTAAATCTAAATCTTGGCCACAGGGGAACTGGCTGTACAGAAACATTCTGAAATTCAAATGATCCATGCTGGAACATAAGGGATACACATATTTGTAGCTCTGGGCTCTTTGAGGAAATGGGGGCAGAAATCCAGGGAGTCCTTACACTTTCAAGGTGCCACTTGCCTGCAGTTTAAGCCTCTGGCTGCATGGAAATGAGGAACTTGAAATTCATTACAGCAGTCAAAAATTAACACTGGGTCACAACACAGCCCAGGCTGTATGACAAAAGAAGTACAAACAACTGAAGGATGCTCTGAGTCACATGAATGCATTCCTCCAGCAACAGTGGTGCACTTGGCCAACACAAAGGGGAAAACTGAGTTTGGGAAATGGTATTAGCTCCCCTAAGGAGAAAATAGCTTGTCCCAATACCAAGACAGAGAGAGAATAAAAATTATTAGAACAAGGACAAAGCAATTTAGAACAAAAATAACCTACCAAGTTCTGTACTCCAGTAACAAAGGTATCTTTTTTTCTTCAGGTGTAATATGTCTAATTAGCTTCCTCATTGCTCTGTGTTTTACACTGGGTTCAGGGAGTTACTGGATTGATATTTTTGACAGATATGCAGGCTCAGTGCCTCTTCTAGTCATCGCTTTCTTTGAAGTGATTGGAGTTGTGTACATCTATAAAATTAAAAGGTATGTTGGAAAGAGATGCAATATTTTTCTTGTAAGACATAAATGCAGCTCAGGTTGCAGTAATTTTGGCCCTGACCTGATTTGGTGCTAGTTAACTGAGACTTCTTCCTAGCATGCTATGTTTGTTCCTTTGACAATTTTATCTCTTTATTTTAAATATCTGAATAGTTTACAGAACTGCTGCCAATATTATCATCATTTATTTATGCTTAGAAACCTTACACTAGATGCTCAGGTAATTAACCTGACAATGTAAATTGGTCATTCATCTCTGGTATGGATCAAGGAAGATCTACTTGAATGATATTATTTATTCAAGCAAGTAGTGCATTATTAAAGAATGCTGGGGAATAGAGAAGATTTACAGTGCTGTACTCTGTGTTTCCAACCTGCAGGAAACTATAAAAAAGGGAAACTTACCACTCTAGATCTGACATCATCATAAACATGCCTTCTTTTACAAGGTTCAGTAAAGATGTGGAATGGATGACTGGACGAAAACTCAATCTCTACTGGCAGATCACATGGAGGTTTATTAGCCCTTTGCTCCTGCTAATTGTCTTCATGGCCTTTGTTACTCTTCAGATGCAGAAGCCACCAAGCTACACAGCCTGGAACCCTAAATATGTATGTTCTCAAATATTTTCAGACCTTCTAATAAAAGGAAGGATTATCTAGTTTCCTCCCTTACCAGATCCTTTAAGATCATTGTTACCGACTGCTTACCCATTGAGTATAGCTTGAAGTGAGGTAGGGCTCAGAAGGAGAAGGCTCCAGTGTGCAGTGAGGTTGCATATACTAAAACATGTCTCTTCTTGAGGTGTTCTGCTTATTCTGTGCTCTGTATTTTTTATGGATGTGTATAATGCTAATGTTGAAGTGAAACACATCACAGACATTCCACACCCACAGGGGGTTCAGAGGTAGAACAAATGCCTTAGCAGAGCTTTAGAGCTGCATTAACAGAAGTCAGGGATGAAGGCATTTCTCAGTGAGTACTACCAATATCACTGGGGACCTGGTCAATATAGGAATGTGTATTTTTGAGAGGGAGACAGGGAGGCAGTAGTCTGAGAACAGTGTTGGTTAATTCAGCAACAAAGACTGAGAACATTTGATCTGGATGTCACTGTTTCACATCAATTGCAGTTTCTTTGACTCCTCTCAAATACACTCTGTGTAGGGGCTTGAAGATCAATTCTGGTCTCAAAGTATATAAGGATTACACAGCAGCAGTGTCTCCCCCAAGCGCCGCCAAATATCTATCATACCAAATAAAATTCATAGCCACAGACTTGCAGAAATGGCTTTACCAACATTCCCTCAAAATCTGATATGCATCTTCCCTATTTGACAAAGAACATGCTCAATAATTGCTGAAACCAGGTAAGCTTTGAGTACAAGAATGAACACCGTTTAACCAAGAGAGTGTGAACATTTGACAACACTTAGGGCAGTCCTCAAACTCCAAGGAATGTGTCACAATTCCAGCTATACATCTTTGAAACTGTAAAACGTTTACAGTTAGACCCACAAGAAGGGCTTGCAGAGGACAGACACTGAATGCTACTGTAGGCAGAGTAAAACTTTCACTATCCTTACTAAAACAGTGTAAGAAAATAAAACCAGAAATCATAACAAAATCTAACCTACAAATTATTTCTTTTGCTTGTTTTTTTTATCTCCACAGGAAGGCTTCCCCATGAAAGAGGAGAAAATTTATCCACCTTGGGTACAGGCCATTTGTGTGCTGTTGGCTGCCCTTCCTTGCGTGTGTGTACCTCTGGTAGCACTCTTCCACCTGGTCAAACAAAAGCGCAGGAGGAAGGACCCAAGCCTTGTACCACCAGAAGTCTTCTCCTGTCAGGGGGCTAACAGCAACTTTTCTCATCCAAAAGAATAAATATTGTACCGGTCTGTAAGCAAAAATAAGACAGCTTTTGTTAGACATTATTAGCTGTCATTTGGTATCATCCAACCAAGCTGGTGTACACAGTCCATACGCTTACAGCAATCACTACGCTCTGTAAACAATGCTGTTGTGTTTCTTTAATTTCAACCAATTTCACAGCTTCATGTATCTTTCCAGCCAGAATTTAAACTTGGAAAGCCTGTTAATTATTGCTGCTGGCTTCTGTCTTTCTTCATTTTTTAAAAACCTGGTCTGCTCTAAGGATCAGCAACATAAATTGGAACACAAGCACCTACAGGTTCATACACTGCCCTGCCCCCCTGGTCCAGGAGATGCAGAACAGGAGCTTTCTAAGAATATGGACTGCTCTTTTCCAATACACTCTAATTTTTGTAAATCCCTATACACACTTAAACAGCAGTCATTTTGTAAGTATTTTATATTCTCAAGCATTTCAAGGAGCAAAGATAAGGCATCAGCAGATAAAAGAATGTATGTTAAGTAAATTTGAGTAATGAATTCTGCACCAATCTTATATCTTATCATATTCCAGAATTTATTGTAGTGGAAAATACTGTAAAAAAAAAAAGTTCCCATTTTTTTTCCCTTTATTTCTTATACCAAAGATAATAGCTGAATAGCATAACAAAACCACAGATGTATAGCAGCCTTTCAGCAAGCTGCAACCTTACAGAACATGACAATGAAATTAATCTTCACTGAAAACCAGGATTTCCTGTACTTTCCTGGCTGCAGATTCTGGCCACTCTGTAGTGCTGAGAGATGAGGATTCCTCTTGTCAAGATTCTTAAGGAACCAGCAGCCTTTGAAAAAATATGGGGAAAGTATACGAGGATAAAGTATGAGAATGCCTTCAGGCTGAGTAATTGAGTCAAGGAAGACAAATGATTAGCATTATAAAGCTGTAAATAAATAAGAATTTTTAACTCACTAAAGTATACATTTTATATTCATGTTTCTGACTACAGATAGCTAAATTTTCATTAAAATCCTATAGGCAACTATATGCAGCAGGTTTAAGTAGTCAGAGTTCTGTTCTTAAACAAAAACACATCTAACTAATACAGACAGAAGCTGAGAAAATAATTAAACTAGATCTAAAAGACTTTCAACTCTATAAATCCATCTTGACTGACAGTCATTGTATCCCGACTTGACTTTGGAGCTGTCCCTTCCATTCACCACAAGGGAGACTTTATGGATCACCGGACATGCAGTTCAGCCCAGGACAGGACTCTACGGGAGGACAATTTTCAGCTCCAGTAACTACAAATGATGGCTGGGAAACACAAGCTGAAGTTACTGTTTAGCTCAAGTAGGCACATAGAAAAATATGTTGAGCAACACTTGCATGAACACTGCTTTGCTGTTGTCTGTGACTTCTGTTGTTACCTCTACCAAAATTCCTGTGCCAACACTGTAGCTTTATTCCCACAACGTTAGTGCTGTAAGTTCCCCTTCTCATTCATGAAGAATAAGATAATATCCTACAGGTACGTTTTTCTCCTGAACAGCTGAATTGTATTACTTGAGGGAGCACATGTATGCAAACACCTTCCATTCACTCTTTTCCCAATCTTTTTTCTCCATATTTCATCAAATCTTCTTTGCTCTAATACGCTGCCATGAACTCGTAGCATTCTGACAGACAAGACTTTCCTAGAATTGTCTAGGCTGCAAGAGCCACCTGGGTTCTTTGGGGGTAAATCAGTAAAAGACAAACACAGTGATGTTCAGCCCTAAACAGAATCCACATCCCTACAACAAAGAGATCAATTACCTATTAATGGAAAAAGCCTCAGAAGGAGCATTGGAACAGCACTATAAATAAGGACACATCAAAATAATCATAGTACAATAAACAGAAAACAGATGCAGAAGGAAAAGCATAATCCTTCTGGAACACAGGCAGTTTCCTGCACTGTGAAATTTGATACCTACCTCAGCCTTAGAATCCCAGTCCATATTTCGTTCCCGAAAGGAAACAGTGGGGAGAGAAGGACATGTTTGACGGATGTGTCCAAGATACTGTGATCTCCCCTAGAGGAGCTTCTGTCAAATTCCTTCCTTACAGCTCTGTAGACCCAGTAAATAAAACGTTCAGCCCTACTTCTCCCCCTTCCCATTTAAACCCTCCAGCAAGCTCAACTTCCTAAGTGGTTTGCTACACTTGCAGCACAGGTTGCCCAGGGAGTTACATTCAGTGGTTTAGCTCCCAATCCCTCTATTTACCTACTCTTAAATACTGAGACCTTAACCTTCACTGCAACTTTCAAATCTTTTGAAACTTTCCCAGCTGTACAATGATTGTTGAAAATCCACATTACAGATTCAGAATGCTCCTAAGGTAATTCATTTAATATTTCTAGATTCAAATTATTCACGCTACCCAAACGTTTCCTGTCAGCAGTTGCTGTTTAACGCACTGCCTTGCTACCAATTAAGTAGAATATATTTTACCACCATAATGGATCACTCTATTTTCTTTAGTACAGATCTGTGCAAGAATAGCTTTTTGGAATATTTCTACCTTCCCAACATTATAAACATCTATTTTTAGAGCAAAAACTGCATGCCCCTGCCATAGTCAATCTATTCTTTACATTCATAGTATTTTCTTTCCATTTATCATAAACCACAGCAGCAACTTTGAGTTTCCAGTACAGACTGCCAGTTGTTCTTCAGATCTCCAAATTCTCCAGTTGCTAAAACACATATCCATTTCAGCTTTACTTTCACTTCACTTGCCTTTTTGAGGGAAGAGTATTTTAAATGAAATAATCTTCTCTTGTGATTTCTACACTGTATTTATATCTGTTTACAAACAGCTACTCTTTAAAACTGATGACTCAGCCAGTAATTGCTGGGAAAGGCAAACATCAGCTCAGAGAACTGCAAACATTACACTGTATTCACTTTTATAAAATTACACCTTCAGCTGAGGCCACATTATAAATTTAAATTCACAGAGAAAAAAATGTGCTAGTCCAAGCCATTGGTGAAGTCTACATTCCCTCTGTTCTTCATATCGGAGCATCTTGCTGTCTCTTCCTGCCACATGATCCCATAAAATACAGCTTTCTGTACTGCCAGGCCTCTCTTACGCAACGTTATCCCTGATAGTGCTCCCCCATCCAGTATCCCTGCAGACCACTGAGGGGCATGGGGGTGTTCAAATGTCTAAGCTGCAGGCCAGAGAGCAAGACTGTTCTTCTTCAGCTCTAGTAGGAACAATTGCCCTGTGACTTCTTTAAAAACATATTTTAAGAGTCACACTTTGCAGACATAAAAAAACAGACCTGTATGACTGACTGTACACTTTGAACTGAATTATAATGTTAATGGACAGACTGCAATATTGCAAATCAACCACCGGTCCCTGCATGGTGGGGATTTGCCTGGGATGAGGCAACCATGACTTCTCTGGGAAACCTCTTTCTGCATCTCAACCATCCTCACAGTAAAGAATTTCTTCCTTATACTGAATGTAAGCCAACTCTCAGTTTAAAGCCATTCTCCCTTTTTCTATCACTATGTGTCCTTGTAAAAAAATTGTTTTAACAAAGCCAAAGATGTGCAAATAGAAAAGCAATATACTTGGTATATTATCTAATAAAGAACTTCTGTTTTGTAGATATAAATGCACCAGCAGCATTTTGTACAACACTGTATTAAAAATATCACTAAGTATTTAAAATAAATAAAACATACACCAAACATAATCAGCTTGGACAGCGAAACTTTGGCATCTATTAGTTGTGATCTGCAAAGCATTAAATTTCTAGCCTCTGCATCTTGTCATGAAATGCATTTGCCCTGTGCAGGTAACTGCTATTCGTGACGTAAACCAGCACATTAAAGATTACTATAAAATAAAGGCCTTGGAAACAAATACATGTCATTGCAATTAACCAACCAATTTATTAGAAAACTGTCTGCAACACAGAGAAGTAAAAAACAGCCCTTCAAGACAACTCACTGACACAAAGTAAATAATTTTGTACAGAACATAGTTTAATGATTCCTTCATCAAGAAGATGGGAATCATGGAACATAACCAAGTAAATTACTTCAAACAACTTGTAAATTTACAAAATAAACCACACCAACAAAAAAACCCAAACACGAAGGTATTAACAAAACTGTCCACTCTTTTAATGTCCTTGTACGGTATCTGAGAAACAGACACATAAAAATCCTGAATGAACTTGCTTTTGGCCCACACCAAAATAAACTACAGAGAAGTCACCTAAAGGTATAGCATTTATTTTCAAACCTGGGAAAATTATGAAATAAACCTCAATCAGTTAGTCCAGGATAGCTTTGAAATCTTGACAAATAGATGGTTCTGTCACTGCCTGCAGTAGTGCCACAGTATCCTTTGGGATGTTCCTGATTAGCCACCTCTTACCTACCAAAATATCAGAAACAATTCATTACAACTTCAAATAACTTAATTCTGGTTTAGGGAAAATGCTAATGAAGCAATGAAATGAATACTAGCTAAAACCAACTAAAAAGTTGAAACACCTGGAATATGGGGGCAAAAAAGCTATAATAAAATATTCTACTGTTCTTTCATGCTTAAATCAGGCTAACAAATAAAAAGGCTCAAAATTTTATGTGAAAATACTGACAAAGAAAATCAAGGAGCCAATTCCTCCTACTTTCTGTCTTTGTGACTCTTTTTGTTCAGATTTGAGAAATTCATTAAATTTTGAGAATTATAAGCCTGTTTGTTCAACAACTTAACCCACCAAATAAGGCCTTCCATTAAACCACAGTTACTTTCAAAGACTGAATGTCCCATCAACAGAAATACAGGCAGTAAAAAGGACTTTTTACAGATTAGGAAGAACATGTAAAATCCTAGCAACAGTTTAAGTCCATCGCCAAACAGTCGGCAAAATTGTCAATGGTGCAGAAAGCCAGAAGTACTCAACAAACATTTGCCCCATATCTGGAAAGGAGACAGATGATATAAATATATCTTATCATGATAAGGAAAGACTCTTGCTCCCTTCCCTGCTGGTAATAACAGGAGGGATGTTAAACAATAACTGTGTTTTAAATACTTAACTCTGAAGAATGATGACAACTCATGACAAGCCCCTGATGTTGATATTTAATAGGTTTAGGAATAGTGGGAAGAATCTCCTCCTCAAAAATCTATTAGCTTGCTACTGATTCCCACAGAGAGTAATGGAAAGGCATGTGCAGAAAACCACGTTTATATCAATTGCTGTCAACAACATGATCTTACAGGGGTAATAGGTTTTATACAGCCAACACAAACTCCAAAATGACAACAAAAATTGCAGCTGTTAGCACAGGGGCTTTCACCAGCTTTGTTTATCTCTGTGCTACAGATTACTGTAGCATATAGAGATACTGAGATGACTTCAGAGGATCCCACCTGAAAGTCAGTGATTTCCCTGCCATGACTACTGACATCGGCACATGCTACCTGATTTCCAGAAGACAAAACTTAAAATACCATGTTTAGAATTAGCTCTGATATCTCTACATAATGTTTAGTTCTCTAATAACCTTCTCTACAAGATGATGTTCTGATTACAGTAACATTGTCCAGGACTAGTTCTGGTGTAGGGCAAACAAAACTAACTTGTAACTGCATAGAAAACTACGATTATCTCTGTAAATGGATTTAGTGTATTCCCAAAGGATCAGGACACTTAGTATTGTACTAAATTCAGAAGAAAATACAAATGTAAACACCATGTACAATCAGGGACTGAAAACCAGCCTTCACCTATGACCAGAGACCTTGAGGATACTAAGATAATGATGTCTGTTCACACCAAGGGTATGCATGTGACTTGTCACCACAAGACAGCTTTGTACAGCTCCACAAATTATTGTATCAACCCTTGCTGCACCAGCGGAAAAGGGCAAGTGGAAGTACAGGTAAGATTTCAGGTGGCTATAAGCAAATGGAGAGAGAGCATTTGAATTACTTGGATCCAAGTGATCTGTCAACCAATCAGAGTGAAAGTTTCCATCTTACAAGTTTCATAGTATAGTTAAGTCACAGGCCTGCTAATTGTTAAGCTGTTAAGCAAAGATTTCTGAAGACTTGATCTCTCAGTAATGTACCTGAAGTCTCAGATATTTCCAAAAGAAACTGGACTCTGTAGATAAAAACAGTCTTAACACTATGGATGTGAAGAACAGATTCTGCCTCAGAGAAGGTAAGACTTAGGAAAGAATAGCTGGAAATTACTCTTTTCAAGAGAACATCACCACTGGCTTTCTACAGGCTTTTGGACTTTTCCTGCTGCACCTCCACAATACTCAGGAAGTACAATATTATTAGGCTTCCCCAGGAATTTAAGAAGAAAGATTATTCCCCTTCTCAAGGGCAATTCTCACTGCCACAAAAGCCAACTGACAGGTGGTCAGCTTTCCCTTTCTGGTTTAGGAACTGTACACAGTTAGGCCTGGACCACATGCAAGTTTCAGGTCAGTGCTGCAATTTGGCAAGCAGCTCTACGGGTACAGCAGAAGGAACCTAGTGACAATTGCTATTCAAACTAGGAAAACTTCACCTCTACTTCCCAGCCAATCTTCCCTGGCATCTGTAACCGTGTGACTTTGTGGACAGCAGAGACCACTTTTACAGCTGATGCACACAGCCATGGAAGCTGAAATTCTGCTGAGCAATAAAGCTGCCTGGGGCTGTGCCTCCACCCTGAAAGTACTGTCAGATTAAACAGCAAAGCATGCACAGACAAGGATGGAGGATCTTTGGCTTGGATTGTGGTCTGCCAGTCAAAGATCCCAAGAGCAAAACCTTCAGCATTAGAGATGAAAACTCAGATGTGCCCTATATGGATCTTAGAGAAGCGAGACAGCTCCCAGAGAAGCCACTGTCCTATGGGTTGTGTCTACTGAATTCTCTGCTTAGTTCTTCAGTCCTTGCCCTCTCCAACTGAAGCAATCAGCCCTGCCCTGACATCTCAGCAGCAGTGAGAAGACTTGGGGGTCTCTGGTTTTGGTGTCAGTGAGTAACTCAGAGAAGGAGTTCCTCTGGGAAAGGCTGTTGAAATTCTGCTCCATACAGGAAGTCCATAGCTGTCAAGAATGTGGCTAGCGAAATCCCAGCCATCAGTTTGTTTTCTGTAAAAGTTTAAGTGTCATCTTGATACATTCACACTGCACCATCAAAAGTCAGATTGCACTCAGGCATTGCTGCAAGCCTTTGATATGGGAAAGAAATGCTTCCTTCCAAAAGAACAGCTCACTTCTTTTTGGGGTACTGGATCTCAGTGCAGCAATCAAAGGAAGCTTGTGATACATCTCAAATCAAATAGGTGTTACTCTGGAATGAGACCCAAGAATTTCTTGGTCTTGTATAACAAAACTGCCCAAGCAATGACTCATTCAGAATGCAAATTACAGAGTCAGTGTCGAGAGTGTGGCCATCACTGCAGCTAAATTCATCAACAGTACTGGCGGCTTCAGGAAAACTTCTTGCTGCCCACTTTTAATAACTTAAAACTGAAAATTCTACTATTTATGGGGCTGACTTGCAGACAGACTGCACAACTGTTTAAGGAAAGAGCTTCCCAGGGGCCAGGAACACAGACAGCTTCTTTCACCAAATGAAAGTGTCAGAGATATGCAACACCACAACTCTACAGGAATACACGTGCAGTGAAGCCAGTGCTTCTGCTTCCAAGTGACCCTGGTGACCCTTTTTTGGGTAAGAGTTTAAATTGTGGGAGGAGTTTATTCAGTTGCCAGTTAATCTACATGTTTTAAATCAGAAGCTTGAACATTTGTATTTCATTTAGTTAAGCCTGCTGAGAACACTTACATGATTAACACAGTCTTATTAAGCCTTCTGAACTGTACAAGCTTACTGAGTGTCAAGCATCAGCTGTCCTGCGAGATTAAAGCTCTAGAAAATGCAGTGCTGAAAAACATTTTAATCTGCCTACTTATACTTAGTAAATTTGAAAAAAATCAGAAAGACCATTAATGTGCTGAGAACAACATTTTAGGATTAGAAAACTTTAGAAATCCATTAATTTCTAAGTTTCATTACAATTAACCATAGACAAAACTGTAAAAATAGCTGAATACTTACAGACTTTTAAGGATGTAAGCAGACATTTGTAAACAGCTTTGTGATTTGACAGTTTGACAGTGAAGGCATGGTAGCAGAGCCATTCTGCTACCTGAAAAGGGAATATGCCAGATACACCTTTGTTACCTTCAACAATCCCTAGAGAGACAGAAAAGGAAAATAATGCAACTGAAAATGATGAGCATTAAAAGTATGTCTGGTCTCTCCTCTCTTTCTATAAAATCATCCCAGGACTTTTTACTAGAAACCTGTGTAGTCAGTGCAGTCTTGTACATAAGCAGAAAACTAAAAACTAGTGCCTGAAACACAATCTTCAGAAAACTGAGCTAAAGAAGAAAAAAAATCTGTGGTTCTTATCATGTACTTCACAATATTCATTCCTGATCTTTATCCCAAAATTGTACTACTGGACTGCACATTCAAGATGTTCTGTTTGTCTGAAAAAAAACCACACACAAATCCAAATCCACTACTTCATTGCCATTAACATCCTATACCTGCATTTATTGCTTTCAGGATAGCATAGCAGCACGACGCAGTCTGAGATATTATCCTTAGGAAGAAACGAGGATTTTTTCTAACTTGCTGGTTGAACGGAAATTGGAGAACACAGGCATGGAACCTGTTCACAAAAACAGCCTATTTAATCAAAAGTCATTTGCAATTTCAAGTGTAACTATGACTATACAGCTTAGGCACTACACAGCATTTAAAACCACACAACAGTCTTTAGCTCTATCACCACTGTTACTGAAAGACACCTCTCCTATATAAACACATTCCTGGAATGTCAGATATATATGACACTTGTTTCTAAATTTATACCAAAAGAAGATCTTGAAGCCATCTACCTTGGTAACAGACTTCTCCTCTGAGGACAGCATAGCTGTGTTATGTGCAGGGAAAATTAAATTACCCATCATCACCAAATCCTTATCAGAGACCATGCCACCAGAGAACACCCACATGACAGAGTGTGAGTGGAAGACAAAACAAAGCAAAACCCCACAATAAATTCTGTTCAGGTATGCATGAAAAAAGACTTTCAAATGGTTCTACAGATCAGGACACTCACTCATTTGCCTATCTGGAAGCCAACTCTACAGAAATTACTTGTATTGTATGCTTCCTTAAATCTGTCTGAAAATATTTTAAAATGGCTGATTTTTTTTTACCATCAGACTCTGGCATTATTATACTGATTATGCTGAATATAGCCAATTGCAATGTTGATTTTTAATTAACCAAAGTATATACTTTTTAATTAAATGAACCCAGCACATTGCAGTCACTTAAAAAAATCTGTGACATTTTCAAAATTTAAAGAATAGATCCAAGTACCATGCAGCATTACAGTCTTTGGCTGAATTAACCTGACACGCATTTATCATGGTGGACAGTCTTTTAAACAACATATAAAGGCCACTGTTAGAATGTTACCATAAAACCAAACAGAAGTAACTACTTGATAATATCTATCAGAGAAAAATCTTAAATCACCCACAACACAGAAGTTATAAGAGTCAGACACATCAGTGCTGTACTAGACAAACCCAATTACACTTCTTGGACAAAGTATACAGTTTGAATATGGACCAAGATGAATTTAAGAACAAAACCAAAACGTCCCTTTGTATCAAGCATAAGCATAGCAAAAGAGCAACATCTGATTTCTGTGAAGAGTGAAGAACATCCTGCACAATTTCTGTGTTAAAACCAATAAAAACCCAATTACTTGCTGCTGCCAATCATTCAAAGTTTTCAATGTACATAGTTGAATATTTTCTTCCTACTTGCTTATCAGTTTCAATTTCTTTCCCTTATCTTTGTTTAAAGCATTCACTTCCTCTGCTGATCAAGCCCAGATCACAAATGCCAAGATATTACCAGCTAAGGAACAATCAAAACATTATCAGCAATAAGAAACCACAATTAACCTGGTAGAATGAAACTTCACTTTACATAAAGTTATACTGGTTGAAGTTCTATATGCCTTTAACAGATACAAAGTTGTAAATATAAACTGGCTAATATTTAACTGATCTAAATATAAAATGGTTAATAAGGCCTCTTGTCATACTTCTGAAGCAAAACAGACTGGTTATCTTGGGGTCAGCTGTCAAAACCAAAACACTGAAAATCCATTGGTGAAGTATCACTTAAACACACACATCAAATACATTCCTGTACCCCAAACCTAACAGTACTACTTAAGAATATGTTACTAGTTAAGAATATATAATATTCTTAAGTTATAAATATAATATAAATATATTCTTAACTTATTTATTATATTATAAATATAATATAAATATATTCTTAACTAATACTAGTTAAGAATATAACTGACACAAGAATAACTTGAGCTACTACTGACACTTACTATTGCACACATTCACACATATATAATACACACTGCACACTTACATTGCACACTTTTTTCTAATTCACAGCTCCTCCATGCATCAAGAAAGAGTAATGAAATACTGACACTGACTTTAGAAGACAGTGACTTACCTGTAAGCCTGGAGTAAAAATATCTTATAGATGTTTATGAGAACAGTTCTAAGGCTGTTGATCTAAACCAGAACAGAAACAGAGCTATAAGAATATTTAGTGTCATAATAGGATTTGTCGAAGATCCAGACAAAAAACATTTTATGCTAAACTTGAAAGATTTCTTTTATGCAACTAAGTTAACAATGTTGTGAAGGAACATTTCTGGAACCCTACATTTTATTTAATGTCAACATTTCCAGATTATGTGGATTTCCTCTCAAAATAAACTCTTTATGTTAGAATTTAAAGCAGTTTTAATGCTCTTCATCACTAATCACAATATTGCCAAACATCCATTTTCATATTCCCACCTGTAAATCAAGAAATAAACTATGACATTTCAGTTTAAGGACTGCACTCAGTTTGTATTTCATGTTTTTCCCAGCTGTTCTACTTGAATTGAAGGAAAGGCTTGATCTTATAGAAGTACAGGTGTAACTAGAAAAACAAAAAAAAGTAAAAAAAGGTAGTTAAACTCCATGGGCTGATAGACTAAATTAAATTCTGTAAAGTAATCCTCATTTAAAATCTCATGTTAAAGGTATTTCCTGCTAATTAATGAGCCAGAAGCTAAGAGATGACCATAATTAAATTCAATGTTGAAAGAGACTAGACCCTGTGGCATTAACGCATTAGCTAAGGGCTGACTTCAATACCTCAGGGCTGAAAAATCCACCCTGCTAAAAAAAGCCAAACCAATAACCTTAAAAACAAACTAAATGTATTTCTTAAACATATTGTCTAGACAGAACATTATTAGTTACTCCAGTGACAATCATCTATATCTATGATTCATGCAATGCAGGAGCTTAAGCTTAAAGCCACCTTAGTTACTGGAACAACCCTGATGTTCCAGCTATTTAAGCCAAGCTTATCAAAAGCAAAGCCTTGAAACAAACACTGTGGTGGGCTTGGCATTGTTGGGTTAATGGCTGGACTCGATCTCAAAGGTCTTTTCCAACATAAACAATTCTATGATTTTATGATTCTGATTAAATGTCTCCCACACCAGTAGCATCAGTACCCTTTTCAACAAACTGTTTCTTTCAAGAACTCAGCTAGGGAATAAATCTCTTTGGCTGATGATTTTGGTCCTTTGCTATGGGAAACCATGTCATAGAAATTCCTTTCCTAAGAGGACCAAACTTGTCTGTCTAGGAAGACTACTGAAGAACTTTACCACCCTATCAGTAGAAAACCTCCTCCTAATTTTCCATTTAAATGTTCAAGGGCTGTTTATACTAAAAATGGCCAACAATGAAGCAAAAAAAAGCAGTATTATCCTTGAGTTTAAACAGTTCTTTCTTTTTGATCTTTAGGAAATATCTAATGCCATCTCTAGTAGTCCATGTAAAGGATCTACAGAACTTTTCAGTAGGATATGTTATCTTGTCCTGAGTTCTATGCCACTTCAGACTGTTTTGTGTAAATGGTCAAGATTGCTAGTTTAAAGAGAAATTCTCTTCCCCACACATTCTTTCCCATCTGAAGTGTACCAGAGGGAACAGCTCTGATGATGAAAGGACTGCTAGTCCCTCTAGTTTGTACCAAACTAATCCAAATCTGTTTTGCAATTAATTCAACTCCACCATTCCCAACACACCCTAATGCTTCTCCCATTATGTACAAAATACTGTAAAGCTGACACTGGAGTGTACAACTCTATTTACCTGGAGTAATCGCAGTAAACCTCGAGTGTTTTTATATCTAATAACAAACCACACCATGGGATCAAACGACAATCTGGCAGCTGTTTAAATTTGGAACTTCCTGGGATATCATCAACAGGAAAATTCACCACTGTCTTATTTGGGTTTATTAAAAGGCCATACTCAGGAATACCTGTCGTGAGAGTCCTAAAACAGATATAAATAGTTAGGCTAAGCACACTCCCAGCAAAGGAGACAACAACTGGCATCATGCTGCAAGACACAAGATCTTGGACAAAAGGGCAGAAATCAAAGAATAAAGGGAACCATAGCCAAGGTTAATGAACACAGCTAGAAATAAAGAAAGTGAAAACATCAGAGGTAAATAAATAGATAAAATAAATAAACTTCAGGGTAATAGAGAAAAAATTTACAGATTAATGCAAATTGAGCACATCGCCACGCAATACTTGAATGAAGCTATATGAACACACTCACAGAAGCCTCTGAAATAAAAACCACTAGAAAAAGACAGATGACAAGTTACTGGTTTTGGAAGTTAACAAAATCAAGGAGAATCTATATAAAAGGAAGCTCACTTATCTGATGAAAAGTTTTGAATTTTGAGGGTAACATTTTCCCTGAGAATGTTTTCACTGCCAGAATGCTTGCTGATTACCTGCTACATACTGGATCAGAAGTGCCATGGACAAGGAGCAGTTTTGCTGTCTTACTTGGCAATGTACTTATGTGCAGGCTTTGTCCTTCTAAAGAGAAGAGACAGGCTCTTCCTGGGGAGTAATAGTCAGTGCTGTCTCCTGAAAACTAATTTTGAGTCCCCCAGTTCTAATACTACATTAGGAAAAACTGGTACTACTCCATTTAAGGCAAAGAGCTCATAGGATCTGATCTGTAAATAGTTCTGGAAAAAAGGCTACTTCTCTACAGAAAAATCAACACAGCTGGAACAGAAGTTGATATAGAATAAAGATGCAGACAACTTCAAAGGGCAAGAAGGACAATATCAGCACTGCTACTCAAGTGACATTGTGCTGAAAAGATGTTATAAGAGATTAATAACTTGAGGTCCTCAGTATTATTTTAATTTATCATTTCCAGAACTGTAAGCTGACAGATACCTAATCACAAATTTCTTTCTGTTCTGATAAGGAAATGAGGACAAGTGAAATAGTCATACTATTTGTATGACTATTACATACAATTGTATGACTATTACATACAATTTATACTAAAAACTGTACTTAATTGATTGCTTCATCACCTTTCAGGCTCACAACAGAGCAGCATCTTTCTACTGAAAAGCATGATGCAACTGACTATATGGCAGATGCTAAGCTTTTCTTCAAGACCTGTCCTTTGGATCCTTTAAATTCATTTTGGCATCAGCAGAACTCCCTTAGGACTGATTATCCACAGTAACCAGGAGCTTCTGGGATTCAACTTTTAAAGAAAAGGTAGTTCTGAAGCACAATAAAGAATTACTGTTTAAAAACTTCTGTGTGAACTGCATAGTACTGGTATCTTCAGATACTCATCATGGAATGTTAATGACCAGAAAATTCTTAACAATATTGGATCAGACCAGAGCTGCATTCTTTCCTGGGAAACAGAAAGCAGCAGCATGAGTGCCCAATAAAAACATTCTGAGAATGTAAATAAGACATTTTAAAAAATTTGAGGGAAAATGGTTTTAAAAGAGAACTGTCAGCTGCTTTGGTTAGGTGGCAATACTACTTTTTTGCTTGAAGCTCCATCAAGGTTAGTAGGTAGGTCCCTAATTCAAACTTAAGCAGGAATTGCCCATGATGTGAACTGCAACAGATTGTCAACTGGCTGTGAAGGCAGTTTCAGGATTCTTCTGAAACACATGCTACCATCAAGGACTCCAAAATAGCCCTTGACTGTTAACTCATAAAACAAATACAACTATGTGCATAAAGATGAAAAAGAATTACGTAAAAGGTAATAATGCTTACTACTTTTAAGACTATGTCTCTATTAGCTTACCTTAGAAAAGCTTGTGCCTTCATTAAATGTGGTGTAAGCAGCAAAAAATCATCAATGAGACGTATTAGGACTCTGTAATCAAGAGGAAACCAATGTTAGATTTTTGAATATTTAATCCTTTCAAAGTTTTTTCATACACTTCAAGTAACAATGTGCCTGCCTATTTTAATTCACAAGATGGTAAAGGCTGATATCAACTCTAAATTGAGGCTCATGAAGAAATTCTCAGTTTTGCTTCTTTCCTAAACATAAATGAAAATATTAAATAAAATAAAAAAGCAATGAGACCAATGAGATGAAACATGAAGGAATTTACAACACAAACTATTCCACACTGGCTTCCTGAATACAGGGGTTTTACACTTTTCCAAAGGAGAATTTGCAGCATCTTTCTCTAAAAGACAAGGAAAAGAGGTGCCAGAGAAGGTACACAAGGTAGATTCTTAATGGACTCCAACTCTACCTTCATTAACTATGTAATAACTTGTTTAAGAAGCTATAGCTTAAATGTAAACGAGAATACCATCTGTATTTACCACTGTAAAGGCTGAAATTTTCTAACAGAATTCAGACCCCAAGCATGCCCATATTTTTCTGGTAAATCCTGCCAAGCATATCACAGCGAAGTAGCTCTGGAGATGATGTACTGTCTCATCTTCAAAGCAAGAGTACTGCCATCACTATGATCAGATCAGCTGCACCTTGGCCCAGCCAAGTCAATAATCATCTTATTCTTCTGCCTTAAAGGACAAATTAAATTATCAAGATCATTCAACAGACATCTAAGCAACATTCTAACATCTGTTCTACATAAAGACAGCTACTGCATTAAAGAGTCATTCTTCTGAATCAGTTCTACAATTTCCATTTTGTAAACAACACCCTTTGAAAGCAACAGACAGCTTTTCATCCTCAGAGAGCATCCTCAAGCCTGTAAGAACTACTACTTTTGTAGGGAAATGTTTAAAGTTTTGACACCCAGCAAGCCTCCCAAGAAGAGACACCAGACAGATGCACTTATCTGGAGTATTTCCACAGTTTTTTCATTTTTTGGAGAAAAATTTACAGCAATGAAGGGAGATGTCTGAACACAAGTTTCAGGGTCCAGCTCCTGACTAAATACCCTAATCCAGGATTCAGTTGGGGATCTGTTCATACAAACGTAAAAGGAACCTAGCTAATACAGAGGTAAAGCTTTTATCAGGCTAGCTTTCTGTTAAGCTCCTAAGGAGCAAGTACAAGGCACAAGGACTGAGAAGATTTACTAAAAATCTCACAGGGCTTCAAACAAGAACCAACTTGTATATAATACTATACTATATATAATACTATAGCATAAAAAAACTGCTATAAAACCCTGACCTTGAAAAATGTTAAGATTTACCAGCAGTGGATTAGAAAGCCCTCAAGCAGAAGCCTGGAGTACCTACAGAAAGTCTGTAACAAACATCTCATCTTGTCTGAGGTGAAAAGACCACAGATGATGTGGGAATGAGTGAGGCACAGCCATAAACTCCTCAGAAGTACAAGAGCTTCTAAGACTCCATACAGCATTCCTACATATGGTGTTCTAAGAGCAAATCTCCTACCAAAGATATAGGAAAGGTTCTCTGCATTTTCTTATCAATCTTGTAATAGGGAAATTCTCTCAAAAAAACCCACAATCACATCACAATTTCACTGAAGCTGCAGAGATGTTTGTGTGCACCACACTCCCAATGAAGTTGAGAATCCCTAAAATTCAAAACTAAACATCAGAGAAAATGACTAACACATATACTACATATTACGAATTACTGTAACAGACCACGGAACAAAGCAACCATACCCGTCCTGCTCTATTCCAGAGAGCAATTTGTTTTCCATATCTCCATAGAATAAGCTGCAAAGTAAGGTTGACAAAATGGAGCCCTGCGGAATTCCACAGCACTGTAAGTAGTACCTACCAAAGAATAAATGAAAACAAAAAAAATCAAAATGTGCAACAAGACCACAACAGCTGTTAAATATTTTTTATCAAGTATAACACAATAAATATGCTATGTTTGCCTGATTTAAATTTTCTGTTCTTCTAAGAATCTACATAGAGATTAGAAGTTTTAACAGTGACAAAAACCCCACTAATACACATATTCCTTTCACATTAGCAAACTCCAAGAGACAATTGCCATTAAATGAAGAAATTGTATATCTGATTTCAAACCACAAGGCCTCCTTCTGCTGCAGACACATCCTTCATTGAAGTTTTTAATTCTTTATGTCACATCTTACTGTGACAGCTTCAAGAGAAGTGTTCTTATACACAAAACAAAGTGGACTGGGAGAATTTTCTGTGCTGGCATCAACCAAATGGATACGGCTCACAAAACCCAAGGGAATTATTTGCACAACACTTCTTTGAAGCAGTGAGATACTATAATGCTCATTTCACCATTATTACATGAATGACTTGGTGATTCTGAAGAGAATAAATTCAAACCACATACTACTTTTGAGCACTGATCCTACCTGTATTTTCAGTCATCTGAAAATACTCCTTGCAGTACTTTTATTTTTTACAGACTTTTGTTAAATGTTCCAAATGGTACTAAAAGATTCCTTAGAGGTCCCCAGCTCAATAATCAGCATTTTTCTCAAAACATCAAGTTAATGTTGACTGTGATTTTTTTAATGAGAAAAAGAGTATATTCATTTACTGAACATACGGGGGTTTTTTTGGACAGTCAAGAACAAGCTACTTAAAAGGGATAAGTTCATTTCAGGACAAACATTTTTTTAGTATTTTTTTAGTCAAGTTGTGGTAATTTGAAAGAAGCGGTTTTTTTCAGGGTGTACTTTCTCTGAAACCATTAAAATTCTATGAAACATACTTATGTTGGTTACTCATTATTAAAATATGCCACAAGAGCATTCTTAAGATCCTGACAAAGGGAGCATAAGCATCAATGCTAGGAAAAAATATAAACATGTTTCTATGTGACTCCTTAAGAGCATTTCTCACTCCCCCTCAATCCTGAGAGATTCTAAAATACGTATTCTAAAACAAAGGTATTTTTCCCAGACCAAGAAGCCATTCATTCTAATATAAATCACTCTGAATTTACAAATAATAATCACATAAGTACTACCTGTTTTAGACATGGTACACATTTGCCACCTAGAGGCAAATATAAGTATCAAGTCAGTATCTCTAACAGAACAAGAAGAAATCTGCATTACTACCTTCTGTAACATCGGATTCTTAATTTTGGAGTTGCCAATAATTTCAATTCCTATTGCTACTGCCTTTTATTTTTATTGCAACTTGCCAAATAGCAAAACCATTGCACTAAAGGGAAATGACTAACAAGGTTTTTGCGTGATTGCTTGGATATTACTCTTGCTTTTGCTCACCGCTATGTATCCCACAATTTTAAAGTATATTCCTTCTGAATTACACTTGCCACTTTAAATGAAGGTTATTCCATATTCTATGGAATAACTGTAAATAATTAACATCATCCAGGCAGGGAAGAGAAATTTTATTCAATAGAAAGTTGACTCCAAACTCTTTATGCTTTTTTGGGGCTTAAACTGATACACAAATTTCTCATTAATATGAAATTAAAATTCTTTGAAAGACAGCTATCAAAAGTCCTCAGAGTCAATTAAAGATATCCTCTTAACAGAAAACAAACACACCAAGCATGCTATATAAAGAATAACTAATTTCTTTTTTACCTGTTCCTAATCTTCAGGATGCTGCTATGTATCATTTGAAGGAAGAAATTAAACAGGCTGGAACTTGTCTCATGGAAAGTTAAGCTCTAGAAATACGACAAAACAAAACAAGATTTGAAATGAAAAATATACTATAAAATTTTGAATATACACAGAAATCTCTAAAAAAGTAGACTGTAGCAGCTCAAATCTCTAAGTGGAAAGACAAACCCTAAACCCAAGATCTGAACATACATACTAAAAAGATGCTCGCATCCAACAAGTTAATTTTTGTTGGATATTTGGTTTCTTTTTGTTTTGTGTTAGGAGAAATCAAATATAACATCTAAACCCACTTTTTTAAGTGCTGGAATAATATACTGGATTATTACAATGTATAAGACCTTGCTCTTTTGGCCACTTTCTATCCTGTAGGAAAATTTCTGTACACCATGATCTTGATGATTTCCGAAGTCTTGATGCACTCATTTGTCCATTCTGCAGCAAAACACACTCTTCTCCAGGTATTACCAACACTTCCATGCATTGCTCTCCACCCAATATTTATGGAACATTTTGTTAAAAATTTTAAGATAAAAAATCCATTGACAACAATTTAAATACCCTTAACAACTACTTAATGCAAATTAAAATAAAATTACTTACTACTTGCATAGATTGGACAGCAGTCAAATGCACCGAGCTTTTGATAGAGCCATGCAAGATCACGATTACTTGTATTGAAAAGATAATGTGATGTACCAGTGGTACCGACACCCAGCCTGACATGACACTTCTACCAAAATACTTTGTTTTAAGATAATGACACACACTGTGTTCAAACGTAAAATATTTTTAATAGAATGCTGCTGCTCATGCAATATCTAGCATAGTTCTCTAAATCAATTAAAAAAAGGTAACAAAATATACATCAGAGATCCAGCTAGTTTCCATTTTCATCCAGGTACTCATCAGACTTCCTTTCTTTTGAACGATCCTGGAATTGTACACCAGACACACCACATATTCTACTCCTATGTCCACAGAAACACAAGATCACTTCCTGTATGTTAGAAATCACTTTTTGCCAACCTTGTCATGTTCCATTGCGAGGTTTAGAGAAGAAAAATTTAAAGAGGAATTACTAGCCTGAAGGAATACACCTGACTGCTCATTTGATGCTCAGGATGTAGGCTGCTATTATGGAACACCGTGATTCCAAGCAAGGAAATGCATGAAGAAACTGTCTGAGCCTATCACCTACTTCTATGCCTTTATCATGTTCCTTGCACAAAAGGTAGTCTTGAGAACACTTGTATCACAAGAATTAAAACAGAAGGATGCTTGCTTATTGCAACAAAGCATCAGTTAGAGTAAATTTGAAATATATGTAATTTTTAACCATACTTTAATTCACTGAAAGCAAGAAACCTCTTTAAGAGTTGATCTTGTTTGTGTTGCACTTAAGTCCCTAAAAGAAGAATTAATTTTTATCAACCTTGACAGGTAATGATTAAAATCAGCTTTTTTTATTTTTAATTATGCATAAAATAAGATCTTAAATTAAAACAAAAAAAAAAATGCTGTACAGTTTGCTAGTCAGGATGCCACATTATAAGCTACTTGGCTTATAATATGTTTTACTCATTCTTACTATCATATGTTTTGGAGATAGGAAGTGTTGACGCCCACTTTTACTAGATAATTTCTCACTTGAGCACTATTGCACGAAACAATGAAATTAGGAAAAAGAAAACACTGGTTAAAAGAAAATTGATAAAATAATGAGAAGATCTGGGAAAAGTCTAGAAGGACTTTTTGTCAGATTTCTTGCCTGGTGTACTCCTCCCACTGAACACTTGTTACAAACATCAAAGAAGATATGACAAAAGTTTTTCTACAGAAGGTGCTACCTAGATGAGAAGTAATGTTACCACATAATACGTACTTACAAGTAAAAATCCCAATCTTCCTCTAATTCTTCTATAGCTTTCTTTTTCAGTTGGAAAGAAGCCTCACAATACTTACCTGTTCAACTACTATTGCATTTTGCAATGAGGCATTCTTCTGAAGCTGGGACACAAACTGCTTCATATCTGGCATGAAGTCCTTGAAAGTAGAAACCTGTATAATTATTTAAATTGTAAAGTAACAAATGATAAATGCAGTAGAAAATTCAATAACTGACTGTTCTATTTAGTGGAGGTCAAGCCTTATTACATTATTTTAATCCAATGATTGGTCTACAGTTAAAATGAAATATCTCATGCACATATAATATTTCTACTTCCACAACACATTTGTCATTATTTTTGCTAAGAGTGAGTAAAAACTTTAAAAGGTATGGGCTAAACCCAAGCTTTTCTACCCCTGGAAAATACGTAATAGTATTAAAAAAAAGGGTTTATTAAGTACTTAACCAATTCAAATTGTGACTAAAGAAAGCTAAAAAGGAAAAATTTTCCTTGGCCCAAAATATGTTTACAGCAGCAAAGAGAAGAAATCAGGAAGTCATACATGTCTCCTATAGAGCCTCTTGGCGTGTCCACTTGGGGTAATCATAACCACAGCATAGCGCCGTATGCAGTACACGGTTCTCTTCTCAGGCTTCAGGACACGCGAAATCACTTCCACAAGTTTATTGTGAGGAATGGTATCGTAAGCCCTGGACACATCAGCCTGAAATAGAAGAAATATCCTCCACTACATATTCAGCCTTATCGCTGTAAACATTGTGGTAGTACTGAAGTATTGCTGTAGTATGTTAGCAAGGCTGAAGAATAGATCACATGGGAGTAAAATGATTGCATCATTCAGGTGAAATTTGTGACAAAATGAAAACTCACTGCTTATCTGAAAAACCTTTCCTTGCTCATTGAGTATACCCTTAGAAAAGAATATCCAAATCATCAGTTTAAACCCAATTCTTATTAACAGAAAATGATACCATATGCAACCTTAAATCTAACACTGAACCCCTAATTATTTAAGTTCATAGCTGGTATTTTTATGTTGAAATATTTTAAGAAATATGTCCCACCATATGGCCATGAAGACGACATATTAAGACTTCTGGAAAGCTGCAAGCCTACACATTTTACCTTTCCTTTCCATATTGGAAACATACTTCTCCTCTTACTTGTTGTAGCAAAACCAGAAACTTCTATAGAAGCAACAATCTTAGGATTGTTATAACACAAATTATGTAAATGACACGAACTTTTGGCTCAAAAGGTAACAAGAAAAAATGAAAGTTATTATGGAAGTTATTTCATAGTTGGATGACAAGTGACACATGAGACATGAGAGCCCTATAACACACACAAATCTGTGTGTAATATTTCTGTATACATTGCCACAATTCAAAGCTATGAACTGAAATCAAACACAAAATGTTGCCTGCTAGACAGAAGTGACAAAAGTGTGAAGATGAACAAACTCCTTTAAATAGTGGGCTACCACAAATACTGATTTTTTCAAAGTGGGAGAAGAAACTTCTTGGAAACACATGAACCAAAAGTCGTGTTCATTTTCAACAGAAACTAATGATACTGAGATAGAAATCTTTTATGAGACACTGAATTTATTCAAATGAACATAGAACATTTTTTTTGTTTTTCATATGGCTCAGAAAGCTATCTGAACTTCTTTCTCCTACTTTTATACCCAGCTAAATGTAACTGCAAAAAATTCTGTGCATACATAGAAGGAGCTCCTGCCTGACAGAAAGATGGACAGAAAAACACCCAAGTAAAGAAAGCTCTACTGCAGGGACACCCATCCACAGAAAGCAATTAACCACTCCCACCAAAAAACTAATCAGAGTCTGTAAGGTATGCACAAAGTTTTGTTTAGGAAAAAAAAATAATTATGCAGTCAGATTACAGCTAATACAGCTATGGAAGTATCTACACTAGCTGGCTTTGAAAAGCTAGTTTGAATATGTAACTAAAAATACATACCTTTACACAGTAGAAATGAGGAATTTCACCACCAGATTCAAGAACCTTTGTAACAAACTGCTTCCATGTCTTGTAGATATCATCCTTCCCAAACACTGAAGAGCCTATAAAACTGGTGTTTATAGTCCGTTCATAATTTAACACACTAAACAGGTTTTTTAGTTGAGTGTTGCGATGATTTATCTAAAGAGACCAAAGAGAATCACCTTAAATTATGCTGAAATACTTCAAATTCTTTGCAATACAAAGCTTACAAATTTACATGAAGCTTGGGATTAAATTTATGCATTTACTGTATTATTTTGTTCAACTGAAGCTTTCAGAAAGCCTGAATATCACTGCAGTAACTACTTCAAAGTGACAAAACAGTCTCAGAGGTTTGGGGTTTTTTTTGGTACAGTTAAATCCCTTGGAAAATGTTTTTGTCCTTATTCTTGACTCTTGTAAATCAAGGTGTAATAGTTAAAGTGATAAATGCCAGCAAATGAAACGACCATTGATCTGAAAATAACTTCTTAAATACAATTCATTCTCTCTGCTGGTGATAATGACATCAGTAAGAACAGCAAAAGAGATGGTGTGCTCTGAGATTTTATACTAACTCCAGCTGTGCCTCTGGGGTACTTTATCCAGTAATTGAGCAAAGATTGAACTCAGCTGTGGGGATAGTCAAGTACCGCAAATCGAAATCGTGCAGGTTGATTAGATATGTAAACACCATCATGTGAAATATTATGCAAAATAACACTTCACAGTTCAGAACAGATTTTAGTAGATCCTCTTTTCATCTGGTCTGGAATCACATGGTATGGACAGTTAGTGCTAAGAAGCTGTTGACACCTCACCCATTTGAGGAACATTCAATCTTGTGAAAGAGACTCAGCCTTAAGGAAAAGCAATTACTGCAGCCAAGTAAGATAGTGAAACTGGGCTGCCACTATGTTTTCTGGTTAATCTGTTAAATAGATTATTCTGTGCACTGAGTGTTCCATCCCTGTTCTCACACTGCAATTACTCTCAGCATCCTTCTATCTCTCTGTGCTTGCTCCAGCTGCCTTGCCCTTCCTTAGACCCTGCTCTTTAAATCACTCAGCTCACACCTGTTCACTGGCTCCACAGGCAACTTCACACACATCAACATCTACCATCTGTATTCAGGCAAATCCCAACAGGCCAGACTCACCCATATAAGAAAAACAGGATTACCTTACAAGCCATGTCATTCTATTGGGCTCATTGCTTTAACATAGCTTTGCAAACAGTTGTGATTCTGGAACTGGAGGCTTGTGGTAATTAAGCATTGCAAAGGGAGAAGCTTAGCTCCAACAGACCCATTCAGCCATTCTGATCAGAATGTTATAGTCAGAATGTTAAAACCAGTTTTATGTAACCAAAATCCTTACTCCATTCATTAGTCACCTACATCAAATGCACATAAAAAAAAAAATGAAGTAAATAAAAACCTTCTTTTCTCTGCTTTCCTTGCTGAGTGCTCGTGGTTCGACAACACTGCTCACTTTTACTATGGGTCTTAACCCATTTGGTTTGGGAATAAACCGGATCTTTGATGCCATAGGAACATTTTTTTTGTGACGGATAGTTTCAATCTCCTCTGAAGACAGAAGCCGCAGCTGTGCTTTGACAAAATGGTTTCTAAAATACAAATATACACTTAGTGTAAGCAATAGGAAAGGCAGAGAATGAAAACATTTAAAGTCTTTATGATAATTAAAGCCAAATATTTTTCTAAGATAATACAAATACTAATCTCTAAAGAAAGTGACATGAAATTCTGAATTTCAGAACCATATCACAGTATCTTAATGACAATGTAATACAATAAGAGATTACACATTTTTGCTAGATGCAAATAAAAACCCCTCAACACAAATTAAAATTTAAGCACAGATTAGTGGAATACATATGAACATTATGAAATATGTTTTATGCAAGAAACAGGAAGTTGGATATTGCTCATGGTTTCAGAAGTTTAAAAGGCATTAACAAAGTTGAAAAGAACCTTATAAAAACTATTCTAAGAGAGCTTTTGGGAAGGATTAAAAACTGTAATGGCTGTTCTACTCCCAGCAGTTAGGGGATCTACCACTTATTAGGAGTTACAGTTAATTCAGGTGCTGGGATACACAGCCAACATAAGGGCTTTAGGTATCCCGGACTGATGAGCAGGTGTCAGTTGAAGCGAACAGATGAAAATAATGAAGAACCAAAGGTGCCTAAGTCACAGGTTCTGAGCTTCCCAAGCTCATTTTAACAGGAAAGGTGTTTTTCTCTCAGATCCTCCCCTCAGGCTTTACAGTTCCACAAAGATTCCTCAAAATCAATACTTTTCCATAAAATGAATTAGGAAATGGTGGTGGAGTAAAAACCCTTGTGTTTTACTTAAGATGCAGAATTAAAGTACCCTACCTGCAACATAGAAGACCTGGATCAACCTCCAGCACTGCTTGTAAATGTGCCCTACAGACTGATGGTTATGATATTAACCAGGGAAATAAGTGAGACAATTCAAGTCCTCACAAAAGATGGGACACCAATCTAAATTTGCACAAAGACTTTTTGCATCCCACATAATCCAACAGGCTGGTTTAGCAAAAGGAGGCCACACTATTAAAAGAGGCAGTGGGTGATTGGTGGAAACTTGGTCAAGATGCTCTAGGAGACACCTGAGAAGCCAAGAATGCAGCTAAGAGCGGCACACAAATACTTCTTTTCTATGCCTATACAACTCAAATACAAGCTCATGATCCACATGCTTGGGACTCTTGGGGTCTGAGGGATACAGTGCATGACACCTAGAAGGTATAGTGGCATGCAGGGCCAGAGAGTTGAGCTACTGGAAAAAAGAGTTTTGAGGATTTATATTCAAAATTTCAAATTAAATTCCTGGTACAGATGCTGCCTAAAGGAAAGAGGAAATGATTACTTTTCTACAGTGAGGGATCAGTATTCTTTATAGAATTACATTCTTTGCTGAACACAACATCTACTATACTATTAGACAGCTAACCAGAACAAAACAAGGAACTCCAGTTCAACAGAAACCACTTAAATAATCAAATCTCCCTCCCTTTACAGCTCACATTCAAGACTGGAAGGAAGAAAATAAAAAAACAATGAACTTTTATCACAATATTAAGAAAATATGGCTTCTTTTGAAAGTGAAGACAAAGGCCAGTTATTGGCAGATCTTTGATACTATCTCTGGCCAGCTGGAGAACTGGATACCATTTTGCCTACAGAAACATTCATTGCTTATTTCATGGCATTATTAGCAGCACTAATGATTTTAAATGTGCACTGATCTAGCAGCCGAACCATGCTGCTCTCACTGGCAACTCCCAATGCTCTTAAGCACTGAAACTTGAAGGAACTTAGCGAGATGGTCCTGTTGTCTTTTGACATCTCAGCACCATCTGATGGGGAAGATTCAGAATTTCTGCATCATTTTTAATCCTTGGCAGCCACTGTACGTGGCAAGGGCAGGGAGGGCATGACCTTTAGGAAAACAGATGCTCTCACCACAACACTGTGTTCATTATTTTTAACACAAAACTTTACATTCTGCAGGCTATTTAACTTGAAGCAACTGTGTCACAAAATACTGACTTTTTCTTAGCAAATTCTGCTTTTAATTTGGGGACTAAAGTTTGGCATCGCTTCAAAAATAAATACAAAGTTGTCTGTGTACAATGACAGCACACTCTGATCTCCACCAATACAGCAAGGCTAATACAGAGATCCAGGGCCCCTCTCAGAACCGTGCTCTATACTCTTAAGTGGGATTCTGACCAGAATGGTCTACTCAAAAGGACAGTCCTCCAAGATGAGATTTACTCCCTAATGACAACACAGTCAATGCAAAGCTAAGCTCACAAGTAAGGTCCAGGTCCACTCAGTCCAGCCTGTTCCATCCATTCTCTTCCTCCAAAGGAGGATGCAGAACTCAACAGGAATCAGTGGCTATCAATTCCTTCCTGTGAACCAGCTCAGAGCAACTGCCTTGAGCAGCTCCAGCTGAGGAGAATCACAACCACCACAGAACACCCATCAGGAAAACAACTGAGGTCACCAGACACTCTTCCTCCAGAGAAGATGGAAGCAGCCCAACAGACTTTGACACTGCTTCACCAGCAGTGCCTGGCTGGTTAAGAGCAGACAGTGTTTGAACAGCCTCAAAATGACCAAAACACCTGTATCCCTAAACACCTGTATCACAATATCTCTAAACACTTGTTATCCCAATTTCTTTCCTCCTATGTGAAGTTGGCAGCTGGCCAACTGTATGAATGCAGGAAGCTGGACTTGTGGCAGACCTCATGTAACACATCCCACTTTAAAGAGCAGCGCTGAAAGCCCTGTCAGTGGAGCTCAAATGCAGCTGCAGGGATCAGACTCAGTCCTTATGAAATATGACTCCTGTAGCCAAGAGCAAACATCCTGTTCTTAGAACACGCCTTTGGTAAGGACACAGCACCATTTCCTTGGGACGTTTCTTTTGCGGTTTAGGGAGCTTCCAAGCCAAAGGTGAGAAAGGGCTTCCTGCATAGTGAGGAAATATGTGGGGAGGAAATCAGAAGAAACAAGACCCTAGGACTGAGGTCTTTTGAGTTCAAAGTACCTTGTCCTTACTTATTGGGCTTTTCTGGGAAACTGGGTACACGAACAAAAGAGCTAAATCCCAAGTTATTTGTTTTCTTTTAATCACAAACCCCACAAAAAAAAAAATCTATTATTTACTATTTCTGTTATTTTTATTGTATCTCAACTGTGTGAAAGTCAGTACTTGATCATATTTTGTGCCAAAATATAGTCTTTAAGTAACTGCATAAAACACTAATTGCAACACTACAGCTGTTAGTTTGAAAACAAGACAAACAGAATGTGTAGGACTGAAAATTACATTGTACTACTACTACTATTCTAAATGCATTTTCTGTGCTACAACTGCAAACAAGACCAAGACCCCATTAAGTGCAAACACAAATGCAAAGAGTGGCACTGGAGATATCAGTGCTGAAATCAGGGAGTGACAGGACAGGAGAGGAAAAATCACACGTGCAACATTGTGGACTAAGAGATCAAAGCAAAAGCAAAAGGTTCACCATACAAAATAACTACTAAATCACAAGACATGAAGTATGCTAATTTTTCACAGTTCCAAAGCTCACTCAGACACCAGCAATTTAAAATGAAAACCTGAAAGATGTGAACTATGGAGATGGGTGGAGAAGATGGTTCACTAAAATTGCCTTTCCTATTTTGTCACTTAATTGTTTAAAGTTTACCTTAAATAACACCTTAACTTAAGTACAAGCGTGTGTTTTTAAGACCAAAAAAACCAGCATGGAATTCCAGCCATACTAAAAAAAGGAGCTGTGGCTTCTATACCCCTTAACCTTCAAAAAAAAAAAACCCTAAACCCACTAGGCTACTATGATTTTTATGAATAGAGTACTACACCATTTCAGCAGAGCCTTGGTTTTGGTTTTGTTGCTTCTAAATTAAAGCAGTTAAAAGCAAATTGAGTATTTTTAAAATGAATTTTCACAAAGTTACTTTGGGATTCTACCACTATGCTTTACTCATTGTTAAAAGGTATAAAAAACGGACTTATCATAACAAAATCCTCTTCATACTGGACTTCATTATTGCAAAGATACATCTTCTAATAAAGAAGTCTAAATTTGAATTAGTTTTCTCACACAAAATATTTCTGAAATACAAAACCGTGCATGCTACAATCACAGGTTGAAATTTCCTCTGGAAAATGAAGCAAATAAAACGAAGATAAATGGGCAATAAATTAAAGCAGAAATATACCCTTACACTACAAAACACATAATTTCTACAGATCCAATTAATGTTTAAATAGTTTTCTAATGTTACCTAATTCCAATGTTCTGTAACTTGCCCCAAACAAACTTTCGGTAGTAGAAGAGCATGTTTTTCTGGAACGTGGTCTCGGTGATATAGAAAAATGATCTGAGCAATTCAATAACATAGGTACCCATCAGCCAGTATAGGAATTTGGCCAAAAGTTCTTCACGGAAACAGTGTTCATCGGCAGGAACAAAGTAATCACCTTCAATGAACAATTCAAAGGGAGTTATAGTAACTATCACCTCTTATCATTAGTAAAGAAAGAGAACACACAAACAAGAACTTGCAAATAAATTCTTGCCTTAGCCTGAGGTCATGAGAAATAAAAAAGGTTAAGTACAAGAAAGTTACATAGATGCTACTCCAAATTTTCAGGGCATTCAATAATGCAACTGACCCAAGCTTAAAGCATAAACACAGGATATAATCTGCAGTGAGAAACTGACATAGAAGATGCAAATACATACCACAGTAGCCCAAAGATGTTCTGCCCCCAACATTAATGCACAAAGGCAAGATTATTGTGAAAGGAGAGGTAGAACAAAAAGAAACAAGTCTACTACAATATAAAATGTTTAAAAAAAAGGAGGCAAAAGCCTGAAAATAACTTAGGTATACTGTAAAAATTAACAAAATTAAACTGGAATGATTTGGGGATAAGAACAATATTCAGACTTCCAATTACATGAAAATTAATTACAGGGTTAGGCTTTCTTTCAGACATCCGATATAAAACTTATTGCTGTAGTCAAAGAAAAACAAAGAAAAAATTCAAATCACCCAAAGTCCATCAGTACTTCCAACATTTAGATGGGACAACAATTATGAACCCAGAGCATTCATAACTACTGTCAAATTTAAGGTACATAGATCTGTAATTATGTCTAAACAAGGATAAACAGGGAATAAGACCCAGGCTACAATACCAATGTTTTGGCCAACTTCCAATAATAATTTTTCTAATTACATTTAAAGAGAATTTAGAATTTAGCCCTAATGCAACAGTATTGCTAAAGAAACTACACAGAAATATTAATTTAGCTGCTTAGCACAAATCATGCTTATGGCATGAATGTGTTAAAAACAGCTTAATTTTAATGCAACAGACCTGACAGTAAAATTTATGAACTGGAAATAAATTTTCAGTTTTCTACTCTGTTTAGTTTTGCATGCTGCAGGGCAGAGACATTATTTACAGCATTAAAAAAAAGACTACTACTACTATTTCAACAGAAGCCAGTTAACATCAGGTAAAAATTCCACTGCTGGGAAACCCTAACTGAAGAGTTGCAATATGCAGTTATAATATGCAAATTGAATCAGGATGCCGATAGGTAGCTGCCCTGGATATAGATTACTTCTTTTTTAAATTCTTGACAACAGATGTAAACAATGACTACAGTTGGCAAGAAACCACTATTACTTTTGGAGGAAGAAACAACCCCACCTGCAGTGCAGCAAAGCAATTCAAAACACGTTTAAACATCAAGCACATGGGAGTACTTCCATGAAAATTAAAATAATATACATTGCTTTGCCTGGAAAATGGCCAGAGAAGAGGGCATTACATTTTTCAAATACAAGGTGTTCCAAATTACTATGACTCAAACACATAGTTTACAATAAAGCCTTTGTAAATATTTAACTCTTCAGCATTTGGAAAGTGTGGTTCTGAACCACAGTTCCTGAATAAAGAAATACTGTTTCCTACAATTTAGAGCTCCTTATGAAAGTGTAACTGCCCTTATTTTTGACATCAGTTTTCAAACATCAGACTTTTGATTTTCCTCCTACACTTGAAATAACCTGTAACAGTTTCAGAATTTATTGCACCTTTTAACAAAAAAATATAATTTTCAGCTCACGTTATTGTAGAATCCAAGTAAAATACCAGGTAAGAATAAATACTGTAAGCATACCAGTTAAGAGAGTGCAATTCATATCACAGAGATGAAGAAAAGAAGCAGAGAAAAATAAAAAATAAAAAATAATAAAAATGCACTAGATCCTACAGCAATCAACCTCAGAACCATGGCTTCAGCCTAGTTTAAATCCTAGGATACTGTATGAAGAACAAACGTAAGGAGAGGAAGCTTCACCTGTCATTTGAAAAGAGGACTAAACAGAAATGGATTCATACACAATCTGGAGCAATCAGCTGTTGCCTCATAAGAGCTTTTTAGCCAGGGACTGCTTGGCCTGGGGACTTCTGCACCACCATTAGCCAGGCTGAAGCAGAGCTCAGTAAGGCTCTCTTGATCCTAGAGAAGGGCTCTAGAAAAGGTGATAAGATGATGACAGCCCTTTTTACACGGATATGTAATGACAGGACAAGGGGAAAAGGTTTAAACTGAAACAAAGTAGATATAGATTAGATGTTAGGAAGAAATTATTTATTGTGAAGGTGGTAAGGCACTGGAACAGACTGCCCAGAGTGGTTGCGCATGTCCCAGCCCTGGAAGTGTTCAAACACAGGCTGAATGGAGTTCTGAGCAACCTGGTCTAGTGGAAGGTATTCCTGCCCATAGCAGGGAGGCTGGAACTAGATCTTTAAGGTCACCTCTAATCCAAACCATTCTGTGATTCTGTAGCAGGCAATCCCTGTATTGAACAGGTCTCATACTCACATCTTTCTCACAGGGTTGATGTGAGGGAGTAAAAAAAACCCTGTGTTTTTTCCAATTTTTTTTCAAATGCCAGTGCAAGTGTCTTGATTTGCTCTTATTTCTTTCTGAACTCTTACAGTAATAAACAGGCAGACAGTGCTTGTTCCTTATGTGCTTAGGTCATAGTTCAATGGATTTTCAGAGTTATTGTCATTTAGATGGTAGGAGTGGATAGGAAAGTTTTGGGTTTTGTTTAGCCCATGTTCTGAATTCATGTTTATGAAAGCATCATTCTATTAAACACAAACAGAATGAATGCAAACAAGTTTTGGAAGGAAGACAAGCTTAAGTGTCCTTCCAACATCAGTTACAAACACTGCTAGGTCTGCTCTCTCAGCTAATGTTATTACCAATGAACTCAGCAATTCTAAATCCAGATTCAATGTCCTCCCCCTCCCACCTTAAACATGAACACCAATCATCTGACTTAGTTCTTTGCTGTAAGAAGTACCTTTGCCTAGACGAAGCCACATGCAGTCATTCACTCTCATGCTCCACATCAACTCCTGCAACGAAAACTTAGCAAGCTTTCCCCTGGAAATGAACACTTTGACATTTTTTAGGAACCGGCGTTTGTTGTGGTTTGAACCCCAAAGCTCAGCAGGGATGACCTTCTCCAGGCAATCCCTCACAAACATGTACACCTGCCAATAGCTGCTGTGCTGCTTGAGGAGCTCTCTGAGGACTGAACCACATGCCTCTCCCGGGCTTTGCTCCTCACTCGGCGGCACCTCCCCACACACAGATTCTGCAAGGGGAGCACCTAAGTTGTCTGGCATATCAGTGTGACCAGCTTCACATCTGCTGCTTGTCACACACTTAGCAGGATCTTTCCCAAACTGTTCTGCTTGCTTCTGAACACTTGCTTCCCCAGGTAAGGCTGCCTGACAAAACAGCTTGATTTTTCTCATACTGATTTCAGATATCCAAACAGGGCAATTTTTTCTTAAGAGAGCTACGTAAGCACACTTTCCATGGTTGTTTAGCAGTTCCTGAAATGTATGCCTCATTTGCCAGTAGCGTTTGGGCAACATCTTCTTTCTCCCCTTGCGCTTTGACAGACTTTGGTTATGCCTTTGCTGCACCTGATTCTGGCTTAAGAATATAGCTTCTACAAGCTTTCTTCCACCTGCCAGAGAGCCCTGCAAGCGATTCAATACAAACGATTTAGGAAAACATTCGCGGAAACTCCTGCAAGAATACAGAAGAGACTTCCTCTCAATGTATACTGCAGAACTCAGGAGTCTATTTGGTAACTTCTTTGATAAATGAGGTTGGGGACCTGCCCGCCCTCTGCATGTTGAAGTACCCTCCATGGGTTTGGTGTGTCCTGGAGCGAGCTGAGATTCATACGTACGCATCTCTGCTCCTTTCCTATGGGATGCTGCTTGCGTTTCAGTGTTGGACTCCAAAGGTTTGTTACTCTGAAGTCCCTGCAAAAGAGAGCTTTTACCTGCCACAAACTTCTTCCTGCCACGAGATGTGTGAACTAAAGAAGGACCAGACACAGCGCTGTTACTTCTTTCAGAAATATGGGGAGTTTTAATGACACTTTCAGAATGTGGTGCTACATACCCAGTTTCAGATCTCCCAGAACTACTTTGGTTTACATCACAAACAAGACTTGTACAAGCCTTTTCCTGTCTCGCTTTCTCCCCTATTTTTGCCCTCTTGGCTGGAATTTCAGATTTTTCTCTATGAATCTTCCTTTTTAGAGATGAACCTGTAGCTGAAACACATGAACTAGAGCTACTCTGTTTTTCCTGATGTTCAGTAACCATTCTGATCTGTTTGCTTGCTTTAGAAACACCTTTTGCAGGACACTGGTCAGTGGACTCTAAGCTTTGTCTCCTGTTATTTCTTTCATTTCTCATTCTGGAGACATTATCTTCACATCTTTGTCTGTATTTCCACCTATATGACTTGAAAAGATAATTTCTATGAAACATAAGCCTTTTTTTCATATATTTAAGCAAACTAGTACATTTATGTCTTGAGAACCTTTGTCTAAAAAATACCAGGGATGAGTCTACATTACGTGAAATAAGTTCATAAACTGGTTGCCCACAAACTTGGTAACAATTACTAGGGGGAACCAGCATAAAGATTGCACAGTGTTCCAATAAATACATCATCACATCATCCCCTATCCGGCTCAACAGTGTCTCCCAGAAGCCGCTGATACGAAGAGTTTCTGTGGCAGTATTGGGCAGGTAGCTGTGTATCCTTGAAAATGGCACAACTGGGAATTGAGAACTGTTTTCTTCCGGTAAGGAGTATCCATATGCAAGGACATTCTTCTTCTTTTTTTCACACAGTCTCTGAACGATTCTTGTGGTGACTTCACTCTGACTAGATAACTGTAGAAACAAAGAAAAAACAAAATTAGCTTTCTTCACTTACTCCTCCATAAACCACAATATACCCGTTAAACACATGCGACGATACACCGCCCTAGACATCAGCTTTCAAAACAGCGTTAATAATTCACAAGCATCATACTCAAAAACTAAGGTTTTCCAAGCGTAATGCAAGACGTTCACATGCAGCAATATAAGACAATGACTTGATGGAAGCCTTTTTAACATCTGCCCTTTTGATGCCGGCTTATATGCCCAGGAAACGCCCTACACTATTCCCGTTGAGTCCCCCAGCAGCTCAGACTCCACTGCCTCCAGTGAATCCCTGTTCGCAGATCCACGTTTGTAGGCACGCATCCGTACATACGTGCTCGCGCAGGCTCTAACCTCCAGGGAACTAACGCTAATTTTCTTGAGGCCTCCATTTCCTTTTATGTAAAGGAAAATTCAACTAAACCACTCGGCGCACAATTCCAAAACCCATTTAACAAACCGTACTGGGTTTGTGACATCTGCTTCCTACCACAGCACAGTTTTGCTCATACGGCGCGAAGAAAAAAAGCAGTCTTCCCTCTCTGAAAAACTTCTCCTCTGCTTAAACACCGACCTGCAGCCCGTTCCACCCGCCTTTTCTCTAATCTCCCAAGAGTGGGGCACTCTTTCACGCCAGCAGCTCCCCGGCCGCGTTCGGCTTGTTCATCCCTATCCACATGGGCAGCCAGGGAGTCAGGGAGCCAGCCGCACGCACGCAGACCTGCAGCGCTATCGGCCCGCCCTGAGCCGGCGCCTGGACTTCGCTCTCCCAGCGCCAAGAAGCGGCCGGGGCTGATTCCCACCGCTCCCCGCTGGCTCTGGGGCCAGGATGGCTGTGGGAGCCGGCCAGGCCCGGCCTGCAGCAGCCGCCAAGGGCCGCCGCGCCGCCCCTCCGCACGCATGGAGCGCGTCGCCCTGGCAGGGCTCTCGCCACTCAGCGAGGGCGGCAGACCCTCGCCCCCGGGCCCCTTCCTACCTGCTGGAATGTGAAAGGTCGCGGGATGGCGCGGGCGCCGTGGGGGACGCACACGAGGCACTGCCCCACGAAAGTGCGGTAGCCGGGGCCGTCGTCGGCCCGCAGCACCTCGGCGTGCCCGGCGCCGCTGTCCCCCAGCCGCCGGACGAAGGTCTCCAGCGGGACGGCCTCGGCGTAGCAGCGGCGCAGCGCGGACAGCACGGCCGTGAAGGGCTCGCTGCCCGCCATGCCGCGGCCATAGAGGGCACGGGGCCACCAGGTGCAGCCGCGGCGCCCCTCCGACCGCGCCGCTCGCCCACCGAGCATCGCGGGGCAGCTACTTAGCGACAGATAAATAAATAAACAAAAGCATCAACTGGAGAGGCGGGAGAAAGAGAAACCACCCAAACCATCCTTTTAAAGCCGTCCCGGGGCTCCCCGCGTGGCCGCCGAAAAGCGGAGGCGGGGCGGGGCGGGGCCGGGCGGGGCCGGGCGGGGCCGGAGGCCGCTGTCCAGCTCCGCAGGCCGGGACACAGCGGGAACATTCCTCTCCGAGGGGCCCTTTTTTTCAGGATCAGCACTCCATTGAGGATCTAGCTGAAATAAGAGCAACTCTAGGAGAGATTATGGTGGAGATGAGCACAATAAACCCTAAAAATTCCGAAGTGGTTCACCCTGGTTTGTTTTTCTTTTCATCAAACTCATGAATGAAGAAGCCAAGTGCTTGTGGTAGTTTGTAACCTCCTACTCCAAATTTGCCTCGGTATTTGAAGACTTCATGATAGAAAACTTGATGCCAGACAGTGAAAGGGATTGCAGAAGAGTCCTGGGGAAGTGCAGGTCTCTAGCCCCCATGTGCGTTCCAGGCGAATTAGTAGAAATCCTGAAATTATAGCATGGTTTGGGTTGGACTTCAAAGGTCATCTAGTTCCAACCCCCTTGCCATGGGCAAGGACAATATATGTGAAATATCTGTGGAATAACAGAGTTAGGGGATGCTGGGAGAAGTACAAATTGCTCAGCCAACATTGCTCCCATGTGCAATTGGGAATCTTGCCCTTAACTCTGTCAAGTGTTGGAAAGACATGAAAATTATGGTCATCTCGTAGATATATGCTACTTGAATTTCCAAAAACCTTTGCAAGGAAATGTGTCATGACACATCAGATAAATTCAACAAACCCAGGACACAGGAGTAAATATTTGGGCAAGATGGGGTTAGCACTCTACCATGGGCTGAGGTGACTATCTTCTACCCAGGTTTCACAGTTAGGTTGCTCATGGTGGAGGCAGAGTGGAAAAAAAGAAATCCTGATACTGTCCAAGCACTGCTTAGCAATACCAAGATGTGGGTGTGTTGTCTGTTAGTCACAGACCCAAAGCAGAACACAAACAGACTGCTTTGAAGAAAGGTAACTCTGTCCTTGCCAGACCCAGTACAATTTGCCAGAGTAAGACCCCTTTTTTGCCCATCACATCCATCAGAGTCACTGACTAGGGGATCTTCAGCCAGTGTGGCTGATCTTGGTGCCAGTCTCACCTGAGGCTACTGCTTGAGACAGACCATACAATCATGTGGCTTTAATCAAGGACATTCCTTCAGCTTAACCAGCTGCTCAGTGTAATCCCTTTTTAGAGCATCTGTCTCTCATGGCTTTTATCTACTGTGGAATGAAGCTTGTTGTGATAGTAACTTGCCTTCTTCTCTGTTGGCTTGCATCTGCAGTCTGTTTTCTTTACAGTGTTCTTGGTAAATGGAGATGTGATTTGGTTCTCTGGCTTGCCCTGGGCAGAGGGCATATGGTGTGGGGAAGCAAGCCCTTTCTAGCACTATTTCCACAGTTACCAGACTTACATGGGTTTGGCTCTTCCCTTGTCTGTCCACCACAGTCCTCTGGATTGGGACACTTCCTCAGAGCTGCATGGTCCCTTCACCTCTTAAATGCTCTTTCCAGGCCACTGTCTGTCTCTCACACTGTAGGATGGTCCCTGAATGGCATCACTCTTCTATCGCCAGCCCCAGACTTACTGTTTGATTCAGCTTCTCTCTATTTGCCTATTGCTCTTTAAAACAGATGTTCAGCCCTTCCTTTCCTCCCACATTTGCCTCCTGAGGTCTTAATTACATCAGATATACTTTGGGCCCATCAAGCGCTGAACTTCTCTATTCTGTTCAATACATGCTTAGTGTTTCTTTTCACACAGCAGTCCCAGTATTTCCTCTCCAAGCTCTTTGATCCTTATTGCAGCCTCTTAGCTTGGCAGCCAGCCATGCCCACAAACGTATCACATGCTCTTCCCAGACACATTCTTCCTCATGTGCCACTCCACCTTTTGGTGCTAGTGAGTTTGAGGGGAAATTAATTAATGTGCTGGCTTTGGCTGGGGTAGAGTTAAATATCTTCATGCTAGATATTACAGGGCTATGTTTTGAATTTGTGCTGGAAAGTCTTGATAACACAGAGATGTTTTTGTTGCTGCTGAGCAATGTTTACAGAGCATCAAAGCCTTTTCTGCTCCCTTCCCTCCTCCCATCAGTGAGGAGGCTGGGGGTGCACAGGAATTTGGGAGATGACACAGCAGGGAAAGCTGACCCCAACTGACCCAAGATCAGTATGCCAAGAGATGTACCACACCATATGGTGTCATGCTCAGAATAAAAAGTTGAGCAGAGATTGGGGGCAGGGGAGAAGGTGCTCAGGGAGACGCTGGGCATATGTTGGTTGGTGGCATAATTGCTTAAATTTGCATAATTTTTCTTTTGGGTTTTATTTTCCTCTATTTTGTTTTGTTTAATGTAATTTAATTTAATTTTATTTACTGACCTGTAAGTCGTTCTAACTTATTCAGAGTCAACTTTTTGAAGTCCAAAATAAGAGAAAGATAGTCCACCTACACTTTGCAGGTGTACAAGAAATAGGAGAACAAATCATCATAAAGGCAACCATGAGAACTCTCTCCTAATATGGATTGTGGAGCTGTAGATCAAAAGAGAACCTTACGGGAGAGAAACTGAGAGGCAGCTATACCCAAACACATACATAGACTCAAAACAGATTGCAAGATGTTTTATGGGTACCATATGGCAAGGACTAAAAGGACAGAGTACCACCAAACAGAAAGCTGGAGGCACCAGGGGAGAAGCTATCCTAGTCTTTTAACCAAACATAGATAGTCATGAGCCACAATGCCCCAGTGTTAAAAGTGCCTTTTGAATCTATTTTGTTCCTTCTGATGAAGGAAGAGGGGTTCTAAAAAGAATAATTAAAATAACCCAAATCAACCAGGATTTTTAGGGACCCACTATTAAAAGGAGCAGTAAGAAATAGAATAGCTTCAAGAAAAAGCTAAAGCAAACTGATTAGCTCCAGATATCCTTAAAAAAGACACAGTTTTTTTAACTTTGTGTGACACACAAAGAACATAACAGTTCTCCCTTTATACGAAAAGAAAATTATTAAATAGAATAATAGAATATGCTGAGTTGGAAGGGACCCATCAGGATGATCAAGTCCAACTCTTGGCCCTACCCAGCACCATTCCTAAGACTGACACCATGTGCCTGAGATCATCATCCAAATGCTTCCTAACTGTTAGGCTGGTGCTTTGACCACTTCCCTGGGAAGCCTGTTCCCTTGTCCAGCCACTCCCTTGGTAAAACACTTTTTCCTAATAGCCAACCTAAACCTCCTGACTCAGCTTCATGATGTTTACTCAAGTCCTGTCATGACAGTGAAGCAATCAGAACCTTCTCCTTTGCTTCCCTCACAAGGAAGTTTTGGACTGTGATGAAGCGTCCCCTCAGTCTTCTTTTCTCCAGGCTGAACAGACAAGTGACCTCAAGCTGCTCCTCATAAAGCTTCCCCTCCCATCCCTCCACCATCCTCGTTGCCCTCCTTTGATGCTCTCTAACAGCTGAATGTCTTCAGTATTCCTGTAACCACCGGAAAAGTGCATTGATCCTCACACAGGGCCAAATTTCTCTTAGTGGGAGAGGGGGAACAGTCAGAGACTGTCATTGGGCATCTGGGAAGGTTGGGCTCTTTCTGGCTCTATTCCTCAATATCTACAGTTAGATTTATTTGCTCAGAGTGTTTTACAAGGAACTATCAGGAAAGCATACTTAGCGTTGTAAGAGGGGTAAGAGGCTGTGCTGGTAGTGGGCAGCCTCCTGAAGCCCCTTCCCACCTGCTTTAGATCTATGATAAGGAAAAGCTGTAAGCTGTAATGTAAAGGGTACCAGCATTACCAATAAATTTCTCCATTTCACTTCTTCAAGATGAGATTTATCCTCCAATAGAAAAATCTGGAAAGTGTAGTGTTTGCAGACAAACTACAGAATTATGCGTCTTCATGCTTCTGTTGCTGAGCTGTAGGTGCTGTAGCTGAGTTACTGGGACAGGGAACACGTACCGGTGCTTTGGCTGCAACTTAGCAGCTTCTACAACCCCTGCTCCAGAGGGACAGTAGCACAGCAGGACAGACTTCCTGAGCTCTGCTGGTAAGAAAAACCTGCCTGAGCTGCTGCTGTTTTGTAAATCCATTTGTCCTGTGGTTCCTGGGGAAAGAGTCCAAAGGGTGGAAGGTCGCTTCCCGGAGAGCAGCAGCAGGAAATGATGAGCAGGAAGTAGCTGGGTATGGAAGTGAAGAGCTGTGCAGGAATAGAGCACAGTCTGTCACAGCTCAGAGGCACTGTGCCACGGGCCATCTATACCCAGAGTCCAGCCAGCTACCTTTGGTCACTTATGTCCTTAGAGAATCGGGACTGCAGTGGTAAGTCCTGGCCAAGAGCAGCTTCCAGAAGCATATGATGGTTTTCTCAATTAATTCTAAAACAGTCCCAACCCAAATCACAGTAATATTTTAATTTCCAAAGCCATTACAAGCCCAATGAAGATGAAAATGTGAGATGGCCACCTAGTTGCTTACAACAGTAAATCCCATTAGAAGGGAGGAAGTTTTCAAATTACTCTTGGACTCTTAAACAGATTCTAGATATTGATCATCCAGGATGAGCTGGTTCACATATAGAATCACATTTTTAGTTGATGTCATTACCACAACTATAAAGTTAAAACATAATTCAGTATCTCCAGAGTTACTCCTTATTTTTTTTACCACCTTTCTTTCCAGTAACAAAAGGCAACTCTTTATCCCATATGCCAAGTCTTTTATTTGGAAATGGAATGAATAAAACAATGACTTGAACAGGAAAGTCTTGCTCATTTTAAAGACTTAAAATGTTCTAATTTTATATGCTTTATGATTTTTGTATAGGATATTGTGAGGTCAGTGTCAAGAAGCGCAAGACAAAAGACCAGTAAACTCACAGTAAAGGTGCAAGAGCAATTTTTCAACAGCTGTGTACAAAAATGAGCAATGAAACATCAGAAATATCCGAATATGGTATTCTGGACTTTGAGAAGCTACTCTAGAAGAACCAATGACTTGGTTGTTTTGAAATGGCACAAAAAGGGAATGTGCTATATGCATTCTTTATATCAGGAAAACTTTTCATACACATTTAACTTCATGTGAAATATTAGTTTGCTTAACAGCAAAGAGCTCATTCCAAACAAATTCAAAACAGGTACAAGATACAGCAAATGCAACCCCAGTTTTGCATAGACTTACGTAGGTGTGTTTAATGCTAAAATCAATAATTTGTAGTTACAATTAACAGCATAAAGAGCCTTTAACATTAACAGGAGATAAATATTCACTTCAAGACTCCTTTCCATTGTCAGCAGGGTGTAAGAAGGACTTCAGTATAGGAAAGTAGCAAAACACAATAGGCAGGCATACTTCTTTATCTTTTGGGGAGTTAAATCTTTATACGTTCAGACTTTTGTAGAATTAGAACTGGATAAAATCCACTTCACAAAGTAGTTACACACCACACAAGATGACCTGTGTTGTTCAAGGTTATTCACTGAATATTATCAGTTCTTGACAGTGATAAATTGAAGTTAAGCAGCCTTGCACAAACAGCATGCAATTTAATCAACTTAAGAATCATTATGTTTTATTTGTAAACTCACTGACCAAAGCAGAACTAGATTTTGAAATGAGAATTCTGCCTTTTGGATTTTTTAAAATTGTATTTTATTTGCTGCTGAAAGGAATGCACTCTCTAGTTCCCTTACTGTGACTAAGAAACATGCTTTTAAACATCTTTGAAGATTTTAAATTTTTTCTAACCATTTTTGAAAGTGGTTTCTAAATATAGCTGTGGAATTTGGATTTGGTCTAACAATTCAACCTGATTATTTTTTACAAATTTGAAAGAAAAAGATCAAAATACCTTCCTCAGTGAATTCCATTCCCATGGAATACAGATTTTAAATTGTATGAAAGGTATGAATTGTTCTTTACCAGGCTATTATTTTTTCTCATTATCTGTGTAGTTTGTTGAAACTGTACTAGAGCAAAATAATTCCATTTGAATGGTGTGTGTTTCATCTAAAAAATAGGATGGGGCAGGGAGGGAGAGGGGAAAAGGCTGAGGAATTATTCTCTTTGAAACATGACAGAATTGGCCTAGTAGGTCACTGTGGTACTAAGTGATGAAGAATTTAAGAAGCATTAAGAGACTTTCCCAGCACATAACAACGATGTGCATTACATGAATACCTGCTATGCCAAGAACTCAGGTTTGTCAACAATGCAGAAAGATTTCTATAAACTTGCATACATATTGAAAGAAATCATGTTACAGTTTTTTCACACCTTCATTCATTTTAAGAAAACTGAAACCCTCTGCCACATTGTGGGCCAAGAACGTGGTGGAATTTGAAGTTTAATAACACCATCTACCTCATCCTCTATTTCCAACAATATATTTTTTAGCTAGGAATTAATGATTTCTACAATTTCCATTATCTTCATTATCAAATGAGAATGCTTTGTAAGTAGAATATGATCCAATATTACACCTTTTATTTTTGACAGCCCCCAGTTTGGCAATAATCCTTGATTCTGCTGTAACACAGTGTCTCCTGTTTTTCAGTTTTCATAGCCTAGTGGCACGGGCACCACAGTTTCAGTTCGTGAGTTGTCTTAAAAACAAAGATTTGGATCTTAATTACAATGGTCAGGATGCTTCGGTTTTCACTGAAGAGAAGCTGAAATGCAGGAAGTTTCTATAATGTCATCCAGCAGACTGCAGACCTTGTGAGGACTGAAGAGGGTCTTGAAAGAGGAGGGTATCAAAACTAAATTTTGGCAATATAGAAGATGTATTGTCCATGTAGTTCTGTCATAAGCTTTAAAAATACTCTTATTAAATAAGTTTTTCCTTCCTTAAGACCAGGGTAATACACAAAGCAAGTAAGAGTCCAGGGGCCAGAATCTTCTTCAGTTCTTAGTTATTCTTTATGAGCTTTTTTTTTTTGACTTTTCTTCGTAAGATTCTCCATACTCATTTACTCTGCTCTTATCCACAGGATAAAGCCTGGCAGAAAAACCCAAATCTTTAGTTACATTAAGGTCTCCTATCTGAAGGAATTAAGTAGTTCTGTGATGCTTAATTTCAAAAGTGAATTTCTTTGTCATCGTAGTCTCTATTCCCATTTGTTGCAAAACCCAAAATCTTTAAAGACTTGTACAGATGTATCAGCTTCTTCACAATATGATTCAACCACCTCATAACAGAACCTCTTAACAGACTTATTAGCTCCCCTAAAGCTCGTCTGGAGTCTTTTCTCAAGCAATACAGGTTGTATCTCAAACTTGAAACCAGTGCCCAGCCCCTATCAGAAGCTGCTGACTGCTTAATTTCTACAAAAATAACAACGAACAAAAATATTTATTCTTGGGAACAAGAATACATTTTCTGTAGCTTCACTATTAACAGTATTTTTTTAAGTAGTGCATATAACTTTCTTACCCATCTGATTTTAGTTACCAAGAATTGGAAACTCGACAGGCACTCAATTTACAAGAGAACCTGAGAGCTTGTTTTTGCAAACCTGATAAAAGGAAAAGGAGAGTAGGGCAGTCCCCCATCAGACAATACCCTTCACTGCTGCCCTGCAGAGCAGCTTGGAGAGCATGCCTCAGACATTGAGCATATGGAGATGCTGCCCTCAGCAAGGGTTAGATGCCCAGAACTCCTAAGTGGGTTTGTGAATACAAGCTTAGGAATTTCTCTCCTTCCCCTTACTTCGGGTGTTTATGTCTCACATTTGATTTGTGGGGTTTCTTTTGGTTTTTTTTTTTTTTTTTTTTTAATGTGTTTTCTATTTTTTTAGTTTTTGCTTGGTTTTTCTTTTGTTTTTGGTTTTTTTGGGGGTGGGAGGGTTTGCAACTTCCAAATCTGGTAAAAAGGAGGATGTTGTGGGGAGGGAAAAGGGGTAACTGACAAAAATTCTGAGTACTGTGAGAAGAGGAATCTTTTGACTATATTATGTCTAGGGTTACTGTCAGTTATGGGAAAATGTTTTTGTTCCTCTTATTTGTGCCTGCTCACCATTCCCTTCACTAGACATATACATAACTAACACTATCCAGACCATACTATAACTACACATTATTATAGTATAAAACTTCTGCTCCAAGTCTATCCCAATCTGTAGTTCTTTATAGCAACAAGACTGCAATCATCTATAGCATTGCAAAAAGTAATGAATATGAAAGGAATCCATACCATCTTTGGTAGAGATAGACCAGGAATACAACATCATCTCTAAAGCATGCCAGCCTATGAGATGTTGGCATAGTGATGATAAAAGCAAATATATCATCAATAAAGGTGTTGAATGCCTACAAATAAAAGAAAAGTATACTTCAGTTGGCTGTGAAGAAAGGAAGTCATCATTCACACAAAATTAGAAGCTTCCTGTGTTTTTCTGTGGGAAAACAGACTTCCTCCATACTTATAAGGACACTTAAAGGTTATGCTGCAAAACTAAATGCAAACTTTAAAAAACCTTCTTTTAATGAAGACCATATTGTCTACTACAGACCACAAGTTACAAGTAAAAAGGAAGTAGGACTGTTTCAGGTAAGTGAGAGTATAGTCATGGGAGGGAAAAAACACAGACTCAGTTTCAGAGAAAACATCAAAAGAAACTGGAAAAACCCCCAGACTTTTTTTTCATTCATTACTCAAATGACAAGATTTACAAAATGTCACTTTGCTTTCATTTTCTGTAGAAATTTGTGTAAAAATTTGTCAATTTATTGCTCTTAAGAAGATTAACTTGATAGCCTTGGAAAGTTTTTAAAATATTTCCAGTGCCTTCCTGGAAGTAACCATGTCTTGACTAATGGCTGCATGATTTTCTACACCATTTCCAATTGTACTATAGGCTCTATTTCTGCAGCAATAATGAAAGGTAATTTAACCAACAGGCAACTCCTCTGGATCTGGCTCTTGGCTAAAAGGAGGCTGCCCACATCAACTCTTACAGTGCACCAACTATAGTAGACACATTGCAGTAAACTGTTTCAACTCACTAAAAAAAACAGGAAACAAACTCAGCAAAGAATACTCACTGTTGGGTTAACAAACTGAGTCAGTAACATGGCCCCTTTCAGTTTAGCAAGCTGTACATTAATCCATACCATAAGAAGGGGGCAAGTGACGTAAGCACAAAACTCACTCTACAAAAGGAACCAACATTTGTATGACAGAAGAAAATGCCAGCAAAAAATGGGGGTGTTGGACAGGAGAGAGTTCTGATTAGCTACAATAGGAGAGCTCTTTCTGTTGGGTAAAAACAAATCCATCCATCTGAAGTGCCTGAGGAATATGGCTGGCACTTCTCAAGCCTGTGCAAAGGTTTGTCAGGGAGCAAAAATAAAAACCTTGGCAAACTGTAAAAGACAGACTTTCCAAGTCAGCATCCTACAATGACAACGGGAAGAAAAAGCTAAATGCTCCATCCTTCAGGCACACAGGCAGTCTTCATAAGCCACTGCAAGTGAATGCACCAAGGCAGCCCATCCAATAATGTTTATACTGGATATTTTTCTTTTGAGATTACTTCACTTGAAGGCACTCTTTATTAATGATGAAGGGCATAAGCATAAAAACCACAGAAACTGGAAAGCCCGAGTTCAAATTCAGGAAACTTAATGAAGCTCTCTAAAACAATGATCACAGGTGAGCCATCAGATTCTTTTTTCCACTTCAAGTGAAGAAGAGAGCAAGCAACTTTAAATATCCATGAAAAAAAGTAAAATACTCCCTCCAAAGCTCTTTAAATGAAACATAATTGAAAACAAAAATAAAGACTTCTTTCTCCACATATACATGTCTTTGTTGTGGGTAGCCTATGGCATCTAAACAGAACCATAAATGCTCTGTAAGAAAAGGCTGTTCAGTAAGGTTATACTGATTTAAAGGTTATTTGTTTGAATAACCTCCTTCTGTTGTTTATTTAACTATTGATGTCTCTGACCACTTCTTTGGTGAAGTAAAATTGTGAAATTATTTCAATATACCTTTTGCTCCCTTCTCTTAAGAAACATGCTGATTTGCCTAATATATGCCTGAAATACTGTGTTTATTGTTATTTTTGTCTCTATTTCCACATCAGACACTGCTTATTTGCTATTCTGCTACCAGCTATATTTCCTGGATTCATCCTGTTTCCTTAAGAACAGTAAGGCAGCAGGAAGTTGGACAACTGCTACAGAATCACAGAAATGGAAAAAAGCCTTTGAAGTCTCTTTAGATGTATATGTTTTAGTTCTTTTGGCCCAGATCTTCTGTTCAGAACTGGACATAATTTATTGAGCAGTTTTTAACACTGTTCCTTTTAAAGTACATATGTTCTGGAGAATTGTAATCTATCAGCACAAAGGAAAAATGAAAGCATTTATGAGTGGAAGCACAAATAAAAAGGGTACATGGTGATTGTATCAGGATCTTCCATGATCCCAGCACATCTAGCCAGGGTTTCTCAGGACACAAAAATCAGGAAAAAAAAGGACAGTACAAAAATCCTACTGACTGGGATTGGTGGGAAATGACAGTCAAAAAACAGTATCAGCTCTTCAGGGATACAAGAACAAAACTAGCATAGGAGAACATAGGAGATGTGGGGACTCAACAGTTGGTGTCCCTTGTTATCCACATCAGTGCATGGAATCCTGACTGGGATACTTGGGTCTATCATCTTGGTGTTTGAATACTATACAAACCACTTGAACACACAGGTGGGTGCTTGTGGATATACAGCTATCAAAGGGCTACTGAGATGATTTCAGTTTTAAATAAACTCACCTTCCCCTCTAAGGTCTGGCTAGTGAGACTGGCTGCAGCACTGCATTATTTCCTGCCAGGCCAGTCTAGGCAGTGGGGACACCACAGTGCAGCCCCTCTTCCCCCCCTGGAACAATTCCCCCTCACATTTGCCCAGAAGCTCACAATTGCCACCCTGGCACAGAACAGTGTGTACATTACTTCAGTTTCTGGTAGTTCCTGGAACCTGCCAAAATAAGGTCTTTTAGCATTCCTAACTGTTTCTTGAGAACTATCCTTTGTCAGTGATGCACTAACGTCTTAAAATAATGTACTTAACTGAGACTGTTAAGTTTATCTTCGGGACTGTACTCATATATCTGCACTTATGCAAGACGGCTGACAGTACAAAAAGCAGTATTATCATAAAAACCAGGATCCAAGTATTTTTATCATATGGAAGTCATTATGAAAAATGAAGAATAGTGGTTTGTTATTTTTAATGAGAATTGCAAATAAGTTTAGTTTTTAAAACAAAAAAAAGTACTGCCATCTTTAACCTATTTATTATTAGGCTGTTTCTTACAGAATATAATTTTCAAAATGACTGTGCCAAACTTTAAATTAGAGCTTTACTTACTTTGTATGTGAAAGCCTTCCATGGTAAGTGTGCAACAGATTTCATCTAGAAATAAAAAATATCGAATTGTAATAAAGTCTGTAAGAAGAGACTAGAAAACTAGACTTCCACCACTTTTCAATCTTACCTTGTAGTTTACAAATAGTTGGGGCAGCATAAACAGGAATCCAAAAGCATACACTCCTGAAGATGAAATATGGAAAACAAACAAATGCACAGATGTTTATCACATGACTGTACTTCCATAATTAGTATTTTTCACTTTTTTTTCTCTAAAGAGTGAAGATGCATCTAATTGTTTGGTTCACTTTGGGTTGTTTTTTGTCCCTTTTTCAATCACTATAATAATTTAATAAGTTATTGCTCTGTATTACACTGATCCAAATAACAGCAGTTAATACTCTACTTTTGAATCCTGGCCTTCATTTGAAAAAACTTGAATAGAAAAAAGAACAGAAGGGACTCACCATTGACAAAACTGTTAATCAACCAGGAGTACCAGCTACAAACAAAGAAGAGAGTACAGTTATCTTTCTCTTCAGCCAAAATTTTAACACATCCTACACACCACTGTACGCTGAATACTGCAAGAAATGGGTATGTTACAAATTACTCCATGCAAGAACTAAATACCTCACATCCTCCTTGGATTATGAGGGGCTTCAGCGAAGGTAGTTTAAGCAACAATGCTTATCTGTCCATATAAGAAGTTTTGAGAGGTTTATCACCCATTTTTATATTTTTACAGACCATTTTAAGACTTTTGTGTCGATAATCAGATAACTGACATGAAATATGTGCACTGAGCCCTGACTGGATTAAGGCTTGCAAAGGTAACACTGTATTCTAAATAATAAAGAGTCACTTAATATGGCACAGTAAGGGCTTATCAAATTTCAAACAACAAGTACAATTCAGCACAAACCACAACAGTAGGTACTTAAAAAAAAAGGCAAATACAAGGAATCTGTTTTTCCCTCCTTACATCTAATAACCTTCCCAGATGTTCAATGGAGCACAATCTTAACAAAATAATGGTAGTGCTACAGACAATGATCAAATGCCATAGTTCTGCTTGCAATCCTGAGAATAGCTAATAACTGTCATGCTTTGGTTATATCATTAAAATTATACTTGCACTGCTGTGTTAGTAACACATTTATAGCAACATTACAGTTGAAGCAGCATTTCAGTAATCCACTAGCATTTAAAGAACGCATTAAAAAATGCCTCCAAGATTAAAGGATAATCCACTGCTAAGATTACTTGTTCTGTCACATTTCCATACCGATTTAACAATGGCAAGAATTCTATTATATGAATTGTTTTCACTTCCTTAAGCTGCAGCTCATAAAATATCTGAAATACAGTATTTTGGAATACTAGACAATTCAAGAATTTCGTCAGAAAAACAGAATTTTAAAATGCTGCATATTTGTTAGCTGCTTACTAAGACAAAAATCTTTTGAAAAAAACGCTTTTCTAATAGCCCAGAAATTGCCCCAGTTTCTAGTATGAGTGTTACAGCTCATGTATGCAGCAACAGGTCAAAATAATATCAGGAAAAGCTACTCCTGCTTGTTTTCTCCCATCACATCTGGGCCTAAAGACTATTTAAAAAATGCCTACATGGCCATCACCATGCTTGTGTTTGCAGGTTTGTCCTACAACAAAGTCTCATGGCTCCACACTTGCTTGCATCTCTCCAACACAAAATGAACCAGCTATTTTGAGTAAAAGGGAACAAGGGTTTCCTTTGTTCATGAAATATTGAGTGCCCAGCTCTTGCTGAAGAATTACTATGTTGCAGGAAGTCCACGGCTTTTAAAGCAATAAAGAGCCCTTTCTAGAGAATGCTTTTGCTTGCTTGCCATCATAGCTATCATAATTAGGAACAGAGACGCCTCTTGTTCAAAGCAAATAATTTTGTGAAGGTTTTTGCTTCTCTCTGCTATTGGACAGGTTCAACCACTGAATTCCTTTCATCTCTCCTATCACCAACTGGTCCTCTGAATATCACTGGCAGCTTTCTTCCTCCTCTTCTGATTGACATGTAAGCAAGCTATTAAATGCTATGCTAAAGTAGTATCAGGTTACTGGTGAAATACAAGTCTGGTGCTTACAGGATGTTAAAACCATCTAGATTCTTCAGCTTTAGGCAGACAGGACAAGGAAGTTGCCAGTTCCTGGCTATGCATCAAACTAATAAGCAATTTCCACAACCATGTAGAAAAAATGGAGAATGTTTCAATTCCATATAAGATCATTTACAGAGTTACAGTACCTTTTGTATTTGACATTCAGCAAGGAGTAGCCTGCACCTCCAATACACAGTGGATAGAGTAAATATGACAAGTATTTCATAGCCTAATAAACAAGGAAAATAGTTGGTTAGTTCACATTCTATACGAGCAGATTTTTAACAGCATTAAATAGAAGACAGCCACATAATTTTTTCCTGAGAATCTTTTTCTGTTCCCAAATGTCTGCTATAATTTCCACTATGCTTCCACCTCTATGCTTCTGGTGGTGGTGGTGAAAATTCTAAAGCCCAGTTCAGAAAACCAATCACCTTAGAACATAGACACCAAGAGACAACACAAAAATCAGTGTCTAAAAGTAGCTCCCTACTTAACAATGTTGTCACCTATGCTCAAATCCTTTCAGAAATCAGGAATCACGTTAACTTTCCTTCATTAAAAATAACAAGTACTAATAACAACTACAAACATCAGCTTTCAAATTTGTGTGTGGTAACCCTTTTAGACCTCTCGTCATCTAAGTCACTTGCAATTCTGCTTCTCAGAGCAATGCCTCAACCAGATTCAAAAACCAAAAGAAATATTTCACTGTTTCCTTTCATAGATTATCAGAATGAATCTTCCCTATCTGATCACCTACACAACGATGATCCACTTGACAACTGTGAGGACACGTAAAATACATTTGTAGAAAAAAAAAGCAAACTAAGTCACTCAACAGGTGACATAAACAGACTTTGTAGATCAGAAGACATAGGATTCCCTCTTACCTGGGCATCATATTCCTCTGTTTTCTTTTCAGAGTCATTGTATGCACCGAACTGCAACACATATGAAAATCATAATCACAGCAGAGCATAGGGGGAAAACATTTGCTATCCAACTCCCTACATTAAGCAGATAACAAAGCTTTTAAAAACTTCTATATAGGAGAGTCATACATTTGTCCTGTGCAGCCTACTAAATATAGGGTAAGCAAAAAGATTAACCTTTAACCTTACACTTTATACCAAACTTCCAGGACTTCTTTGCTTAGAAAAATGCTGTTGAGACAGCAGAATTCACAAAACAAAAGCAAGATAGTACATAAAAAATAGAAAAAATATATAGTATATATATATTATAGTATAATATATATTATATTATAGTATAATATATATGGTAGATAAAAAAGTAGATAAAAATTTGTCAGACACAGGAAGTATTCATTAAAAGCCATAACCATGAAGAGGTCAGTTTTGGATTATCTCCACATGTCCAGAAATTCTGCCTGCTTAAACACAGTTCCTTGACTACTGACACAGGAACTAGCAGAGTCACCAGTCACTCCAGACACATAGACTTCAAGCAGCAGAAAACCCCAGCATTTCTTGTGAAGAAACACTGAGCATTAGACAACTGTTTCTTCTACCAAAAAGATAAACTTTCAGTTTAGTAGACTTCACTTTGCCACTGCATGTTCTGCAGTCTCAGCACTTCATTTTATCCAGAAGAATTATCTAAGAGTGTACTGTCCCCAGAACATGCCACATCTCCTGTTAGTTCCACAATGGAGAAGTTACACCTACAGGTTCATGAAAAAGCTAGTTTCTTATTTCAAAACACAAAGTCACTTAAGAGTACCTTTCCAACACAGTGGCAGCAGCACAGTCCCACCTATAAAGATTTAGCAGGTGTATTTCTTACACCATAAATATATACATATAGCTGCTTCTTCTAAAGAACTCAGAGAAAGAAACAGATTTGAAAATGCTTATCCTGCCATTCGATAAAGCCATTCATAGAGAGATGTACACAGGAAACTTTTATAATTTAAAAAAATTCTTCATTTCACTAGAAGTCAAGTTGCACAGTAACTTGGAAACAGATGGAGGATTCAAGAGTGTAATCATTAACAGAGCAATGTCTACTATACCTGAAATTTGGGTCTCAAACCTTGCCACCTGATTGTCATTTTCAAGGCCTTCTTTACCTTCCAGAGCTGTGATTAGCAAAACCAGAACATGAACATAAAAGATTATTAAACAAAGGAACATCTTACAAAGGATTCAGGTAATTATAATCAAGAATTCAGAATACTTATTTCAATCACCCAATGCATAAAGCAGTAGCAGCCTGATTGCAGCACACACTGCCTGTGTCTACACAAACCAAATGCTATGTCATCAAACAAGCACAACGTTGTGAGCCTGCACTATTTATTAAGTCCCTTTATCAGACGATGTAGTTTAAGTGAAGCAATGTAGTTATTTCAGGATATCTAAATTGCAGTGCCTAAGTGGGGTTAGCACCAACATGCAACCCAGGTCAGACATTTAGAAAATCCCAGTAGTCGCCTGCCAAGCAAGTTTTCATGTGCCTTTGATGAAGGCGCCTCAGAACTCCTAACAGTGATTAAGTTGGCATTTACATGGTCATTACATTTCAGTTGTGGACTACAAGCAAAAATCAGTGAACCCACTGGATTATTTGTTTACTTACTATACAGCTGTAACAGCCTGACCCTAATGTAAACCAAAAGTTTCAGTTCACCTGAAAATTTACTCATGTACCCACACTACTATACAGATTTGACAACTTAGGCAATGCAGGTCCCTAGGAGAGATACACTCCCTGAAGCTTTCTGTGGACAAGGTTCATTTGCTTAACTTTAGATACCAATATTCTTCTCTCATCCGCCATATATTCCAGACAAAAAAAAAAAAACAAAGGGAAATAGTGTAAAGATGATCCTTTACTGCTATCTTTGATACAAGTGAGAAAATTATTTCTTACAGAATCAATGTCACTATTAGTACTGAATGAGAAACAGGGGTTAAGTCCAAGTTGTGAAAAAGTTCTTCCTAGCAGACAAATTCCTCTGAGATGTACTGTCTATATGATTGCTGTCACTTTGAGATAGCTGTACTACCTGCAACCCACTGACTAGATGAGGACTTGTGGAATCATGTACACATGCAGCAGTCTCCTCCTCTTCCTCATTCCCCAGACACCTCAGTCCTGGCACTGGCTGTGGGCACACAGCCCGCTCTTTGACAATGCTTCCAATACAGGCTTGTTGACACCATTGTACTTCCTTGGCCAGGAGTGAGGCCTATTGGGTGATGTGATAGGTGGAATGTCAGCATCATTCTGTGTTTGGTTTCTACAGTATCAGCTGGACCATCCCAGAAAAACACTGCTACTTCCAGTTTAGTTATTTGATCAAGGGACACAATCTCCTCTGTCACTGAAAGCCAGGGACATGCTTACAGCAGTATTTTTCAGCAGTATTTTTATGAATTTTCCAGTAATTAGGTTAGCATTCTTCTTCTACAATAAACTATGGATGGTTGCTGTAAATATTTGTATCTGGTGCTACAGCTTAAAGAACTCACCTCAATTACTGCACCAATGCCTGCTGGGATCAGTACCAATAAACTGGTTTGTTCATCCAGAAGGAAAAGAAATATTACCACAGTACTAAAGCACCGCCAAAGCACTAGACAGAGAAAAGGAAAATGGAAGGCTTATTAATATTTAAATGAACAGTTGAGATGACAGAACACTGATGGCCTATTTAGTGCAATTTTGTCTTACACAACTTAAACACGAATTTCTTTTGTGTACATCTTGAAATATCTACCAGTATCTCTAGGCAAATAGAGAACAGGAACTTTTTATGCAATCCTTATCACAGGAGATGAAAGAAAATTGGGACATTTAATGAAGACTTCTTTACTGAAACAATTCAGCAACATATGAGTACAACTGGGAACTACATTCATGATTCTTGTCTCCAAGAAGCTGAAAAGTTGTGAGATAATATAGTGTCAGTATTCCAAACTCATTCATTGCTTGTAAATGTTAAGTCTTTTGAATTTGACTTTACTGAGTTTTGAAATTGACAACTGACTCTTATTTCTGAAATTCCATGGGCCGTCTTCAAGTTTTATGAACTTTTTGGCATACAGATGCCAACAGCAATACAACTGCTTTAAAAAAACAAATGCACTCTCACAGAAATGATACATGGATTCTCCACATGATAAAAACATGCTGTTCATCACAAATTAGAATGCCTTTTTTTTTCCCCCGGTATTGATATTCCTTACATGTTTTAATTCATCTGTAGATATGATAGAATTAAGGATAGTCTCAGAGGTAAAGTGACTCCAGGTTTCCAATTTTGCTTCATAATCAAAATTGGAAAAAACGCTATGGGTAAAACCTTCATCTGTTTCTAGGAAAGCTTGTCAGGATGTCAGATCACTAAGTTTCTCACATCTTTCTTAAACACACATCAAGTCAACCCTCCCACGCTGTCCCCCTCCCCCCACCCCAGGAGCCTCTATTGCTCCTGTTTATATCAAAGCCCAAATCAAGCAAGAGCATTACAATACAGCACTTTCCACCCACAAATATTTTGGAACCTATAGTTATCTACAAGGAACACAAGAGACTTGCAGAACAGCATTATCCATGAAAGCACATTCTCTCCACCCACACAGCTTTTACTGGTCTTCATTCTTTTCTCAAAGTACTTCTCTGTTCCTTCAAGAAGGGAAACATGGTAACTGGCTCAATATTAATCTAATTCCCAATTCCAAGACAGTCAAACCTCACTAGTGATGCAAGTGCTTAAACTCAAATGATACCTGAGCACAGAACTAACAAAGTTAGAACCATCTGGGTAGACTGTTTAGCCATCTCTTCTTCATACCATCTCATTTTGCTATCTCTTTAAACCTACAAAGTGTCCACTTAGAGCAAGACTGGAAACACACACCATAAAATAGACTGCACACATACAACACTTTGCATTCTAGTCCATACCTGCTTTTGTAGACATCCCAATCATGCTCCTCTTTTTCTTCCAAAAACTGATGTCATTTTTAAATGCAAGGAAATCAAAGAGAAGCTACAAATAGGAAGAAACATACTCATTTGCTTGAAACACACACTAATTAGAGACTGAAAATGTTAATAATGCATTGAACATGGTATTTAAAAAAAACCCTGTTTTAGAAGCTTTAGAAATGAAAATTAGGACTCACAAATAAAAGCTAAAATGAAAAGTTGTTGTAGAAGCCCAGGCTCTAAAAGTAGTGCAAAATGACAGGATGAATTTGAAATACTACCATTGCAATGCTCCAAAAATCAGTGCCCTGTAAAGAAAGTCAGAGATCCAATACAGGGTAACTCATCATAGAGGGTGAAGAACAAGGATCCTGAGGAAGCTCCTTGAGAGGCCAGGCAAAAGCATACTAATTAAACTAAAAATGCTCTGTACTGAATTGATAGTCAATTTACATTTGGATAATATCAAAACTTCAGGAAAAAACATCCTACAATACACCAAGCCAGGTTTCCTCCATATTTTCTCACCAAGTTGACCTAAATTTCCAGGACATTTTAGAATTCAATTTATTTGTAGGAAGTTTTTTCTATTTTCTTCAGTATTTTCATTCAGTTTTTGGTATTTCCTTGAAGTCTTTAGTGTCTTAAAAAAAAACCGAACACAGATTCCAGAAATTCTTGGGTCAGTGGATTTTAATGAAGAAATTTTCAGTTGTTTTGTGGGGTTTGTTTGTTTGTTTATGGGAGGGGGTTGTTGGTTTGTTGGGGTTTTTTTTAATTATTATTTGGGAAAATGATACACAAAAGAAAAAAATATCAGAAAAGCTTGTCCCAGTCTACAGATACCTTGCAACCTGATAAACAGAGTGGAAAAATTAAATTAATATGTCATGGAAGTCTAAGGCTTTCCAAACAAGTTAACTGTATGTAAAGTAAGTATAAAGAAACATAACATTCCAGGCAAGTTCTTAGCTCTCCACAGTATAGGAACTGTGTTGAATAAAACTGTAGATGACAAAAATGTTCCCACTGTCTAAAAAAAGTTATTCATTAAAACCAAGACTCAGATTTAAACCAATGCTAAGAAAGGGACAAACAACAAAAAAACCATAACCACGAGTGCTCCACACTTTACAGGAACATTTCTGGAAGCAATTTATATCAGCTAATCTAAATCTCTCCAGGGATTAGAAGTCAGAGACTTAAAACCTAGTATAGGTGCCCCAGCTATGCCACTGCAGTGGAAAAACTTGTGAGAAATCAATAAAATTTAAGCCAATGTTGACAGACATATTAATTCTAGGGGCTTTGCTTCAACTACAATGTAAAAAAAGTGATAATTAAGGTAGTGTTTTATATTTCAGTCAAGACTGGTAATTTCTGTATAATTATCTCAAATTTCTGCCTTATTTAAGGTCTCTATATTAACTCTGTATTGGAAATATAGATGACTTGCAATAGATAATGCTTCCATTGCTCTACTGAAATTACTATTTTCAAGAATAATTCTAAATAAATTAAACACCTGAAAGTCAAATGCCCCTCCCCTCCACTTTTTTTTTTTTTTTTTCCCCCATATTATGTACTTCTTAAAAACTAAAACCACTTACATGGAATGCTGCTACGAAGAATGTCAAAGCCAGGAAGTACAAGTTAGTATCAACAAAAATTCCTTTTACTTCATCTGCATCCTTTTCTGAAAACCCTACGAAAAAGAACAAGTCACTGTGCAAGAAATACCAGCTAGTTCATTGCTGTTATGCTCAAGTCCAGTACGAAAAGGACCTTATGTCACCTGCACAAGTTTTGTTAAGGAACCGCAAATCCAAAACACAATGGAAGCTTTACTGGTAAAATCCTAATCTCCCTATATTTTGGAAGTTATTTAGCTTGCCATAAACACAACCCATCAGTTACAAGCCTTTAACTTAAGCAATTACAATGTGTTTTGTAATGTTTTAAAAATAGTTAATTCACCTCTTATATTCTCGTTCCCCACAACATCAACACATATTTTTATCCTTAAGGAAAAACATCACAAGATTCGTAGTATTAAATCTCTTCACCAGCTATCCAGAAAAAAAAAGTGTCATCTATGCACATAAAAGAAACAAACTGAGGGGTTAGTTGTGGTTTCTTGGCCTAAAGTCATAAAGGTAAGCATACCAAATTGCTGGAGCGAGTACACAGCATCCTGCATGTGGATCCAAAATCGGAGTTTTCCAAGAGATATTTTGTCATACAAAACTGTAAGAGGTAGCTCTGTTGTTGAACGATTTATAACCTGCATTTCAAAAAGACATATTTCATTTTTAATAGCAGAAAAATGGCAACAACTACTTCCGTTCATTTTTTTTTTAAATAAAGAAAATGATTGTATCACGCTATGATTTAATCACACAAGTTTAAGAATTCAGTTTGTTTTTTAAAGGGAATAAGATCTTAGACTTCTACACCATGCTTGAAGTCTTTTTGTTTTTCCCAGGAAATTTTAAATTAGTAGCTAGTTCCGTTCAAGTTCCTATAGCAACCACAATGCTTCTGTACACAAATGCCTCTGAGATGACAGCATAAAGTGGGAAAAGTGTGCTTAAGACAACTCTTTTGACAGTTCTTCTCTGCATTATGCTAATATTACCTAAACTAGAACATTACACAAAAACCCCAAAAAGCCCGATCAACCAACAAATTGTATCCCAAAGGCCACAGTCAGAAATTTACTTCACTGAGGCTGATTTTGAAAGAAATTGAAAAGGTGGGGAAGCAAGATGATGCCACTACCTGAGACTAATGAAAAGACACCACAGCAAATGCTAAGTAAGATAACTTTGGGACCTGGGGTGTCACAAAAACCTCCTGCCCCCAAAAAATAAATCTCTGCTAATCCTACTGTATCATTTACATGTTACTTAAGCTGGGAAAAAAAAAGTCTTTAATTGCCTCAGTTCCTTCTGCATGACAGCTGTCCACGTCCACCTCTCAAACAGGTTTAAAACAACCTATAAACCTCCCCTATCTCCTCTCAGATGTTAGAATACTCAGCCGCTACCTCAGAACAAGTTCAGGCAGTCTGTTTTACATTTCCAAGGATAGCTCAGGATGACAGATTGGCAGGCACTCCTTGCAAGAGTTCAAGATCTATTGCTCCAGGCTCCTAACTACTCCCAATCATAATTCCCATCTCAGACCTGCTACTCTACACTGCATGTTTCTACAGTAATTAGTTAGCTGACACCTAACTGAGGTGAACGGGCTTCTTCTGATTTTTGTAACGCAGATCATGGTTTTAGGCTCCCCCCTATCACTCAGATGTGAATTGAGGGCTACATTCATTCTGCCATTCACACTTTCCTCCAGTGAGTACAAAAAAAATCTCAATTTCACCACACTCCCAAGACCCTGTAAGCTTTTCAGACAGAGGCAGCACATGCAGGCACATGAGGAAGAGGCAGGGAAGCTGAGAAAGTTTTCTGAATACAGCAGAGAGAAAAGCTTGCGAAACTAGAACAGTCTGAGGGATCTCTGAACTGAACAGAACAAAATACCAAGTGCGGTTACAGCTGACTGTAGAGATTGTCAAGATTCTACAGCTGTTTATCAAAAAACTATATAAACATCTTCCAGACTGCTTCTCCTTTTCAAAGGATTTCTGTAATTCAATTAGTCTCATTTCAATTTCTCAGTCTATCAAAGACAGCATTAACATTTATGGGAGAAAGAGAGAAGAAATTTTATCTGTGGGGGATGGATAAAAACCAAAAATTTTGCAAATGCCTGGGGTAAGCAGTATGCGGCAAGTGCACTCTCCACAGACAATGAATTACTATGGAGGAATTAGGGGTAGAGCAGGGAGAAAATCCCACTGCAACAGAAGACAGAGATGGGAATTCTCCAACACCAAAAGCAAACTAAAATAAAGTTAAGATTAGAAGACTCAATTCTTTCTCAAAAACAACTTAAAGCCCACAAATGGTGCCTCACAACTCTGATGTGTGTGTGATGGTTGCTAAGCCTTTGAAAGCTAGGAATGACCATATCCCTGCAATACAACCTACTCTTGCAGTATGGCATCAGAGCATCACAATACTTCTACCACTCTACTTAATTAATACCACAAAACATTGTGCAAACACTGCAAATTAAGTTCAGCGGTATGAATTTTAAAATTATCTCGATACTAAATTCTGTGCAGTCCCCAAAACCCCAGCATTTAAGCACATTTAAGAACATGAGGAACACACACTCTCTAGACTGCAGTACTCACCACAGAAGACCTACAACTTGATCAAAAGGAGAGTCAGTTGACAATCTATAAGCCCAGCACAAGCAGGAAAAATGCATCTTCAGCTCCATGATTTTAGGTCAGGCATAGAAAACAGACACTGTCTGTGCCCCTATTTACAGTCAAATATTAACCTGGCTCTACAACAGCTCTACCACCTTCTCTCCTTATTCTTTCCTGCTCTTTACTTACTCCTCAGAATGTGAAAGAAACTTTCACAGAATGTTTACTACAAGACCATTCTTTCTGCAGGGCTTGAGAGCAGTTTGGCTAGTCACTACTGAGACATCACAAAAGCCAGTGCTGGAGGGGAAGTTTGCAGGTTTTAGTGCAATAGTCTTCACAGCACTTCCAGGGGTCTTTAATGACTTTCTAAGGCAGTGAGTTACAACAGCATTAACTGTGGCATGCATGACAACTTCAGCAATGTCATTAGTAACATAAGAATGCTGAATTTATTTGTAAACAGGGTACATGACTTGATCAGTTAAAGTTCACGTTAATGTACTGAACTGGACTAGATGAGCTGTGATAAAACTTAAAACAAAGGACAAAGACATTACAAATGTATATTTAAAGAAATACTGGACAAAATAATCTGCTGTCAAGACTTGTAACAAATGCTCAGGAATTTATTTTGCTGTACACATTTGGGGTGGAAGTGACAAATTCATAAAGATTCTCCTGAACACTAAGTAACAAAATCCTTTGTCTGAGCCAAAGTAATGAATTGGAGAGACAATTTAGAAGGTGTATGGGAAGTTTACATCTACAAAGGCTTCCAATTAGAAAATGCATAATCCAGACAGTGCTCATTTAACAGTTTTGAGACATTCCTCAAGACTGTTGTTCTCAGTAACTCTGATTACCAAATTCCAGTCAGTGCAACTGAGAAGAATTGCAAGAGCTGCTAAGACCAACACAATTTAGATACATGGGACTGCCATGTGTAACCTGTAGCAAAAGAGCTGCATGATTTCCTACAAGAGAAGAGCTGGGCAAAAACTGAATACAGAAAACACTTTTTTTTTTTTAATTTTTTTTTTTTTAAACTGCTGGAGTGACTGAATACTAAAGCAGGTTGCCTATAGAGGCTGTGGCCTCTCCATCCTTGGATATAACCAAAACTCAACTGGAAAAGGTCTTGAAAAACTCACTTCATGTGATCCTACTCTGAGAAGGGGCCTTGAACTAGCAATCTCCAGAAATCTCACCAAACTTCATCCTTCTGCAATTCTATTACTGAAGTTTCAAAGTCATGAGTAATTTGACAGCACAAAATCATTGGATGTATTGTAACACCAAACTTTCAGCTGCTCAAGTTAGTCTAACATAATAGAGAGCAGTACCAAGAAATTTAACCACAAGTGAATTTTGAGGAGATAAGAGAATAGCTAATGACTTATCTCAAGTGTATCTCCACCAGCAGATGTGGATATTGTCAATATGCCTAGAATGTATGAGAAGCTACTCTGGGATGCTAACACAACTTCTTCATATTAGGGAGTCAAATTACTAAGGAGACTGCTCCTGCCACTGCTGGTGCTACAGTGATGTCCTCCATATCCACCCAAAAGGCAGAAGCAATGGATTCCAAACAGGTCTGGTGGAATAGAAGACAGTGATTGACAGATACTTCTGTCAGAGAGGTCTCAAAACCCAGATCCAGCTCTTGCAGTTACCACAGTAGGTCACATTAAGTTAAATTTCTTTTGTGCATTTATACTTTTTCATTACAGCAAACAACCTATGAGAAAATCTTCATTAAAACAACATTGAAGGTTACTGTTAAAACTGTTAAATGTAATTAAAGGTATTCTATTACTCACCATCAAATCTTTCACTCTGTTGCTTAGCTGATCAATAAATAATATTGGAAGGTAATGCACTGTCTTCCCCAACTGAACCCTAGGATGTTTAAACATGGATTTTATGACTGTAGTGATCCAAAAAGAAAACTACTTTTATTCAAATTAGCACTCATTCATCACTTTCAGATCTACCCATGTAGAAATTTCCCACCATCTTTTCAGGCATATTTTCTTTTAACACACAGCAAGAAATTAGCTACTAGCCTAGAATCAATCTTTCATTGAAAGATACCAGTATTGAAAAATGTTGTTTGTTTTCACTCTTCTGTAGAAAGACAGAATAAGCAAATAAAAATACAAATGAAATTGGTTGTGATGATGCTGACACTTTGGCATGATCAAGGAAAACTTAATAGTCTGTGGAAAAGAAACATGCTGAAGCTTACTGCCATATATTTGTATCCTCTATTTCAAATACCCCACTCCAACTATGACCATTACACCTCTCCACCATCTCCCCCACTCATCAGTGCCTGGCAGGACATCAGTCTTATGCTCTTGCTCACATAGGACCACAAATGTGATGGCTGATGCACAAACAGGAAGGCCAGATACTACTGCAGGGACTGTACAAGGAGCAGAAATCTCTGCCATCTACAGAAGTTCTCATTTGGATTGCTGTATCACCTCACTGACCTGCATGAATCCAATAAAAACTTCCTAGCCTTCAAGCCCTCTATCAAATTGGTTACTGTAAAGTTATTTTGCAAATTATGATCTACATACAATTGCTACATGCAATTGCTTTGTCAGCATCTTAGAAAAGTATTTAGTCCAATGCCCTAACAGAGACAAATTCTTAAAGTTTTCACTAGAAAGTGAAGTCATCTACACTGTGATGTTCTTGGTAAAAATCTATGGAAGTAGCATCATGGGGATTTTTACAGCTTGAAAGTTATATTTTAGCTGTTGACCAAAGAAAGAAGTCTCTATGCATGCTAAGAAAGACTGCAAACTAAACACACAATGTGCAACAGTAACACAGGAAAGTATACTAAATTAAGGCTCAGAAATAGCGCTTGGTTACATAACTGATGTGATTTAGATTTCTATGTAATAACTATGATTAAAGCTATTGTTAGTGAAATTGCAGCAGGTTATTTCATATCCAAATTATTTTCCTGTATAACGCAATAACAAAATAGCACTGATACAAATCAACCAGGAAAAACTTTCTCAACCATCAACTCAGTTCCAACAACCCATTCTTGTTCTGGGTCTATCAATTCTGGCTGGAAAGCTATCCTAGAGTCCTGGGGTCTGCTGGTTAACCAACTACTTCTGGATTTAAGAGGGTACTTGTAGAGAAAGGAATGAACATACAGCAGCATAAGCCTATACAGCATGACTTACACGCTTGATACTGGAAGCAAGCTGTGAGCAGAAGCTATTGCCTGCACCTAGAGGCCTAAAAACCCATCTCTGTTTGCTCGCATTTTCTTGAGGAAAATGACAGAACATAGGAACACACGCTGTCAAAGTAAAATAAAGTGAATCATAAAGGGAGAAGAAAAGATATCCTAGGAGATCAGCTGTGCCTCTTCATCACTTCAGTTTGTACAGTTTATAACTTGCATGAAGGATAACTGGAAAGGGTCAAGGGATGGCAATTGTACTGAAGGCCAGAATGACAATTGAAGAACAAAAGGGTTTGAAGTCTGCTGTAGCATTCCACCTGTGTCTTTGTATTCCTGCTTTGCCTTACTATGATAACTCCACACAGAAAAAGCATTCCTAGTAAAAAGTAAATTCTGAGCTGCCCAGGATCCAGGTACCTCCAATAAGGCTTTCTAGTACATACTATCTTAGCAACAATTTGTCATTACCAAAATGCAAGCAGTAAGAGCATCTGTTCTTGTCTCTAGGTGCCCATTTAAACATAAAATACTAAAGAACATCAAGGAGGATTTCTGAAGAAATGTGCCCTAAATTTATAATAATATATCTGACAAAATTAGGTCATCAACTTACATTTTCATGTAACGGTGAACATCAGCAGGGAGGGATGATCCATCAAACACAAAATCTTCCACCATGACATTTAAGGTTAGTCTTGACCTCCAGTGAGAGACAGGTTCATCCAGGGCATTTGTCTGTTTTTCTGCTTCAATTTGCTTTTAAAACAGAATAAAAATACAACCAACTAACCAATGCAAAATTTTGAACAGGATAATAATCTAACTCAACAGAATCACAGGGAGTCATTAACTAAATCAACAACCAGAAGCCCACTAAGAAACAATTTACCTTAATTACCTAAGAAACAATTACCTAATTTTGACCAGATCAAGTATTTTGCTCAAATATGACAGAAAGGATTTTAAAAGCCCACCACAATCTGACACTGAAAAACTTCAGTGTCCATTCACAGCCTTGTTCATCAACAAGGAATATTCATCTAATTAACCTTCATACCTTAGCAATGAGGAATGTGGATACTAATAAGAAAAAATCACTTTGAAGTCAGGGTTTTAGAGGAATCAGATGTTACTTCAAAATAGGCAGAAGGATGTCAATGATCAACCAAACATTATCTGTTTGCCTTCTCACTCTGCTATTTTACAACAGCAAAGCATATTATTTCACCTGAATTCAATTCACTATAGAAAACAGCAACATGCTTTTACAGAGCAATACAGTATTTCTACCAAAAGCAATGAATCCTTGAAACAATTACTGTTACCTAGGGAAGCGTTTTAGTAACTAGCCAGCATCTTAAAGAAATCTGCCTCTGTTCTGCTGAGTGGTTTGCTATTAGCATGATAATCAAGAAGAGGATTTTGATAATTTTTTTTTTCTGTTGTATCATCATTAGTTGAAAGGTGCAAGCACAGCAGATCTAACACTAGAAGTGAAATTACTTATTTTGAATATCTTTTTCTATAGGTGGAACACACACCTACCTGTGTGGCTGATTCACCAGTGAGCAAATTAATCTCTTCTGGTTTGGGGACCATGTATGTTGTCAGAGGGCTTACTATATGCACCTGCTTACCATCATGCCAAGGCAAAATGCCAGCATGGTGAAGAAATACAAATGCATATAATGTGCCATTATTTCGGGTTTTCTTTGGTACAGAGACATTCACTGTCCTAAAATAAAAAATAAATATATTATGAGATGACATAGTACATGCTGAAATATCTAGGTATTACTAAACATTTGGATTGCCTGGAATACAACAATTACTCTGGCTAACGCATGGCTGGATGGGGTAATTTTTTATACTCCAGTACATATCATAATATATGCATTTCCAAATATTTACTATTATATTAAGATAGTTTTACCTTTGTCCACTTCCTACTTCATTGCCCTAGATAACGTAGGACTGCATCATCAATTCTTTTGTTGCTTTCCTCTACTGATAGGTCACAGGGACAAAATTATGACAGCACTTACAAAAAACGGCCTTCATGTGCTGAAGATGCATCACAGATCATATACACGAAACAAAGTTTAAAAAGAAAATCACAAAGTTTTGTCATATACTTTGCATTAATAAAATATCTTCTCAGCTATGACATGCCAAGCACAGAACTCTAAACTGGAGCCTCAAATCATGAAGTCATTCCCCTTGTACTAGCCAAGAAATCATCCTACTTGCAGCCTTGCATAATGCCTCCTCTATTCATTTAGTCTTGCTCAGCTTATTCTGCTCTGAACACTCCCAATGGCTTAGCAGACCCTGCCAGTAAAACAATTCTTATAAGATCGTCAGAGATGAAGTTCAAAATGACCTAAACTGCAATCAACAAGTTCTTTAGTCATAGAAAATGAAATGAGTAAAATAACCTTGGAGACTACGATAAGAAAGTCAAAAATGGTGCAATTATTTTAAACAAACAAACAAAAGCACAGCAAGTATGAAGAACAAGGCAAGTAGTTCCAGCAATTTTAATTGTTCAGAGGCATATGTTCAGAGTGCAGTGTTCTACTAAAAAATTTCTCTAAGGGCACAGTCTGGGCACCAATATCCCTTCAGAAGATCCCCAAACCCTAGACTATCAGAAAAGAAGGTTTTCTTGTGTGATTTTTAGCAGAGGAATAGTTTTGGAAGAGCATGTTGTTAAAACACACAGAAGGACAACATGGTTTGACATCTAAGTCCTGTTCCAGGTCTTAGCAATTAAGCAATTAAGAACAAAACAAAATGAGTAGTCAGTGTCCGACGTATGTGATTAGAGGCAACTCTCAAGCATTTCCAGGCACATTTGTCTTTAGATTTTCTCAAGGGAATGTAATTTTTACTATTATAAGCAAAGGCACACATCTGCAAAATGTTTGCCTACATGGCTGAAAACAGCATGCTGATCCAAGCTAACCAATATCAAAATCTACCTTGGCTTCCTTCATGCATGCTTCCACCCACCTAACTCCTACCTAGGACGCACACTTCAGAACTCAACAAAGAAGTCGGATACCTGGGATACTAGTGGTCCAGATCCTTACCTTTCAAACTTGGATTCAATATCAAAATCCTCCACATTTAAAACGAGATCTATATTACTCTCAGCACCAATGCTTGACCGTGTGGTAGTGTACACGCTTAACTGAAATCAAAACACAGCACAGAAAAATTCAGAGTATGATAATAAATTCATGGATCACTACGTTTAGAGTACAGGTCTGTCTTTCAGCTTCACTAGTTCTCCCAGTTGCAGGAAGGTTGTATACACAGGGCAAGAAAATAGGGTACTCAAAAGAAGTCCTTCAGCTTCTTTTGGGGGCAGAAATACAGCCATTAAATACATTCTAATGGGATGACCTGTTCTGGAAGTTGAAGGAAGTGGAGCCATTACACAGAAAGAGAGAACCTGTCAGTACAGGAAAGGACCTCTGGAGACCACCTTATCCAAGCCCTCTGCCAAGGCAGGGTGACTTAGAGCAGGTAACACAGGAACACATTTAGATGGGTTTGGAATGTCTCCAGAGAGACCATCTCCCTGGGCAGCCTATTCCAGTGCTCTGCAACCCTCAACATAAAGAAGTTCTTCCTCAAATAAGTTCTTCCTCACATTGGGAAGAAGGGGGAGTTCTTGTGTTTTAATTTACGGCCATTACTTCTCATCCTGTCGCCAGGCACCACTTAGAAGAGCCTGGCACCATCCCCTTGGCACCCCTCCTTTTTGATATTTATATGAACTCATGAGATCCCTTCTCTAGACTGAACAGGCCCAGCACTCCTTCCGCATCGCTGCTCCAACCCGTACGTGTGTGACAGCGGATATAGGAAAGCAATAAAACACACGAACCCAAGCCGCAGCCGCGCACCAGCCAAGGCAGCGCTCCACAAGGCCCAGCACTACCGAGAGGGCGTGGCAGCGGCAGGGCCAGAGGGCACGGACAGACACAGAGGGCAGGGCTGGTGCCGCCGAGGGCCGTGCCCGCCCCGCTCACCTGGAGCTTGGGCCTCTGAGCCAGGTAGGGCCAGACGCATCCCCCGGCCGCGCCGTCTGCCGCCGCCGGGCAGGGCCGCGTGTACACGATGCCGTACATGACCCAGCAGGTGTGCGCCACGTACACGGCGAACACGCCGACCACCAGGCTGGTGAAGGAGCTGCGGCTCAGCATGGTGACAGTGCCGGTGGCCGCCCCCGCCCCCCGCCGCACACACCGGCATCCGCCACCGCCGCTCGCGCATCCCCCACGCGCCGCCCGCCCCGCCCCGCCCCCTGCGTCACTTCCGGCCGCCGCGGCAGGCCCCGCCCCCTCCCCCGCTCCCGCCCGGCAGCTGGAGACGGGAGGCGCGCGCGCGCCCCGCGGGGACGCAACGGCCCCGCCCACGGCGCGCGCCACAGAGCGGCGGCGGCGGCGGCCACTAGGGGGCGCTGTGCGCGGGTCCCGGCCCTGGCAGCGCTGAGGGATCCTGAGGGAGCGGGTCTGGAGAAGGGCACGGGAGCCTTCTTGTTATTCTTGGGTGGGCCTTACGGCTCCCTACAACTCCCTGAAAGGAGGCTGTAGCCAGGTGGGGGTCGGCCTCTTCTCCCAGGTAACAGGATCAGAGGACAGAATGTTAAGCTGCGCGTGGCAGTTTAGGTTGTACTTCAGGAGGAATTGCCCCCCAGGAAGGGTTAGATGTTGGAATGGGCTGCCCAGAGAGCTGGAGTTGGATGGTTGATCCCTGCGAGGTGTTTAAGGAAAGACTGGACCTGGCGCGTCGTGCCATGGTCTGGCTGATGTCTGAGGTTGGACTCGGTGATCTCAGAGGCCTGTGTCCAACTGAGTGGATTCTGAGTGACTCTGATTTATTGCCATCATTGCTATCACTATCACCATTATTACCATCAGTCACACTCGCATAGGCTTGAGCTACCAAACACTGTCCCTCAAGGGAGCTGGGAAGGCTCTTCTGGCCCTGTACTTGCATTGAAAAGGGAGCATTTCTTGTGGTCCTTGCATGTCTGCTTGTGTGTGGGTCAACCAGAAGAAAGTGATGATGCGAGTACTTACCTCAAGTATACCTCAGCTGGGAGGCTTGGGCAGAAGGTACTCAGGGACAGAAGAGGCACAAGCACGAGTTACAGCTAAGTGCTCCAGCAACCAGGAGTTTCCTTGCAACACAGATGAGAGAAAACAGACACCTGGGTAGGTGAAGGGCATTCAGGCTTGTCCTGGTTTCAGCTGGGATAGAGTTAATTTTCTTCGTAGTAGCTGGTACAGAGCTGTGTTTTGGGTTTAGCATGGAACTAATGGTAGCACACTGATGGTTTGGTTGTTGCTCAGCAGAGTTTACCTCAAGTCGAGGACTTTGAGCATTCCATGGTCTGCCAGTGAGGAGGTGCTGGGTGGTAGCATAGCTGGGACAGCTGACCCAAACTGTCCAAAGGGATATTCCATACCACAGAACATCATGCCCAGTATATAAACTGGGAGGGTTACTGGGAGGGGCTGATCACTGCTCAGGAACAGGGTCTGGCATCTGTCAGCATGTGGTGAGCAACTGTATCATGCATCAGTTGTGTTTCTTAGGTTTTATTCCTCTCTCTTTTTCTTGTATCAGTTTTCTTACAACAATAATAATAATAATAATAATTATTATTATTATTATTAACTTTACTTGTCCCAATCCACAGATTTTCCCTTTTTCTGATTCTCCTCCCCATCCCGCTGGGGGAGAAGAAAGGGCTGAATGGTACTTAGTTACTGGCTGGGATTAATCTACAGCATTTCTTTTTGGCATCTGATATGGGGCTCAGCAATAATGACAAATCTGATTAGAATGCATTAGAACAAACACAAGTATTCATTATACTTATTTCATTATATAGTTTCATTGCTTCTGGTCACAATGTTGATTTATTTGCTCTCAAAGTTGGTGTGCTTTTTCTTACAGTTGCATTATGTTACCTTAGTTGCAGTACTTGTTCCCTGTTGTGCTGTTTATCACCCATGGGGACAGAGCCAAAGTTATGATTTTGTTCTACTTTGCAACTCTGCCTTATGGAATGGCTGGCTGTGGAACTAACCTGGGGTTTGTACTCAGTGCTGCTGTCAGCTCTGGACTTTGGGAGCCGTCTGTGGTAAGCTATTAATAATTATGCCTTTTACCTTTTCTCCTTGGAGAACCAATCCATGGAGGAGACACCTTTTGAAAATTTTGAATTGGTTGTTCAAACCAGCCTGTTCCTATTGTAATGTCTCCTGCCTGTGTTCCAGGTCTGGTCTAAGGTCGAGCAGTTATTTAAGAATCCTACCCAGAGACCTGCCCTGGGACTGGATACTTCCTAAGTGGCAGGGTGTGGGGGTGTGTTGGATTTGTATGGCCAAGCTTTGGCAGCAGGAGGGCGGCTACAGAAATGGATTCTGTGAGAAGCTGCCAGAAGCTTCCTCCATGTCCAGCAGAGCCAGTCCCTGGAGTCTCAAAGCTAGACGTGCTGCTGGTCAAGGCAGGGCCAATTAGAAATGGTAATGCCTCTATGATAACATATTTAAGAAAAAACAAAAAACAAAAAAAACCCAGCCAAACAACAACAACAAAAAAAAAGCTTTTGGGCAGTTGTAATTGCAGCCAGAAAAGAGCAGGGTGAGAAGCTGTGAGAGAAACAGCTCTGCAGACACCAAGGTCAGTGGAGAAGGAAGGGGAGGAGGTGCTCCAGGCACCAGAGCTGAGATTCCACTGCAGCCCATGGTACAGCCCATGGTGAGGCAGCTGTGCCTCTGCCCTGAGGAGATCCACAGGGATGCACAGATCCACCCCCAGCCTGCAGAGAAGTCCAATACTGGAGCAGATGGATGCCTGAGAGGAGGCTGTGACTCTGGGAAGGCTCATGGAGAGAGGAGCCCATCCTGGAGCAGCCTGTCCTGGAAGGACTGCACCCTGCAGAAGAGTGATCCATGCTGCAACAGTTTGGGGAGGATTGTTGCCCATGGGATGGACTCATGCTGGAGAAGTTCACGGAAAACTGTCTCCCATGGGAGGCACCCCACGGCAGAGCAAAGGAAGGGCTCCTCTGAGCAGCAAGAGAAATGATGGGTGATGAGCTGACTGTCACCCCCATTCCCTGTTTCCCTACACCACTGTGGGCGGAGGTAGAACACGAGTGGGGGGATGGGTGGGGGGAAGGTATTTTAAGGTTTTGTTTTACCTCTTATTACACTGCTCTAACCTTTTAAGTGATTAATTAATATCTATAATTCTAGCCTGTTTTGTCCTTGACAGTATTCCATGAATGGTCTTTCCCAGTTAACTCACAAACACTTTGTTACTGTCCAGTTGTGGAGGGGAGTGAGAGAAAGGCTTTGGTGGGAGCCTGGAATCCCACTACAGTGGGACAGGGTACCCAGGACAGTGGGCACCTCCAACATATTGGAACTTCACCCTTGAACAAGTGCAGATGGTGAAAAAACTAGTAAAACATTCTGGAAGAAGAATGCTGGTGCCCTGGTTATTCCAGAGACTCACAGATGATTGCAACATGCTGGGATCTGGTCCAGGCCTGCTGGGTTCTCTTCAACTTTAGTTATTACCCTCAAAGGGAGAAGAAGGTCCCTGAATCTGATGACAAGAGAACAGGCACTGCAGCTACAACCCCATCCTCAGTGACAGGCACAGCTGAGAACATGGCCCTGAGAACCAACCCATGCTGATATAGGCTGCTCCTGTACACGAGAAGACATGGATGCAAAAGTCACGTTGTTTAGTAAAGGAGAACAAAGTGAGGTCACCACAAGAACATGAGGAGGAGGCAGAACAAGGTGGGATCTTCCAACATTGGGATACACATTTAGCAAAGGGCACATGGTTAATAAAGGCCAGGGGATCTGCCAATTTGGCTGGCCATACCCAATCAAAACTTTTATATACTTTCATGTGGAAGGTGATGAAGTTGCTGTCACGCATGTAAAAAATGTGCTGGGGAAGGCAATCTGGGTTATTCCTGCCTCGGGCAAAGGCAGACCCATTTGTGGGATGAATTCTATGCTCTGCCAATGAGGAGGTGCACAATAAGCTGGAAAGGGAGCACGTCCAGGGCAGCTGGCCAGAACAGTCCAAAGGGATATTCTTTACCATACAATGTCATACCCACTATATAAACTGGGGGGAGTTGCTGGGAGGGGCTGATCACTGCTCAGTTGCTGGGCATTGGTCAGAGGGTGGTAGGTTATGTTGTGCATGACTTGTTTCTCTTGTGTTTTATTCCTCTCTCTTGCCACCTTTTTCATTATTATTTTATCTTATTTCAACTATTAAACTCTTATCTCAAACCCAGGTTTTTCCTTTTTTTTCCCCCAGTTCTCCTCCTCTTCTCACCAGGGGTGGGGAAGAGTGAGCAGGGGGGAAGTGAGAGTGGGGAATGCAGGTACTTAGGTGCCAGCTGAGGTTAACCACAACAGCTCCATCACTTGAAATTAGAGAATAACATTAAGTAAAACACTAACAGGTCTTCCCTTGAAATCTTCTGATCATGTTGAATGTTTGTCATTTCTCTGGTGAGCTTCCCCAGAGCAGGGGGAAAGCTTTTATTCTTAATACTGTTCATATTAGTGGTTTAGCTTACACTCACTGGACCTCAGAGGATGCCTTTTCCACCCTTCATTATCAATTTTTCAGGTATATAGGTGACTGGAGTGTTGGATCTCTTCTTGTCGGTTTCCTGGATTAAAAAATGTAGCCAGAGCTAATTCAGTCTAATTTAGACAGACTTATTCTCTTGGAATTCTGGAATGCCTTTTCTGAGTATTTTTGATCTTTCAATGTTCTTCTTTAACAACACAAAATAGAACTATCAATAAGGAGACAATATCGCTGTCACAGAGTGATATTGTTTTTTTCTCTTTTTACCCCTCCCTCCCCCTTTAAACCCTTATTTCATCCTCCCATTTGTCAGGTAAACAAACACTGTGTTCCTACACACACTGATACAGAGAACACACATCAAAGCATATATGGACTCAGTCTTTCTCACAATTGTGGTTTGTATCCTTTCCCTTATTGTAAATTCTGTTGTTAAAAGAAAAAAAAATCCAGAGGAAACCAAGTGTTTTTTGTTTCATTTTTTTAATTTGGCTTCACGCTGAAAATTTAATTTACAAGCCATTTATGAGGAAAATGTCCAGTTGGGCAGAATGAGCCATGATTGTGTAACTGCACTCAACACTTGTAGTGTATCATTTAGGTCCGTTTCAGTAAATCATCATACACCTTCTACAGCACAGTTTAAGCACCTACATCATATGCTCACTTCATAGTCCATTTTAACCTATCATACAAGTAACAAGAGAAGAATGCTCAAATTGAGGTATTTTCTTTTAAAATTTACTGGTCACTAGCATTCAGAGGTAATGTTAAATCATATAGTTTTAAACATTGAAAAAATGTACAAAAACCAAGTTTATTTTTAAAAAATATTATCCTTAGTCTTCCATGCATGTTAATAAAAAATATAAAAATCAAATTTATAACACTGAAGCTATACCTTTTGTTCTGCAAAAGTATTTCCACAATTGGAGCCACAAGGTATGGTCATCTTTAGTACAATACTTGTTTTTGCTCTTCATTTTATGAAGTATAGTCAGTTCAGTGCAAAGGTAATAGTCTATGTACACATATCATTGGAGCCACATGAGGGAAATTTACAGCAGAAAATATGCATTTAGATCATTATTATCCAGTAGCACAGATTTACACTGCACATCCAAGGGCTCTTACAATAAAAACCTTTTTTTCTTTAAACACACCAGGTCTGTTTGAGCAGCCTTGAAATCAGCAACAGAAGTTGCCACTGATGGAACAACCACGTGATACCTCACAAGTGAGTCCTTGCAGAACAGCTTCCTGCTCTGTCAACACAGGTTTTCAGCTAAAAGCATCCTTTTCATGGCAGTGCCTAACTTGGATTCAGTAGCGGTACAAGAAAATTCCAAAATGTGATCATTTCAGTGTTAACTTTTTCAGTTTTGCATTTAAAGTTTCAAGTGTGTTCATAGCAATCTTTTTTTTTTTTTTTCCCAAAAATATAAAAATTATATCTTCAATGCAAGTTCATCAACAGAGATCAAAACTATTTTTTTCTGAGTTATTTTGCAACTTGTTGATTACTCAATTTTATTTTCCCAAAAAAGATGAAGTACTTACTACCTGTGATCAAATTAGAAATGTCTCACACACCTGGAGAGATGCTGGGAATTACGAAAAGGTTTAGAAAGTGGTCCCATTGAACAGATGTCAAATACTTTCAGCACAATGCTGTAACATTTAAGTAGTATAGTACATAATACAAGGTTAGCTGATGCCTACTCGTGGTCCTCTTCCAGGAAACAAATTCTATCACTTCTAAAGAAATTTATTTCTGACTTCTATTTCTAACATTGCTGATTCACATGGACTCTTAATACCCTTAGAGCAATCTGAAAAAAGCAATATAAACAAATCACCAAACACAAACAACTATAGAGACAAGCAGCTGCAATGCGTTTGCTTTTTGTCTAAGTATATACAGTTGCTAAGGAGACACGTTTAACTTAAAGGAATTCTAATTCACGCATTTAAAAATACAATTTCATTTTTAGGTGTTTACTTTAAAACTGCTTTTGTTGTCTGGAAAATACAGCACTGGCTAACCTAAATGTCCTTTTTAAAATATAAGAAATATTTTGCTTGAAATTCATTATAAAAGAAAACATAGGACAAAAAATATATACTTAGGCCATAAAAGATCTTTCAAAGTTTATTTCTTTAGCATTTAAAATACAAAATTGTCTTCATGCTGGATAGTTAATAAAAGACATGTATTTGGGTTTTCCCCGTATACATTCATAGACTTAGAAATAACCTATTGTCAGATGAATTTCATTTCCAATACCATGGTAGGATGAAAAGTGTCTGAGTGCCAGCTTTCTTCAGTGTCCATGAGGAGACTTTGTTTGCAATCACATTTATAGATCCTGCATTTGGAACATGGAAGTGAACAGGCTCACACTGAAAGTGATATATATATATATATATATATATAGTGAGTCGGGAGTCAATCCAATTTAAGGTTTCACTGTAAACTTCTAATACTTCTAAATTTAATTTCTTGTTGCTCACAGGAACAAGGAGAATCTCATAAGCTCTTTCAGACCTACTGTCATCTGGGCACACCTGCAATGGTTGAAGTGTATGAAAGGAAAAAGCAGTTCTGTACCTAATGGCAGGCATGAGCTAAAATAGTACGTGGGCTTTTAGTTTTAGTTAGCATTATCAGAACAGGACTTGAATATTCACCTGCTGCTCTCGGCTCAGGGGGAAAAGTCCATGAATGTCACTGCAGCTTAAGAGGCTGCAACAATCTTTCAAAGAACAGACAGCACAAGCAAAAACCAGGGATACAATAAACTGAATTCAGCAGCCCAAGTGGCAGAAAAGATCCTTCTTTACTGTGGGAAAAGGCCAGCTGCAGTGAAAGCTTTGCTGCCATGCTGGGCATGGATGGGATTTTCTACTTGTTGGTTCAGCCTGATTTTTCTTCAGCTGACTTTGGCTCAGAACTGGCACTCTTAAATAACACCCCATTGACAGTATAAAAATAGAATATTACAGAAGTCATGACTTTTTCCTCTTGCTTCTGACATTTTTGGTTAAAGTGAAAAGACTGAAATGTAACACTCTACCAACAGATTATCATACAGCACCTTTTTTGAGATCCCCAAGCTGTCTCAAGTGAGCTCTGATGTTCATATGGCTCTGTGCAACTCACTCAGAATAAAGCATGATAACTTGTGTTCATAAAAAAATACCCCAAAGAGCTAGGTTATGTAACAGGAAGAACTTACTGAGGTGCAACCAGTGCTAAGGTGATTCTACTGTTTCTGTTCCCAGACATTGATAATTTGAAAACTGTAAATACATCTATACCCCAAAGTTGGCCTGCAAAGGAGTAGTCTGCTCTGCCACCCTGCTGAGGAAAGTAGAATAAACAGCCACTGCCACCACACAAGTAGTAAAATGATTTTGCATAATGAACTTGCAAGACAATCCAGGCAGTGTCAACTACTGTGAACAAATGTCTCAGCATATCTCACAGAAACATAAACCCTCTATTTTATAAGCCTCTTATATCCTCTGCTCTCTTGGTATCACCCACTTCAGTTTAATCACATTACACATAATAAAGCACATCACACCATCTGGGGAAAAAGAAGATGCTTTCTACAAAACAAATCACTCTTCCACTTGAAGAAGTCAAAGTAATTATTATCTTGAAAGAAACCTGAAATGTTTCCTACAGAAAGAAACTGTCCTGACTTGAGCACTGTGAGATGCAGGAAATGCTCACAGACCCAAGTTAAAGCACATCTAAAGGATGCCCTGTTTGCTGCTGTGTTCTCTCAGTAGTTTTACCTCACTATTATCATTTACACATGGTTTGATCACAAGGTGTTGGTGATCAGCATTGTATACCCAGTTCACCACCACAACTATTCCACAGAATAATCACCCTTGTACCTCTGAGGGGGTGCTGGAGGGTTTTTACCTGTAAGAAGATCTTAGAGGGTTCCTGTCATGGTTTGAATACTTTCCTCCATAATTCAAAAAAAAAAAAAAAAAGGCAGTGTGAGAAGATGAAATCTGTCTACACTGCCAGTGACCAAGACATTACTGGGATGTTACAGTACTTTCAAGATGCTGCAGTACCTTCAAGAAATCACCCTCTGAGTAAAGACCACCTGGCTTAAATTCTACTTAGTCAGGATAGCAAAATTACCTGAATGACCATGTCAGCCTTCCTGCTCATGTGTGAAACAGATCTTGCAGTTTTGCTGGACTGATCAATTAATAATTTAATTAATTAGTAACTAATTGTCAATGGCACTGATGATAACTCTTACTTTCCATTTTGTATTCCTTTTTTTTTTTTTTTTTTTTTTTTTTTTCTTTTTTTTTGTAATGATCTATTCAGAATAATTTGTTAATTCAAGTTTTCCTAGTCAGCTGAAGTTCAGATACCTAAAAAGTAGCAAGCTATTTGAAGTGCCTGGTTCACAGGGAACTTCCATGCCTCAATATGACTTTAGGAGCCAAATTTGAATTTTACTAATTCTTGGCCAGTGTATTTATCATTTCCTATTTCTAGAGCACTCAAGAAAGCTCTGCTAGAGGAAAAAACAGAGGCTTCACACTACGGAAAATGCAGCATTTCAGAAAGTCTTATGACCCACACTCTGACCTAAAGAAAAATTAAACTTAGTTGGTCAGAACTTTTAATCAGAATTTTATTTTTTCTCCAGCCTAGTTTAGTCTCATAATGCATGCAAAATTGTGCTTACAGGTTTTCTTTTTCTGAGATCACAGGATCTACAGCACATGCTACTAGAGTTCTACAACTTGTATTTTTTTAAACATGGAAGGTTTGTTGGTTTTGTTTTGTTTGTTTGTTGTTTTGTTTGTTTTTGTTTTTTTTTTTAATTTGTCCTTTTAATGAGAATGCTATTTTTGAAGGAGCAGAGAGCAGAAGGTAACCAAAACAGTTAATAAGAGAAGCTATAGTTATATAAAAGTAGGAAGAATTAAGTTAATAGCAATACCAAAACCCAGCTTATCAGGGAACTTATAAAAAAAACCCCAAACCACACCTGCTTTAAAAATTTATCGGATGTTGAAGTGCAACAATGACTTTTCCAGGAAAATGGTTACTGCATTTTATGAATACAAAAATGCTCCAACCACCCCAATGCTTGAACTAGCTAACAAAGGTCTTCAGCTTGCATGAAGACATTAATTAAGAGCTCTGTGTGACTCTTAGCTATTTACTTCTGGCAGCTGTGTCACTAAGAGGTTGCATCATTTCCCTACTGCACATGTGTCCTTTTCAACCCCTGTGACCTAAGGATTTATACCTTGAAAATGGGATTAGGAAACACACACATGTCTGGTTGCTATTTATCACACCTAGATCATTCTAGCTACAATAAATGCATCAAAGCATATAGTGTAACAAAGTAACATAAAACTAAGTGTACAGCCTAATTTTTCCATAAGGCTTATACATTTCCTATGAAGTGCTTGAAATTTATCTGCTACAGCAACAGACTCCCCCCAAAAATCTGTAATAATTGCCATACTGTGCTACAGAGTTTTAAACATGCTTTGCACCTACTAAGCATTTGTTTGGTTTTACTGGGGTTTCATTTTCTCTGAAAAAATATAAATGAAACAACAAAAAACCCAAACCAACCCCCCCAAAACTTCAGGTATTTTTGATTTTGTGGTTTTCTGGGTAATTTTAAATACTTGTTCAGGCAGATGAGAAGAGATACGCAGCCTTGGCTGGTTATCTCATACAATATGTAAAAATTCAAGTTGATGCAAGAACTCTACTGGCAAGGGATGGCAGTATTACATAAGAGTACAAAAATGCTCATCAGAAATGTCAAAAACCTTCACACCCCTGCATTTTTTTTGTGTAAGGATCATTTAAGTTAAATAGTTAAAAGAACCGAAGTAATTTCTGCATATGTCTCCTTGTAAATTTAGGGGGTGTTGATACTACCTGTTAAAATATAACAATCTGCCTATAAAATCAGTAATATTTTAATGGAAAGCATTTACATGTCAATGTTGGGTGAAGGAGGAAGGAAGTTTTCACTTCTACTCTGACTTTGCGTCAAGTCACTGAAACTTTACTGTCACAACCCAGTTGTTCCACAGTCAGATGCTTCAAAAGGCTTCTCATTGGGAACTCCTGAAACACTTCTGGGGTTTGACAGATGAGTTGAAATGAATACTGCTGCAGTCATGCAGTGTGTTACAGGCCTCGGCCCTCAAGAGCCTGAGTTCAGCACCCTGGGGTAATGTGGCTTCTCTCTCACTACAAGGCAGTCTGATATTATATGCTACAAATGCTAAAATTAATGGAATTATATTAATTCCTCAGCTTTCATGACGTGATGTGTGATCTAACAATGTTTCCATGCAGGCTGATCCTCCATCCCATCCTTCCTCCTCCTATGTCTTTATCTCATTCAGTAATTTCTCAGAAGAAGGAGAATCACATTTCGTACCAGAATCTGTTGTTTTGTCTTATGCCTTTTTTAAAAAAAATGATTTAATCCACCAAGAGTACTTGCTTGTGACTTGTGTTGGTCACTGGTCTTCTCCAGCAGCCGCTCTGGACTGAGCTCACTGCTGCACAGGACTTTCAGTGCCTCTTCACTACACAGTGTGGCACCTGCTTAAGGGCCAATCTACTACACTCACCACAACTACAAAACACCTCACAAATAAAAATAAAAAAGTCAATGAACCTATCGGCTTTCATAAAACAGAGTCCCAAGTTACTCACACCATACATACAAATTAGACACACTGGTATTCAGCCAACTTCAATCAGCCTTCTTTGCTCTTTCACAGATGTGGTCAATGTTCCTCTTCCTTTGGAGCTTCTCTCACTTCAGAGTTGTCCACAGGATTCTAAGCTTACCTCTTTCTTCTTTTCAGACACGTGTTGGGCAACTCTCTCTCCTTCCCTGCATTCTGAAATTCTCAAATTCCCAAGCTCACATACAAAGCAAAAGATAACTGTCTTAGACAGCCAGCTTGAGCCATGTGCCATAGTCTTGTAGAGATACAATATGTTCAGACTACACCTGCCTTCCCTTACATACTGTATAATTACAGAAAACAGACCTCAGGGACATTGCCCTGTGACCTGGGGCATGATCAATAAAATCAAGTGTCTCTATTGGAGCTGTCTGTCTTCTCGGTTTTCAAAAACTCCAGTGAAGGAAGGCAGGCTGTTCACCTGACCTGAAATAACCCTTCTCCTTAGCTTAACAAGGTGTATTGTAAGAGACTTGTCCTAATGCTTAACTTGCCTTTTCAATTAATTTTCAGCCAGCATCTACCATCCTTGTGGAGAAGTGTTCCTATTTTCTCTATAGCAACTTTTCTCATATTTAAAGACTGTTCACTGTTCACATCTTCCTTCAGTCTCCTCTTCTTTGGATTAAGGGATACTTTTGCTCTCTTTTTTAGAACTTTCTGTCCTTGACTTGTGCAGTTACACCCCATCTCTCTCAGGTGCCCCAATATGAATAGGTACCTCAGGTAAGACCTTATCACATCTTGGTAACACAGAAATACCACCCTGCTTCTCACAGGCCACATGCTGATGCATCCCTCCATCACAAGCATCTTTTCTGCAGCAGAGCTAACAGTGCTCAGTTTGACATATTCTGTACCATCCCCTGCCTCAAGATACAGCACAGTAATACTCATGCCCTCCTCTGGGCAGCTGACTATTCCTACTTAATATAGTTTCTCATATGCCTTATTTTTTCAATCAATTTCTCCTATTTTTCATTATCAGTTTTAATTCAAATCTTCTTACTTTTCCTCCTACCCTCTTTAATAAAGCCAGTTTCAGTTTGGAGACCTGACACATACGGTTCAGGATTTCTAAGGACACATTCCAATACCCTAATGAGCTTTAAAACATGTCCTGCTATTAAAGAAATAGTTATAAAAGCATTTGGTATAAACAGACATCCTTTGCTAAAATTCTTCCCTTTCAAATCTAGTTTTAAATTCCTTTCTGGAAGACTCAGATCTCAACAGTTTACCATTCACAAAAGCCTACAAAACTAGTCAGAAATGACTTAAAAAGACTTGTTTGTTCAGAAGCAGAGTTGTCATCACAGTTATTTCATGACAGAGTTCTCCTTCCTACTCCTTGAAGCTTTTGTCACATTTCCTAATCAATGAAGCTCTGTGGTCTAATAATAATCTAGATTTTTCTCTGAGACCTCCAGTAGCAGTTAAGGCATCTGGCTTTACAAAAGGAAACATAAGTATTACTAATACAAGCGTGGTTGGTTTTTTTAACATTTCTAAACTACTCTAAGCTTCATATATGGTCTGTGAGGTTATGTTGCTATAGAGATTTAACTAGCACTTCTTCTGGATGTTCTGCAACTTGTTGCTTGCTTGGTCTCTGAAGTGACTGCAATCTTTTCCAACTTGTGCTGATACACCAAAGTTTTCATGTTACATGCTATGTTATCTGTACAGGCTTGCTACAGAAGAAATCTGTGATTCCTGATAAATCTAAATCAAATATAGATCTGTAAACATTTCCCATAAAATGTTGTGTGGACATGATTTGAATTGGTTGTAAGAGAAAAGCACAAACAGTTCAGTTATGTATTTTCAAACAGTATGTGGCATGTCAGTTTGGAAAGAATTCATGTTTAATTGCATCCGGAAGATTACAGTAGAAAAGTGTTGGGGTGAGAGATAAGGAACCTTTCCTTTTCATTCTACCATGGAAAGAGAAACAATTTTGTCATTCAGCAATAGAAACAAAAAGTAATCCTTAGCAAGTTTTTGTTTTACTGTTTCCAAACTGTTCACTGAAGCCAAAACAAAGGGCCAAAGTATGCTTGCCTTGCTCAAGGGAATAATCCCACTGAAATCAACAAGACTGACTGTTCAGATATGGACAGCAAAGTTTGGCCCCATATAAACATCCCCATAACTAGGGAAAACACTAATCACCAAAGTGCACTTTACACCATAGTAGCTACAGTTTCTTTATACATGCACAGTTTGTGCGACACTTTGTACATGGAACTAGCCAATGGAATATAAATAAGTTGTGCCGCTTCCTTTTAAATATGAACATTAATAATGAAGCACATTCACATTTTTGCCTTTCAAAGACCTTTAAAAAAAAAATAAGAACACCTTTCCCAAAGTAACCTGGAACATGTTGTTAAATATAGCACATATGATTCAAAGGATGGTATTCAGGTAGAACTTTCACACACAAAACTGGTATTTGCTGTATAATTGGAGTGACTTATGAAAATCCCGAGAAAATACAACCCTCTCACCAGGAGAGGAAGGTAACAGTTGTAGTGTTAATTCAGTTTCTTCTGCAAGGGCTTCCTCCTATCTCCACTGCTGTCAGGGCTGAAGTCAGTACAGATACCATTAGGAGCAGAAAGAGATGAAGTCTCCAAGCCGCTCTCAGCTCCCATCTGATCAGCATAGAGATATTCTTCTGCAAAGTGTGGGTGCAACACAGCAAATGTGTAGAAGTCATCTAAAAAAGAAAATTGTTGCACAGAATCAGCTCTTTGAGGCAGAAGGATGCTAAATTTGAATACTTACACATATATAATCACATGATTTCTTTGGAGAAAAATAGCAGCAGCTAACAAAATGCTATCCCCAGTGCTTGTTTTAGCTTCTCAGCATAAGTTTACCACATCCGCAGAGCTGAGATGCTGCAAAGAGTTATCTAAGCCCTCTGAAAACACTTCAGGCCAGAGCTTAGCTGTTTGAAGGGGTAAACAGGCTCAGATTTGCATTAAAATGCATGATGAGCACCATATGCCCTCACATTGCATTTCACTATTCACTGGGGAAGTACAGAAGCCCTCCAGCCGAAGATCACTAAACATCAAGAGTAGCCATTTCTTAAATTCTTAAAACTCTTTTGCAAACATGCCCTTTAATGCGTTGCACTCAGTTTCCTTCAACCTAACAGCAGCTGTCATTGCTGCCTTCTGCTTTCAAGATTTCAGCATTTTAAAAGTCTCAATATTTTAGAGAATAATACTGAGGAGATAATTTATAACACAGGAAAAAACTCCTGATTTTAATGTTGGATAATAACACCATAGTAAGAAAAGGCAGATTAGTTCTTGGGGGGAGGGGGGAATCCTTAACATCAAGAAGTAACATTTTGTGTTGAAAATCAGATGCTGAAACTT
>CM031858.1:89154427-89458580 GCA_018697195.1 Certhia americana
TTCAGGCATGATTTGAGCACAAGGTACCACACAGGATCTAAGCAACAAGAAGCTATTCTTATAACGTAAACTGACACTAGAAAAATCTGGATATGAATGCTTTCACTAATTCAGTCACCTACAGTGTATCACACACCTCCCACTCAGATTCACTGTGCTATCCCAGAAGAGCTCATGATCAGCTGATGATGTGAATTCCCCAGAGTGCAGAGCAGAAGACACCTGAAGAAGCCTTTCAAAGCAGTGAAGCCAAATTCCTCCTACAACTGGGCTGGTATGGAAGAAGGGAAACACTGCAGCTTTCCCTTTCTGCCACTCTTTTGAGATGACATGACTTTTCAATACTGCAAAGGGCAAGGGAGCAAGGGAAAGCCATGTGGCTCACAGGGGTACTGAAGTTAGAAAGCAGCCCTGCCTCTGAACTATTGCAAAGGGATAGGCGAGGAGAAGGCAATAAACTAAATTTATCCTTCCACTCAAAAAAAAGTGGGTATCCTTTACCCACAGTTTATATGGATCTAGAGCATTCTGGACCTATAACTTCAACAAAAGTTGATCAAGTTTGAATCATGAAAACCAATGTTACCATCTATGCTGAAAAACTATGTACAACAGGCTGATGGATCATATAAATGATAAAAGTCTTCCTGAGGAAAGGGGAATCCAAACTGAAAAGAGTAACATTTTGGATAGATCTCAGTAAGTTGACATTGTGGGTCCTGCTAAAATAAATCATGAAAGTATTAAGGAATATTTACTGAAGTTGTATTCAGCAGAGTGCAATGAAAAGTGCTTGGAATCCCATTTGCCTTATTCATCAGAAACGTGAAACCAGGTGATGTAGAAAGAACCAACTAGTCCAGCATTACTTCTCATCACAGGTCTCATATGGAGCTCAAACTGAAAGCAACTGTGAAGCATTAGACTAAAGGAAAAGATCACCTCAATCACTAACTTGGGGAAAAAAGGTGATTTTGCTTTCCACCTCCACTAAAAACAAAAGAGACAAAAAAGAAAGAACCCAAAGTGAAGTTAAGACTCATGTCTATATCTTTGCATTACGCATGCATATGCACTACAAAAACTGCAGGAAGTTTTTCTCCTACCCTTGAAACACCTTCCTACTAATTGATGCTCCTCCAGGAAGCTCTGTGTTCATTAATCTTCTCTAGTTTTTTGTTTCCACTAAGCTAAATAACAGAATAATTCTGTGGTTAATATGTAATTATTTTCAGCACATAATTCTTTCTTCCCTGATTCTTCATCCATACAGATACTCCAGATATGGCCAATTTCCCCTTTGTTCTGGCTACAGCAAGCCAGGCAGTCTCCAGAACACTTTCACAGTCTGAATTGTCTATCAAGAGCTGGTGGAGAGTTCCCTAGAATTTGAAATGCCCTCCTAGAGAACCTATTCAAACTCCCTAGAATCATATCTTAAGACTGACAATCTTGCCTCTGTCTATATTAGACTAAAAGGATAAGCTTTGCAATCAAAGTGCATCTGAACAATTGAGCCAACTGCACTCTGCTTAAAAGAACTGATACCAGATCTTTGGCAACCAGTATGCTTTCAACAATGCAACAAAAGTCCTGATTTCCAACAATTCAGATTCACCATTACCAATCTAGTTACACAATCTTGATTTTGCTCTTGGTTATTCTGTTTACCTGCAACCTGAGCTTTTCCTTTGGTATGAAATCTGTGGCTTCAAGGACTCTGCCGTGCATACAGCAATTTAGGTTTGATACTTTAGGTATTTTATCTTTTGTTCATACAAGCAAGACTCAACTTAATAGTCCTGCTTTACATTCCAACATGCTAGAAAGGAGATTCTCAGTAGACCTCTGCTGTATGCATCCAAATTAACATTAGTTCCATGAGATACAATATTTTGATTTCTCAGAACTTGTCTGGACAGTATCTTCAGAACTGTGTGGTCTGCAAGTTTTTTTACCTCTCCTTTCAACTACGTAGGTGCAACAAACTGAGCTTGTTTGAAGTTCTACATATTCTCAGGAAAGGCAAGAAGCTGATTATTTACAGCAATGCAATACCAAAAGTTTATTTGCAACTTCTAATTCTCTAATCTAATAACTTGGATATTTACTCCCACTAATAAATTTCACATATGTTAAAGTGATGTGTTTCCATTATGAAATGAGCACTTCTCTCTGAAAGAGCGCTAAGGAAAACATCAAAGAAATTATGCAAACACCATCCTACTACCTACTTTGTGTTGCATCACAAAAGACTATTCTTGACTACGGGATATAAAGTAGTGAAAATGAGAGTCAAGCACTCCAGTGGCCACTGAAGCTGTTGCTTGTTGGTTCACATTTTCTTGTGATGGGAACATATGATGACCACTTAGGGAAAAACTGTAGATCAAATGCAACTGTTAAAGATGAATATTAGAATATGAATTCTTTGGTAACTCACGTGATGTGGTCTGAGTTCACTTGTACATGACTACAAATTTAGCTATCCTCAAACAATGAAATGTGCCAAAATTAAAATTCTGCTATGCTTACCAGCTTAAGATTTGTGCTGGTATTTTTGAAGCTGGTGACTGGGAGGTGGGGGGAAGAGCTGAGTCACTGCACATTATGAGTTGGAAGACAAGGAGCAACAGTGATAGGCAGGAAAAAAAGGCAATGGCAGGATGGATGTGGAAATGCTGGGAATGTGACAGATGAGAGGCACAGAAAGGAAAGGGATAGTACAGGAGGAAGCAAGGAGAGAAGACAGTAGTCAGGAAAAAAGGAAGGACAGTGTCAATGATACTGATTTCAGTAACTCTAAAATATTTGTGTATTTGAAGCTTTACATACATATGATTGAAAGAGAGGAATTACTAGTATAGAAACTATGATTAACTAACACTGATGTATTATTTTATAAGATTTTTACAAATTAAATACATACTGATTATGCCGAGGGAAAAAAATTGGGTATGTCATAAGCCCCTCTACTGGAGATACTTAACATGTTGGCTAACAACAACTCAATTTATACTCAAATGATACAACTAAATTTAGAACCTTACTGCATAAAACAAAGAATCTGAAATAACATTTAAGTACTCTGATTCCCGATCTATTCACTCAGGTCTCAATTTTTCTAGTGCAACTTTCTCACCTCCATTCCGCCTACATTGCAGACTATAGAATAGGCAGCCTGGTTAACACCCTCTTTTTCTGCTCCCAGACACAAGAGACACAACAACAAGAGAGAGCTTAGGCAGTTTTCTTTAAAAATACACATTCATATACATGGAAGTCAGAGAACAGAGTATGCTGAAGTAGCTAATCCTCATATTATGTGACCTGATGTGGAAGGGAAAACTGAAAATATGCGAACATGGCATTTGATACCAAAGGTGAAACTCGTTTTTTTAAATGTAAGTTTACTTTGTTTGCAGTGCTATTATCAGTATTGAAGTCACCAAGCCAACTAAAAAAGGTTGAGTTTAATAAAAATGTAACTGCCTTGTTTGTCAACATGAGTGCAGGCAACTTTGACATTCTGTGAGAATTCAGACGCAGATAGAATACTTACCATATGTAATCTTTCCTTTTCCTTCGTCATCTACAGCTCTAAAAAGATGTGTAACATCAATTTGTGACACACCCATGGCAGTCTTCAGAATACAAGCTAAATCCTCTTCTGTTACAGTTCCACCTTCTGACTGGTACAGCTATAAATCAAGACAGCAGGATAAATCATTGCAAAGCTGAATGCCAACTCCTATAAACAACACTGCATTGAAGTAAAGCAAAATAAAAAGTTGGTATTAGAAATTCTAGTCATTCTCAGACTGATGTGATATATTAGGGATTTCAGATTCGTCTGGGTAAAAAATATCATCAGTTCACCTGTGTATGCTTTGAAAGTAAAGCTTGCTGTAATCAGAAAGAAGTCCTACATTTACACGCCCCACCACTGGAATTACCCTGATATTCAGTGACAAGACTGTCAAATGCTAACATGTTTTGCAAACATATAACTGAGAATAATATTGAGCCCATTGAGCTACGTGTCTAAACTCTAAGACAGTCTGTGATATTAGGAGATACACTTAGGTCAGCCTAAATCAGATACCATTTCCACTTGGTCAGGTGTAAAACTCAAGATGCATTTCACCAAAATCCAAAAGCCAGCTTGCATAAAATGTCTGTATCTAAATATGATTTCCCACAAGTATTTATTCTAGAAAACAATCATTTGCATAATCTTACATCCTAAAGGGTTACCTCACAGAGTTAGTTTTGCTACTCACAGATGGATAACTAAGAATAATTGCTCATAGTCTCATTCCATCTTTGCATATGTACAGTGGACCTGAAAACTTCAAAACATCTGTACCAAATACAGCTTCATTAAGCTTCCTTAAAATAACTCAATTTGCTGGTAAAATGTAAAGTGAGAGAAAAGAGTTTTTGAAACATTTCCATCTCCTTTTCAAGCATGACAACACTGAAAATATCAAACTATGTAAAAAGTGCTGTTTTGGAAACTTCCTTTTCATTTCTCTACATTATTGAGAAGGTGGGAACTGATGAGATTAAACAAAACAGGCATAAGTAAGTATTTTTCACACAAACAGAAGCTGCTGCCACGAGACAGCACTCCTTAGTGGAATAAAAATATTGAAGTTCCACGGAAAAAAACATGCTCAAATCAGGAATCTTGCCTTTTGCCCCCTGGCACCTAACCTGCACACTGTTTCACAGGAATAGGGCAAAGAACAAGATGTTTCTTTAATAAAACTTGCTACATTTTCAGAGAACAAGCAGTCAGGTAATATTGGGTGGTCAGTATAAACACCATATTGACAAGATTTACAACAGCCATTTGTGTCTTTAACAGTTTGGACGGGAAGGTGCAGCACTTACACTGGAGTGCTGCTCTTAGTCCAAACCTGTCAAGGCAGGGTCACCTAGAGCAGGGTGCACAGGAGTGCATCCAGGTGTATTTGGAATGTCTCCAGAACAGGAGGCTCCACAACCTTGCTGGGAAGCCTATTCCAGTGTTCTGCCACCCTCAATGTAAGTAAGTTCTTCATCTTGAGGTGGAACTTATTGTAATTTAGTTTATGGCCGTTGCTCCTCATTCTGTCACTGGGCACCACTGAAAAGAGTTTGGCACCATTGTCCTGACACCCACCTTAGAGGTATGTACATGCATTAATGAGATCCCTTCTCAGTCTTCTCTTGGCTAAAGATCCCCACCTCCCTCAGTCTCTCCTTGTAAGACACATGCTCCAAATCATTGTGGCCTCTGCTGGACCCTCTCCAGTACCTCCTTGTCTTCCTTGTGCTGAGGAGCCCAGAACTGGACACAGCACTCCAGAGGTGGCCTCACTGGGGCTGAGTAGAGGGGCAGGATCACCTCCCTTGACCGGCTGGCCACACTCTTCCCAATGCACCCCAGGATTCCACTGGCCCTCCTGCCCACAAGGGCACTGCTGGCTCTTTGTCAGCTTGTCATCTATCACGACTCCCAGGTCCTGCTCTGCAGAGCTGCTCTCCAGACGGTCAGATCCCAGCCTGTGCTGGGACTTGGGGTGTTCCTCCCCATGTGTAGGACCCTGCACTGGCCCTTGTCGAACCTCATCGGGTTTCTCCCCATCAAATTCATTCATATGCTGGAGCCTATGGAGATCTCCCTGAATGGCAGCACAGCCTTCACATGTATCTCCCACTCACCCCAGTTTTGCACCAACTGCATATAATGATACAATTTTTCAGTCTCATAGTATGCACTTTAACTTTGAAAACTTGTAGCTATGTGAAATGTTGCACTTTTTCTGAAAGAAGTGGCACGTAGCAGAGGACAGCACCTGTTCAAAGTCATACACTCCTGAACTAGCTAGATCCTTCAATGGTTCCAGGTAGGCTGCACGAATATCTTATTGTACGTTAAGTCAGGATAGGAGGTAGGAATGGATTAAAAAAATTCTCTTCTTTTTTTTTTTTTTTAATCCTAGAATAAGCAAAATGTCCTCAGCTTGAGACTTTTCTTAACCCTTCCAATTGCTACCAAGATAAAATGAGCCATACCTGCTTCTCCTCGCTGAGTACTTTCCCTTCCTAATACATGCATAAAGCTTCTTTGCAGTTTTACAGCTAGCTTTATATTTTGTAATTAACAAAGTGACTCAAAATTATGTATTATGAGTTGGAGAGATAAGCAGATAGTGAAGAACAGAAATTTTCCTAAGAACAGTTAAATTAATTTCAAGTGCTTCCAGAAAGAAAATAACCATCTAATCTAAGCTTTTCTTCCTCTCAAATGATAAAATTATATTGCATACTATGAAACATGACAGCTAAATTAAAAAAAAAAAAAAAAAATTCCCCAAAGCCCCCTTACTTCAAATTGATTCATTGTAGTATGAAGACACAGAGCAGACCAAACAGCACCTGACTATTTTTCAATGCCATTTTATAGCTGAAATGGACTGAGTCAGGACAGAAACCTTTCTTTCTGCTTTTCCCTCAGAAGCAGCAATATATTACAGCAGCTACTAACAGCAGATTTTCCACAATATTTGTAGGAACCAAATATTTTTGCTCCTTCCTCCTTTGCCAAATTTACTGGATTCTGGCCCAAGAGTAAGAATGATATGTGTGAACACTAAGCATTCACAGGAGCCTCATTTCTTCAGCAAAACGTAGTTAAAGTCATCATGCTGAAGAACCTGAATAAAACTACACAGAAAATAAGGCTGCAATGTAGCACCATGCAACTCAATGCTCTGAGCTCCATGCATTCACTAGTGAAGACAGCATCAAGACTTAGCCCTTTTCAGTTTCAGTAACACTGAAGACCATATGAATTCAAGGCAAAGGGAAAAGATGATGCAAGATGCAGCAGAGTTCACATGTTGGAAGAGTAATCTTAAAGAAATTAATTGAAAAGCAATAATTCAAGGTGTCAGAAACCCATCGGTTAAGCATTGCTGCTGTCACTTTCCAAAAAAGCTTGCATTAACAATTTATGGTGATGCTACAACAAACCACTCAGGCTAGAACAAGATCAGGAGCACTTCTGGGAAGCATCAAGTCTGGACAAAGACTGCAGGACCACCACACATACATGGTAAGACTAAGAGGGAAGAAAATTTTAACAAGAAGAAAAAAGGAGATAAAAAATAATATCTATTAACGCGTAGGAAACTTAAAAAAATACTTAATTAACTTGAAAAATTATATTTGATTGAAACATTCTAAGAGTAGTAAGTACAACTCAACAGACTGTTTAGAGGGATCAATACAAAGGACTTGAGATTGGAGACTTAATTTGCTAAAAAGGATTCTACCAGCGTTCTACAAAGAACAAGTTCAAACAGCAAGCTCCCATAATTTTACACAACTTACACTTGCAATACATTCCCTGTTAACACAAATTCTTAATCTAACTTTCCATTAATATTGTTTTAAAATGTAATTAAGTATTAAAAGGAAATGTGAAAACTTCTATTGAGTCTAATGCCAGTATTAAAAATTTCTAAAAATAAGTAGACTACACAGACCAAGAAAATGCAGCTTACCTGAAATGCCAACTGAATTGTTTCCAGAGTTTTGGATGGCTTACAGACAACTGACAGAGCAATGACAAATTCCCGAATGTCAATTACACCATCTTCATTCTGTGAAGGAAAACCTCCCCTCAAAATAGTGCAGTTTTTCTGAGAATTTTCATAAATAACAGTTGCTAAAAATGCAGAATATTTAGAAAGACTGTTCCGTGTGCCACGACAAAAAAAAGTCTCATTGAAATGAAATCACACGAGGACAAGAACCTGGGTGAAAGCTCTGCAGATTCTTTTCACAGTCTCAGTCAAAAGTCACAGTTTAAATATTCCTGGAAGACTGTGCTGCTACTGTCACCCTTCACTTGCATATTTAAGATTTTTCCATTAAACCATCTGAATCGCTGGGCTGAAATTAAAACCAAAGAACCAGAGGGCAATGCACCCTAATCTAAGCCTTGAATACATGACATCTGCTCCAAGAGAGAAAACTGTGGATATATCCACCTCCTGGTCTGGACAGCACCTCATCCAGACAAAGATAATTGTCATTTCCCCATTCTGACTGATTGCCAGAGGAATGAAAAACAGGCTTATTTGCCAAGATCCTTCAGGTTTCAGGCTCGTAGAAGAATAAGTCATTTATTTACAAGGTAAATGAAATATCAGCTAACAGATACTGCATTCAGCTGCAATGAGCAGCAGCAGAGGCCTAGCCTGACCCTACCTGTCTTCCTCTTCATATTTTGCATCTAGAAAAAAAATAGTTTTTGTCCAGTTGATAGTCCCTTTAGGTTCTACCTGAAGGAACGCTTTATTTAGCTGATGATAGGTGCCCTTACCTCGCTGAAAGGGAAGTGCAATAAGCAAGTTTTATGGTGAAGTGCTCAGAAATCAGACCTCAGTGAATTCAATTGAAACAAAAGTAGGCTAAAGTGGAGTTTACCAAAAGTAGTAATATGTTTAACTTAATGTTGTTTCTTACCTCATCAAAAAGTGCAAACATATTTTCTAATGTCTGAGAAACTGGAAATTCCAAGTAGGCTGAAAATTCTTTGAGATCAAGCTTTTCTTTCTTCATTTTCATGGCACTTGCAGCATATTTATCAAGACCATCTTCAAGTGTTTCTGGCTTCAGCCTATAAAGCATATTATTTTTGCACATTTTAAAAACCAACCCAATTTTAACAATACATATTTCAAAATATCAAATGAAAAAATGGATGGTTACTGTGTAAATCATTACAAAGTCTGGATTAAGAATTATTACACAACTTGGTAATCAAATTATGTATTTCTTTAATTTTAAAGCTCCCATTAGTTCTCAAACTGTATTAGGAATTACTGCAAGGGCTTAAGAACCCTGGACAAAATCATGTCCTTTAGTCTACCTTGATTACAAGCCGTATGTGTAAGCAGTTCAACAGGAAGGAACACAGTCTAGAACTAGCTAATAAATTCCAAGCATGGAGAACTAGGTGGCATTTAGGTCACCCAAATATGGCTGTATTGTAGGACAGTAACATAAACCAATTATGTTTCCAAATTTACTAATGTCACTGTACAGGAAGGACATGATGCATCTTACTTAAAAAAATATCAGGGATTACATAATAGTGATTATACTGTTAATCCTGTTTATCAGTCCTCATTTTTACATTCAGTCTTGAGTTGGACACCATTATGAGGTAAACAAAACTCTTGCAGTTCCTACAGCTATGGAATTTCCCCAGTCCTTCCCCACTGCAAAACCAGACTTGGATGAATGAAGAGCTTTATACTTATGTAGATTTCTACTGCATGGTTGTTGGTTAATTTTTTGCCTAAGTCAAGCTTCCGGTTTTAGCTTTGCAAAAACAAACTACCAGAAAAACAACAACAATAAAAACCCAAACAAAAAAGCCTTACTGAATAATCTTATTATGAATAAAATTAATGGTGGTGCAGGTATAATGCAAAGAAAAGCAGCTCTTCCCCCTAACACAACATCAAGCAGATCCGGATCAGGTCTTCTCTGAACTGATTTAAGGTAACTTGAGCATCTTTCCACTCTGAAGACAAAAGATGCCAGCAAAGTCTCCTAAAATGTCCTTCTGCAGTTGCCTGTTTTGCTGCTTGCTGTGGCAGACAAGGAAAAGTAATTATTCACACAACTCAGAAGTTTACAACAGAACTGTTCCCAGACTGCAGCTGGGACTCCTCAGCAGCTTCCTCTCAGTAACAAGAATGAATAAAATGCTTAATATCAGCATTCTAAGAAGCTTCTGAAAAAAGATAAGAGCATTTCTGCTAGGAAGATGATCTGATGCATCAGCTCCAGAACTTGATCGCTTGCTGTAGTGGCCCTTTGTAAACACCACAAGTTAAAATAAAATACAACTCCCATGTTGTCTGTCATAACCTGTATTTCTGAATTGTAAGACTTGAGCATGCAAGAATTGTTCTAGAAATCCATGGCTCCTATACTCCAATAGAACATTCATTAGTTCTCCATCCTAGCACTAAAGCAATCTTAAGATTTAGTACTAGACAGTATAGAAGAGTGAGACACCCTTCTGCAAACAATCATCTTCCATGATCAAGTAGAAGAGTAGAAGGAACAATTACAAAAAAAAAAAAAAAAAAAAAATCCATAGAGGATTTGAGATGCACACAGAACTCATCCTCTCACATGCAGGATTACATGCAAGAAGTGACCACTAGTAACGCATCCCAGAGTAGTAGCTGAAATGGATTTTAACGGTAGCAGAGGACAGCTGGCATCTAAATCCTCCCTTGAGATAAGCCCCCACTGACACAGAATATGTAGTGTAACATTTGTCTCTAAATCAGAGAGATTTTGTTTGCAATGAATTGTCTCAAAATTTACCTTCTAGAACTGAGGGAGCACTCATTTGGAGAATAGCACTCAAGACTTGCAAGATCTCCTCTTCACCAGGAATTAAGCCTGAAAAGCTACAGAAGCTTGAAGGCAAAATCTTGTATGGGAAGTAACACAGCTCAACAGGAATCTTACAGGCTTCTTGTGGTTTATGTGGTTTATGTTTTGTAAATATAGAAAGATGTGAGGCAATCTCAAAAGCAGTATGTGGATCAGTAAGGCAAACTGCTTCAACGTGAGTATGACTGCATTGTACACTTCTGGTAGCCCAAGGTGGGCTCACTTTCCACCAGCCCTACAAAACCAGAAAGTAATTAATATGTTGATGACCGTAAGTTGCTGAACTGAAATCTTCAGAAGCCAAGTGCAAATCTCCTAATAGGTTCTGAACCAATGTGAAAAATTCCTTTAAAACTTTTACTTTTATCTCAATGGAGGCCATAAATTATAGAAAGCCAACAGCAATTGTCTTGCCTCATGAAATCATGCTTGTTAGCTTAATAGTTTCCATGCAGGCTTTATGACACATAAAACTATTTGCTGTTGTAGTGTTTTGCTTCTTTTTTTAGGTCAGTGTATACTAAAGAGAACAAGAAGTATTCCTGAGTCCATGAAGATGGAAAGGACATTTTTCAAGATTAACAGCTCTGCAGGCTTTATGATACATAAAATTATTTGCTGTTGTGGTGTTTTGCTTCTTTTTTTAGGTCAGTGTATACTAAAGAGAACAAGAAGTATTCCTGAGTCCATGAAGATGGAAAGGACATTTTTCAAGATTAACAGCTCTGAACACTGAATTCTTCACAGTAAACTTCACAAGGAAAACCAGATCCCTGAAGGTAGAATATTTTACAGCATAATTATCACTATTTTTAGCAGGTAAGCTAGTTTTAGCTATATTTGACTATTTGAAAACAAGCTCATTTCTTGCATGCTGGGAACCTGCCAAAAACCTTCTAGTGTCTCAGAGAGCTGGAAGAACAGCTGGATCTTGTAGCTAGCTACTGTAAACTGCAAGCACAGAGAAACATGCCCTAAGCCAGAAAAGCACAATACATTCAGTTTTGTCTGCTGACGTACTTCTGTGCAACTTCTTGCCATCACACAGCAAGTATACTGAAAAGCTGCAAAACTGACCTTCTTGAATACTCTTGGCACTCCCTGCCTTGATCCACAAAAGCAGGGGCTACCGTGGTTGGTATTTACTGTCATGCCTGATGCATGATCACACCAGTAATGGAAAGCATTGCTTTTATCACAAAAGCAGATGGTGAACATCCTCCAGAGGTTTTTTTTTACCTTGTTACAGATGACCTGTGAGCACTCTGAAGTCACAGCACAGGTAGTTAGCTGTGAGGGTTATTACTCTTGCAGGACAGAGTTCTAATGGTGGCCTGGACCACCATTTCAGGTACACACAGAGAGCAGAAGTCTGCATTGTAGTCTGGATGGTAGAGGCTATTGAGCAAGAATAGTCAGGCAACAGGCCTGAGGTCCTTGCAGAACTTGCAGCCTACAGCTGCACTGATTAAAAGGATCCTCATGTTTAATAATAGGTAATATTGGGAATTAGAACAAACAGAATCTTGAAACAGTAGGAGCAAATCAATTCAAAGCAGAATTCAAGGATCTCCTTGCAGAGATCTTATTTAACTACCTTAAAGCAGTTCATAAGAAGCATCTCATAAAAAGACAGAGACTAGACTTAATTAAATTTAGTATTAACATTTTGTGAAGGAGAAGATATCCAAAGAGGTCTTTAGTAAGGCATAAAATCCACACAAGATTGAATGTCCAGAACATGGTAACAGATCCAATTCAAGTAAAAACAGGGATTCACTTTAAACAGTGGGGTAATTACAGAATAAATCATCAAATGAAGCAGACTATTTACAATGTATGAGGAAAAAATATGAAAGCTATGACAGACTGCACATAGTTTAGCAATTAGCTCCTTGGTCAGACAAATTATCAGACTGAAAAGAAACCTGACTCTGAGGAGTAATGAATGCACAATTTGAGTAGATAAGTCTGTGATCAATTGGTCTTATTGATAAAGCAGTCATTTTATCACAGAGTTTGGCACAAGCCAGCTGTGCAGCTCTGTTAGCAGAACCTGAACTGTTGTTTAGATGAAGGATGAGAACTCACTGCTGTGCCTGCATGGATTCTGGACTGGATCCCAACCAGCTGAGCACAGACTAAGCAAATTTTACAGGCAACCATAACGACTCCTGTAGACATACAATGTGCACAGAACTAACTCTTCAGTATAGCAAACTGAGGTGTAAGTTGATTTCAAAAAAATCTAAACCAAAAAGAACTCTGAATTTGCCTTACTATAGGAGTCTTAAAACTGGATGTTATCTTGAAAGTACATCATTGCTCAAAAACAAGTATTAAGATGGGATGAAAAATCCATTGGATAAAATTTACTATTCCAGTTATTTAGGGATGCTAGTGGATGATCTTAATGCCTCCCTGGCCTCAAAACCTTTGAATAAACAGCAAAATGACTACATTATTATCAAATGTGCATTGGAGATGAAGTCATATTACAATCTTCATCCAATTGTGCCAGAAAAATACCATCATAATATCCTTCTTATTGGCACATGCACAAATTCAGAGAGGATTATATATCACCAATGATTAATTGCTCATACCAGAGAGAGAACGTCTGGGCTGCAGCGAACCTCACTCACAAATGCATGTAAGTGTTTCAGATGCCAAAACAAAACCCTAGAAAAGCATAATTTGAAAGAACAGCTTTAAATTGAGGAGACAGAAGCCAGACAACTTAACAAGAGGATTAAACTGAATCCCAGGATTATCAACTGCATAATAAGAGATGTGGGTGGTTGGTTTGTTTTGTTTCACTTGTTTTTCTTCCTTAGTACTGTAAAGTCAGAACCTTTTAAACAAAGTGAGAATCTTGCTTTTCCCTTAGAAGTCTCTCCTATCCTAATGGAAGTTTTTCAGATGGAAGTCCTGACAATAGATTAATATATGCTTGTCATCTGAATTCATGATGTGTGCTGTCCTACATTCCTTATTCTCCAACAGAGCTTTTCCTTCTTTATTTTCATTTATGTACACAAGCTGAAAATGAAGGAAATATTAGTGAAAGGAAATAAAATACACAATGGAAACATTAAGCTCTGTACTTTCAGGTGATGAGACAAGAAAATGAAAAAGGGTGTTTGCATATTGAGAGTTAATAGGATGAGGCTGTACAATTAGTTCATGATTGCTCAGTAAGATCACTGGAGAAGCAGGAGAAAAATTGGAAAACAGCAGCAAGTTTTACTATTTGGTTTATGTACATTTTTCAGGTTTGCTAAGGTGTTTTTGAAAGGTAAATGAAATGGCACAGGAAATGGCACTAGGGGAAGGAAGAAGAGAGGACCCATGCTGCATGCACTGACCCTACAGCTGCATTAGAAAGCCCATCTGGAAGTGACCTGCTCAAAAAGATCAACCACCACCTTGTCCTTCTCAGAAAAGAGTGACCTCTCTGTCCTCACTATTACAAGGTTAATCCAATCACAAGATTGCTATTGGTAGCACTTGTTTTATCTCCACAGATGTCACAGGACAAAGCAATTGACTCTTAACTGTATCAAATATTAGGAAGCCCACAGTATTCCTGATCCTCTTCAGAAAGTGTCTTTTAGCTCAGGAATGAATGCCTCAGACTCACTCTGCTCACTTGTCAGATGGAAAATAAGAGCTTTACAATCTACTCTACTCATTAGGATTCAGGGGTGCTGCTTGCAATTGAAGTACAGTACTGTGTTAATTTTATACTGGTGTTTCCCTGATTGCAAGATGACAACATTCCACATACACTCATAAATGCAAGTTTGTTACATGATGGGAAAACTATATAAACATAGATATATAATAAAGATGCACCTTACACATAAATATTGTACATGCTCACCCAAGGCTTCTCACAAGCTTTGCAAATTCTAAAAGACACGTGTCTGAAGGCAGACGAAGCTGTCCTTCAGCCAAAGCCAGCTGACAGTCTTCAAATGTGTAGTCTGTCACTGGAACTCCCAACGCCCTTGAATAAATCAAAGAAACACTGTAAACAAGACAGTAAGAAAACTGACCAGAATAATCCCTTTTTTCGCAGTGAGAAATCCTGTAACAGTTATGCTCTCTATTTTGAAAAACTGTAAGTAAGAGCCAATAAAAGTAAGTCTACACAGAGACAACGAAATACGATACTTGATCCGTTGCAGAGCATCTGCTTTGAGTGAGTCCATGAAAATATGGAAGAACACAAGGCAAAAATTAGGCAGTGCATAGACTTTAATAGGCATAAATTTCATATAAGTGAATAATTAGAGCTTCAAAATTTTCAATTCAGAACACAAATATATATTATTAACAACTGTGTCCAATATTTATTATTATTGATTTATTATTAATGTGTTAGCGCAATGACCTGCGCAGAACAGCTATTACCTTCATAATATATATATATTTTGAATAATTTTAATATTATACAAAAGGCAACATTACAAAGAACAGATAGAACACAACACATAAAAATAAGCAGAATTAAACTCTAAGCAAACAAGTTATTTTTAAATGTATGACATAAGAAAGGCAGAAAAAAAATACTCCCAAGTCTTTATACACCAAACAATTCAGTATTGGTTTTTGCTTCACTTCTAACTTGATCCTCTGTAGTAATTGAAGCACCAAAACATAACTGATGGAAATCCTGATATTGTAGCTGCCCTGCATTTGCTGTGGCAAAGTTGAGAGAAAGACAGTGTGGTGTGAAAGAGACCTTTAAGAATTCAGTGTACAAACATAAAATGCAATTCAGAAAGCCAACACAGCTCCACATGAGCTACTCATCTGCCACATTTTTTATTATACTTGATTTTACTTATTGTAGTATATTGCATTATCTCCTTTATGTAGCCTTTTCTAGTTTGATGACATCTTCACAAAATGTTTTAATTTACTTACCTTTATTCTTTTCATCTACAGTTTGTCTACCTTACTGTTAAGCACCTTTTTCATACGTGAAGTTCATATACACTAATGGCAAGATTGATGCAAAACCCTGAGGCACAACACACTAACTTTGGCTTTGATGAAAACAGTGCATTCAATTCTATGCTTTATTATAAATAGTTTGATCTGCAATGGCAGTTACCTCTTATGCAAACAATTTCTGCCAAACGGTCTCTTCCTCAGAATCTCATTCCAAAGCCTTGGAATACCAAGTTAAATAACATAAGCCAGTTCTCTTCCACCAATTAATTATCAGACTTCAGGAATTCTGATATATAGGACATGCACTAAACCTTAAAGGTACTGATCACTGTTTCTCTCTTCTCCTTAAGGCTGAGAAAGTCAAACATTCAGGAAGAACAATTCCCTAACAAATATTCAAGCTCAAAAGTACCAAATATGGTAAAAAAATAGACAGTATTTATAAGCTATTTATGCACAAAACAGGGAATTAGAAGGTAGCGATCTTGGCTGAATAGCCTCTCCCTTTCTAAGAAGAAACAACAAAAGAAGAAAAGAACAAAAGGACAAAGCCAACTAAACCAAATGATTTAGGTACATAAAAAGAGTAATCTTAGAAGCAGAATGTTGAAGATTAGATTGTCCCATACTGGTGATCTAAGCAGTTAAATCCAGTTCCTCCAAAATTTTTTCTGCTTGATCTGTTCTTGTTTCATCAGTCCACTTCTCCTACAAACTGTCCCAGAAGTATTTGTAAATCAGTAAACCACCTTAATGGAATGGATAAAATTCTTATCATACCTTACCTCACCCCACAGACTTATGGTTAACATAGCAACAAATGTGTAAAATACAGATGAAGAACTCCCCCAATACTGTGGGGATTTAAATCCATTTCCAAATTCAACCCGACTCAGAGATCAGGTATTGTGAGCATTGTGAAGACTTCTGTTTTCTAGTATTCAATATAGTGTTGTATTATACGAGATGAAATCACTGGTATTTTACAATACAAAACCCAGTTTTCCTCAGAAGAAAAGGAGTGAATGAAAGAAGCAGAGTCTATCCAGCCAGTTGAGATTACATCCTCTTCTCCTCTTTTGTACCACCTGTGCATTCGACCATCCCTACAGACATCCAAGTCAACCGTCTCCAGCAATGACTTGTTACAGGCAGTATTACCCAGAGCAGTTCCATAAAAGAATGGAGCAATAAACCAAGATCTAGCCCAGCCAAGGACATTACACCAAAATTCATCAGTTCTCCAGGCCACACTAGGTGTAGCATGTAACAGAAATACAGGAACATACAGGCGATTAGCTGATGCACAGGGGAACTACGTGCAAAAGGGGAAGCTTGTTAAAAATAAGTTAGGAAACTGAAAGAGTGAAGTGTTCCTCTGTTGGATATATGAGGGAATCAGGAGAAGTGGTAAGACACTTAAATTCTGAAAGGACAAAAGAAACCCTGGTGTCATTGAAACAGATTAAAGGTGGCAATTAAAATAAAGAGACTTTAAAGAAACCCAAGCATTCTCTCAAGGGAAACAGAGAAGATGGACAAGTTAAAACATAACCATAAGGCAAGCCAAAGCAAGACATAATAGCTTGTTCAAAACAAAAGCAAGATGCTTCTCCATTAAAAGAAAGATGACTAAGAAAGATCAGGGCACTCAGCCTGGGGGGGGGGTTGAAGCCTGACTGACTGTCAGCCCAGCACCAAGGCCAGATTTAAATAACTGCTAAATAATTGTCCCCAAATATGTTGAAGGAGCCTAGCCAAAGAGGAATTAAAAAAAATCCCAAAACAAACAATCAACTAAACATCAAAACCAAACTTAAGACACAAAATAAATTCCAAACAAAAGCCAGGGTCATTTCAGACTCAGCCAAACCACAAGGGGAAAACACAACCTGCATTTTTTTATAGCTTTGTGCACCACTTATAACGCTATCAGTAAAGGAAAATCTCCACTACAATTAATACCAACATGTATGTTCAATGTCAACACAGACACAAAATGGAATTCAGAAAGACAAAAGCAGCTTGTCTTGTTCACATGTTGAAATTTTCACCTGTTGCTGGACTTACACCCACCCTCCCAAAAAAAAAACCCCCACAAAACAAACAAACAACCACACCCTCCCCCACCATACTTCAACAGGGTACACATACATCCAGACTTTGAGAATAACAAACATCAAAAGTGAGGAAGGAAAGAAACACGATTACTCAAAGCAAAGTTCAATCATAGAATCAGCCAAGGCCAGATAGAGTTCAAGGGGCTCTTGAGTTCAGAAGATAAATCACAAGCTGCATAGGGCTAGCAGCTTAAAGGACCTTGATTTCAGCTCAGAATGTTGAAGAAACTGAAGCTGGGGAACATATAAACTTCATTATTTATGCTAAGACGTGTGAATTTTTTAATTTCTTAGAATAAAGCCTGGCATATTAGAGTTCACTGTAAGGCCTCGGTACAACTGTGAATCAGAGGATTTTCTACGGAATCTCAGTTATCAAACTATTCTAACTTATCCTCCAAGGAAATCTTTTTCTACTTCAATTGGGGAAAAAAAAAAAAAATTCAGTTTGAGATGCAAATCACAAGTACAATCCCATATTTTTAATAAACTAAAAATAAAACAACTTTTCCCATGACTTCATTTGAAAGCATTTCCCCTCCTCTTTTCTTCAAAGTATCTCTGCTTTCATACCCAATTAATGCGAGCCTAGCCTTTTAAAAAGTCCAGCAGATTTATATGGCCTGACATGAATGTCTGGCTTGACATACCTTGAGACTTTTTCCTTCCTTCCTTTCCTTCCTTCCTCCCCAAGATGCTGACTATTTACCCATCATGACAACACTACAGGAAGTTTCAAAGTCAGCAAGTCACTTGAAAATAATAAAGTCAAATGAAACAAAACCCCAAAAGCTTTCCTGCAAACCCAATTTGTTAAGCACAAGTTGTTATATCCTGGTGTCTTATATCAAAAGAAGCTCCCTATGTCTAACATTTGTGCAGTCAAATATAAGATGAATTATTAACTTCCTCTTTTTCTGCATACCAATCCACTATGCATGCAAAATGTCAAACAAAACAGAGTGTGACTGCTGGAATATTATGTAAAGTGAGAGAAAATAGTACAGGCAATATTGTCACATTCAGAATCTATATTTCAACAAAAACATTCTCAAAATGTTTTACATTGTTCATAAGCAGACTGGTGAACTAATCAAGAGAATATTCCACAGGCTGCTCAAAAAAATCCCTTTAAATTAACTATAATCTTTATTGCATGCTCAAAACATTAGGATTCTGTCTAATTTGGTATTTTTCTTCATTATTGGATGTTCAGCAAAAAGACACACAAAACAGTGGACAAATAACTCCAATTATTAGTAGTCATTTGTAAACAAACTTCCTGAACCAGAGACCTTTTGTATCACTGTGTTTTAGAATCACTAATTAACCACATGTTTTTTTACAGTATATCTCAGCTCCGATGAAGTAATTTTATCTATCTGGTAATGAATGTCTCAATTTGCACGTTCCAAAGACTTACTCCATTTACTTTCAGCTGATCTACTGTTGAGTGCTTTCCATCTATTCTGCTATGAAAAGTAAGACTTCCTTAATATGCTTTTCCAGAACACTGATGATTTTCCTGACCTTCAAAACAACCCTCCACTCTTTTCCCCCATCCTTTCCCAAGATGAAGAGCTGCCAACTATTTAGTTTTTGAAGGCCAGAGAAGATAGTCCCTTTTCTCTCCTCAGACTACTACTTTGTGACATTCTCCAAACAAAAGAAGGTCCAGTCATGAGTCTGAAGTTCACATAAGGAATCTATTATCTCATAATGTTTTAATTTTTGGACAGAAAAAGAAGCTGCCAACAGCTGTATTTCTGCCTGGTGTTGTTTGAAAATGGGTCCTGTAACTGTTGGTCTTGTAGACTTGCACATCACAAATCTTCAAGGGATAAAAAACAAAGTAGGTTCCTTGTGTTGTCAGCATTCAAAACCCAGTTCAAACCAGACTGTTGCAAAGAATTACTTAACTCGAAAAAATTATTTCTTCCTTGAGAAAATAAATATAGCAAGAAGCTGCACAGTTAACCCTGTTCTGTGACGATGTTCTCCACCTGCCACATTCACAGTATTAACAGAAATGAATAGAGTGCACAATGTATTTCTCATCTCCATTTTTGTATATGGTCTGAAACCCAAACAATGCACTGAATCGTTTAGGTAGGAAAAGACCTACAAGATCATCAAGCCCAACCTCTGACTCATCACTGTCTTTTTAATTAGATCATGGTGCCATGTCCAGTTGTTTCCTGAACATCTCCCTGGGCAGCCCATTCCAATATTTAACAACACTCTCCATGAAGAAATTCTTCTTGATGTTCAACCTGAACCTCCCCTGGAGCAGCTTGAGACCATTTCCTCTTATCCTACCACTGGCTGTGTCAGACAAGAGGCCAACCCACAGCTTGGAAAAACCAGTTACAGAGGTCCCCTTGAGCCTCCTTCTCTCCAAGCTGAACAGCCCCAGCTCCCTCAGCCATTTCTCACATGATTTACTCTCTAGACCCTTCACCATCAATGCTTCAAATGGATGCTAGTTAACTCCAGCACTACAGTAATTCCACCTATACTGATGTTTATGCCGTTGATGGTATAAAAATGCAAAAAAAAAGCAGTTTGGATTTCAAAGCTGAATGCTGAGCATCCAGACAGTACCTGTGCAGAATCACACATGGAACTTCAGACAGCACAGGCACAGAGCAGAATGATTTTTCTGGTTAGATTCAAAAGGCCATGGAATATAATGAATAGCCATGAGTCAGACCAGTAAGATACTGTAAACTCACATCCTCAAGGCTACTCTTCAGCAACTAGCATTACTCTGTCACATATATTAGCAAAGATCACATTCTGATGCTGTCAGAGCCTGCAAGAAAAAAAAACAGACCCTGATTTTGACTGTGTAGAAGATGACAAAAGGGAAGACAGACACCGAAGACTTTTTTGCTTGTAATATTTTTTGCCTTCACCAGCATGCTGGATAAAAGTACTCATTTCTCAAAAGCAAAGTGTAGTGCTCATATGTCAAGCTGGCAAGTCAGTGCTTTAACTGTATGACATGCTCCAACATTGGGGAAGTGATCCTGCCAAGCACTTGACAGAAAACATCAGGAAGACAGATGTTTCAAGCTCCATCTTTAATGGTACTTTAATCAATTTCAGCATCTTCTGCAAATATAAAAACACATCTTTAAATGTTTCTGTAAGTGAGGAATAAAAACAAAATTATTGGAAAAATGCAAACTGGACTATGATGTTTTGCTATTTCTACAGAAAAACTGCCTTTCTGGGCTCACCAAAAAAAGAAATTTTGGAACTCCTGGACAGTGACATACATGTTACTACAATGCTGAGTTTAACACTCAAAAGACCTAGGAAAACAAAATGCTCAAATCAGGAGTACTGAAAATTTCAGTTCTGAGTTGCTTACAGTTTTGAAAAACAAAAGGGCAAAGGTGTCTGGCTTCCATCAAGTTTCAGTCTCAACATCTGCCATGTAAAAAAAAAAACCCAATTAACATATTCGCAATATTTTGTCTTCTGTTTTTTCCCCAATTGTACTATCTAGCCATATTCTTCCCTATTTTGAAGATAGTGTTTAATAAAAACTAAAAATGGAAAACAGATTGTGTTTGCATGTTAATAAGTGACCTGTGGATCTGTGTATCATCATCTAGTCAGCTTGTATCTGTAATTACAGGTGAAGTTACTTTAGACTTGCACGAAGAGCCTGCAGTGCAGATTTTCACACTTAGCAGCTGGCACTGGTTTATCTATTTACAAAATGAATTTTTGCAACTAACTAAAAGCTAAGCTACTGACATACTTCTTTCAAACATATCTGAGTCCTAAAGAACAGCAGGGCAAACAAACTGTTTTTTCCCCCCAAAAGGGAATAAAAGTTATCTACTTTTTCCTTCAAACAGAATTCCTATACCCTAAACAGTACTTTGATAACAACTAAGAGATGTCTTTCAGACAGTAGCAAAAGGGTACAAGCCCACAATGAAAAGAGGAAACTAATATGTTTCTTTAGGGGAAAATACTCCAAACAAACCACAAAACAAATCATTCTTTAAATAGCTATCCGTAAATTAGGAATTACAATGCAGCAAAACAGCACAAAACCAAAAATGGATAAAAAGTTGCAATTGATGCAGCGAAGAAGCATAAGACTTTTCAAAGCATAAGGAAAAATACAAAAAAATAACATAATTAACTACTAGTGAAGGATAGCAAAATGGTCATCAGGCAAAAATCCCTCTGTCATGTGCAATACTTTACACTGGGAAACAATTAAGATGACATATCTTATGAATAAAAGTAAGTATATCCCAATGCTCTAAGAGTGGTAGGGCTATTTCCTCTACCACAGAAATTTTTAGAAATAAATACTTGTGATAGCAAGGTCAAGTGATTTGCTCCTAATAATCCTAGAAAAGCTGGGATTGAAGTCTAAAGTGGCTGCCAATTTTACAATACTAACACTGTTCCAGTAAATTATTACTTATTAATTTGAAGATTAGAAAAATCCCAAAAAACAACATGGGACAGAAAGTTTGACACTCAAGTAGAAAATATATAGAACTCAATAAATTAACAGACTGAAACAATCCATGTTGACTACCATCAACATAATATGATAACAACTTATGCATGTGAAGACCAAAATAATGATTTTGCTTAAGTAATACAAAAGTAAGGCAATATAATATTTATCTACACAGCATGACTTACTGATAGGGTGGTTTCAGAATTTTGGTAGAGCAATAAGGAACATGTGAAGTGAATAAAGCTCAGAACAATACCATGCTTTATTTATTGATTTTAAAAAGAACTTGCTGGACAGATATTTAAAAGCACTCAACATTTTCAGTGATTTGAAAGTGACTCCAAAGACAGCTCCTGACAGCATGTTGTGGGTGACATGGGCATTGGCTAAACTGAGTAGGAGTCAGAACAAGGCCAGAAAGACCAAACAAGACAGACTTCATCAAAAATAGTTTGTATGAGAAAATTAAATGCAAAGCATATCATTAAGGTATAAGTAGGGATCATATTTTAAGCAGCAGATTAATCTGTTCTGCACATACCTTTTGTGCAAATTAAGAACATGACCCAAAAGATGGCAAGCAGCAGTGTCTATCCTGTATGAGTAATTCAAGTTCTGATAACATATGCACACTTTGGGTTTTACTTTTTGGGCAAGCAGATTCATCTAACATGCAAGAGCCTAATGTCCTAAAGAAGCAAACCTCTGTGAATGACAGCATCACCTTAATGAGGCAGTTTGTGTTCCCTTATATATATATAAATTATCTAGAGACCACCATTACTCACATCTGTGGCCACTCACAGAAAAGCTAGCCAAATAAGGGTAAACCAAAAATTCTTCAGAGTCAACCAGAAGAAGCAGCTTAAGATACAGATGCCTTGTCAAATGCTTTGACAGACAGACACCTTGTCTATGCTAAACAGAAGCTGTTCACAAATCAAGATGATTGTGAAGGCAAAATTTCAAGAGCAGAAACTCTATCTAGTACTGTTCTCAGCAACTCCCTCTGAAATCAAGAGCAAGACACAAGGTTTCCACAACACTGTCTCTAGACTCACAAATACATTATCATCTGGGAGTGTCACCTTTGATGCTGTAAAATATCCAGTAGATTAAGACTTTTCTACCAGAGAAATATGATGGGGGAACAGATGTAAGCAGACATCTAAGTAGATCCCAAAAGGATCTCTTCACAACAAGACGCTATATCACCACTGACTCAATCCTCAAAAAAAGCAAGACAAGTCTAGATGAAGCATTAATATTGCCCTTTATCCAGCAATGCTAGCACCAAACAGCAACCAAAATATTCGAGGGGCAACTGTTGCAGCTCCAGAATAGCCTTGACAGCATTTGTACTGGAATCTCCTGTATCAAATGCGCCATGAATAAACTGGGAAAGCCTGGAGAACTGACACAAGAAGAAGGCATCTGGAAGTGCTCAGAAGTAAATAATTTTTAACTATGTTGATGTTAACGGTCTACAGTTATCCATGGTATCCAGGCACCAACATTTTGTTTCATTCCCATCTGCATTTTAATGAGAAAACTTAATATCCAAACACATTTGTTTTCCCATTCACATCAACACATCATCTACAGCCCCTGCTTCATCCCAAAGCAAGTATCTTTTGACATCTCTCATTCTGACAGTCTTTCTGTTACATCTGCATTCCTCTTCTGTGACCACAAATGCTTAATTCTTTAGGGGTGGGAGGGAGAAACATAATCACATCTTTCCTCCTAAGTGCGCTTAGAAGGGAAGGCTTGCGACATGCCAGTTGTTGCTACTTTTGTAGGCTTTCAAAATTTTTCCTTATAACACACAACCCCTGTTACCTGATTGGAGAGGAGTTCAGAATGAAGATTTAGTAACCTGGCCTTCTACACAAAGTCTGAGGACAACAATTGCCAGGTGATGGTCTTTAATAAACAACAAAAGTCTTTGAAGCCAGCGCCTCAAAGATCTTTGACTCCAACACAGGATGATTCAAACAGTTCCTTTTGTTCTTTTCTCTCATGAGGAATGTCCTTTTGTACAATGGATCTATTGTTATATTAGTGTCCCAACATCCTTAAGGAAACTCACAGACCTGGGTTCAACCAGACAAGAATTCTGAGTTACTACCTACAAACTGGCCTTTGGCTTAAATCGGAAACTTGGAAACAGAAGAGAAGCTCCACGAAGGAAATTATAATTTCACAAGTTCCTTCAAAATCAGGATTAGGAAGATAAATAAGCCTCTCAAGAGTTATTAGTGATCACAGGCCTGAGGGTTCACTGTAAATATGGAAAAAAGAGTTATCTACTGACAAATGGAAGATTTACTAAAAGGACAAAAAATACATGCAAAAGACATTAATAAAAAATGCAACAAAACAGTGAAAGTATTAAATGTTGCCCTTATTATACCTATAGACAAGTGTTTTAACTGTCATCACATTAGCGTCAATTAATTTGCATTATATCAGTCCTCTGTTTCCAATGGAAGCAAAGCCACTTCACTGTGCTTTACTATTTGAAATAGCCACAGGCTAACAATGAATACATGAAACTATTAATGTCATTAAAACAGTCACAGCTTAAAATGCAACCCCAATAGCACAAAATTCTTAACTTTCCTAAAATTCAACCATACCCTTCCCCCAAAAGGCTAAATACTCACTGGAGCAAGCAGAACTGGTTTGTTATATGAAAGCATGTTTAAAAAACCCAACAAAACAACCAACCAACCAACAGAAAAAAAATATTCCAAACCCATCAATGCCTACAGTTCTTGCTGTATTTGTGGCCCCCTGGCACCCTCAGAGGGGAAAGTTACCCCTTTGTAAGAGGAACTGCAGACACTCCTACAGACTACTAGGTTCTTTGTAGGCAGACAACCACACCAACTTGATTTCATGGTATTTTTTTCAGTCTAAATTTAAAATCACACATCTATTTTTTATGCAGAAATACAACATACTTACTCTGCCATTACACGTCTGACGTTATTGGCATATAACACTGGATTTTTTCTTTCTTCTTCTGAAGGAATATACACAGGTAGAAACTGCATACAGAGAACTGAATTATACCAAGAATATTTAACATTTTAAACAATCTCTTACAGCACTACGGTGAAATTTGTAGACAGTTTGTAGTTACTCACAAAATTGTATTAAGCCTACAGAAAATATTAAAAAATAAATTTTTAAATGCTTAACTATATGTCATACTTCTAGATATGGAACCCAGAGTTTTATCTTCATTTCCTAAGTGGGACTCAGAATTTTTAAAACAGTTTACAAGTATTAGCACTTTCTTACATAAACCTCACTTACCTCCTGTACTGTTCAGCCCTTCCCAGATAACTAAAAAATGCACGTGCTAAAGGAATATTGTTCTATAGCTTAAAAATACAGAATCCAAATTCTAAGGACAGCAAGTATTTATTGTTCCCCCTGCATATTTTGAAATCATGTATGACTTGCCTAATGTACAACTGAGAAGTGTATTTTATTTTCTGTTGTTGGATGTTGAAATATTTTCCGCTTCAAATTGGACACCAGCCATTAACACTCCATTGAAAGCAAAAATCTAAATGAATGCAGATGACCAGAGAACTACAGAACAGTTGATGTTGGAAAGTGGAAAATTAAACCAGAACTGCTGGAGACCCGCAACAAAAAGGGAAGCTTTCAGAATGGCATGGCCTACATTAAAATATCTCCCAGTGTTTTAAGCTGTTCTTAAGTGTCCATTGAAAAATTACATAAGCCCCAAGATCATGGCCAGTCTCACCATTAAAAACCTTCAAAACATCTTGTTCTGCCAAATAACTAACTTCTCAGATGGGAGGAACAAGAAGGGATCACTCTGATCCCCACTCCTACTCAGTACCAGTCAGACAGCTCTCTTAGTAGTGCAGCACAATGAGATAATTCATGCACTAAGTGAGCAAAATGCTCACAATCCTGTGTAAAGCCTCTGAATTAGAGAACAGACTTCAGGAAACTTAGTTATAGTACACATAATTGCCTATGGGTAGTGAAAGTGGGAATTATGACCCAGAAATTTCACACTGGTCTTTAAAACAGAGACTAACAACTGAGGAACCTGTACAAAGTTTATAACTTCAGTGAATACTTCTCATGAAGTAATCACGAAGCTAGCTGTGTCTTTAAAATTACATAACAGTATGATCAACAGTACCCAAACACTGTCATTGAACATTCATCTGTTTCCTTTAAGGGACAAATCTTGAATTTTTTTTGAATTTCGCTGGAGTTTTCCCTATATGTACCACTGTAGCTGAAAACATGTGCCTCCTGTCTTCTAGGTTTACATTGCAAGCAGGTACATCAGCCTCATGTAATATACAAAACCACAAAGACTGTAAAGTTAACAGAGATGGAAAGACTGTTCCTTCAACTTTCAAACCTCATTCCATTTATCTGAGTTGGAAACGGCCATCAAGTAATTTTTCCAAACACAGGAGAAGTTTGAATATGAGGTGATTTCAGAGGTGTTCTACATGTCTGTGCCTAACTTGACATAAATAGCATAATCGTTTCAACATCACTAACAAAATTAAGAGAAGAACTCTCAGCTGCTGCAGACTGTCGTGGATGTATGAACACTGAAGTTGACAGGTCAGTAAAACAAACAGTACATGAGCCAAAACAAACTACATGTGCAGATGATCATATTTCCTTTCTTCTTCACAACATTGCCAGCATGCCAGTTCCAAGTACAGGATGGGTGGATGGGCCAATATTTACAGAAACCTATTATAAAACCTATTATAAAACATAGATGCTCTATAAAACATAGATGCTCACTTCTCTATACACATGCTGGATGACACATAAAATATGCCAGAACATGTATTATTTGCAGAGAAGCCCAGACTAGCTAACTTTGGATCCTGATTGCTGGCTGTTAAATCTTGATGGAACAGGGCAGGAATACCAACCAACAAGCTTCAGAGACCAGGGGAAAAATATAACTTTGAGCACAAAACAACTAATTTTTCCTATATGTTACTACTCCTCACTGTACTTCCTTACAAAAACAGATTCAACAAGTAGCTCTCAAGTACTCTGACTCATACTTGAGAGCAACCATGCAAACAGGTCTGCTCCTCTACCCTCTGTGAACTCCTGCTTTAGTATTGAGTATTTCAGAAGGTCGCTAGTTAGTTTGCTTTTATTTTCCCCAAGAACTACCAAGGATCACAGCTTGTTATGCAAGATCTGTAAGGGCAACAGAGGCTCAACATCTGCTAGCAGCTGCTGCCTCAAAAATCAAGAAAGCTCAGCAGTGTTCACTTCTGCGTGAAAGAACACATTTTACTTGCCTAGGGCAGAAAACCACGTTCCTGAGAAAGGGTAAAAATCCTGTTAACCAGCTGGTTTGTCTTAGCCCTGAGTGAGGCAGTCAGTCCCCAGCCCTTCTGTAAAACACAGGCCACTCTTCTGGAAATCACATTTGGTTCTTATCCAACTAAATGGATAACACAAACCACAAATTTCTACAATGCATACAACTATTGAGTGGCTGGTATTTTGCATATTCATCAATTTTGACAATAATTGATTGCAAAAATAAGGAAACAGTGCAATGACAAGTACAGTGATTAGCATGCAATATATGTTACTATTGTAACACAGTGTATGCAAACATGCAATAGCTCTTCCTACTGATTTACCCTGCCATCAGTTCCATCTGTCAGAGCAAAATAGCTGTTTCATTACTCAAAAAAGCAAAAGAATTGCAGAACATCTGTCAAATATCCTTTATGATACTTTTCAAATACTGTAATTGTCCACAAAAATGTAATTACTATGCGTAAAATGCATGAGGACAACAAGTTGAAAGGAAAGGCTGTAATTGTTTCCATGTTTTCATTACAATAGTCTTCAGCCTTAAAATTACAGTATTTTCCTCAAAACAAAGAATAGAGATAGATTTTCTTTGTGTTTTCCAATTTCACATACTGAACAATGCAGCCTAATAAAAAAATCAGCCAGACAATTTATAATACTTTTGTGGCCTATAAGAAAGCACCTACAAATTTTCCCTACAAGATAGTCCTTAGTTTGTACATCACCATTCACATACTTGACTGTCTAATGTACAAAGTTGGTACACTACTTGAAACAGCAATCAGGCCATTAGAAGACAAGAAATTTGTTCACAAAAGACTCCTTAAATTGAGCCAGAAATTTATCTACTCAATTCAAATCAGTAAAAAAAAAAAGTCTTATGCCAACTGGAAAAATGTATTTTGCTATTTCATTATTAGACTGTATTTTCAGATACAGCAGCCATTTTTCCAAAATAAAAGTGGTATCTTAACCTGTTTTTACAGACATACATACATGGTTTGAATGCAAACTTTTACTGCAGAATTAAGTACAATATTATGTATTCTGCAACTGTTCAGAATATGCTGGAGTTTTTTTTTTTTACTGACCTCGATTTCCACGGAGTTGTGAAATTGACATAAAGTAAGCCACAGAATTTCAAACCTAAAAGGGGAAAAAGATAAAGAAGGATGAAGGGGGAAAAAAAATGTAGTGAAATGGTAATACATTATGCTCCAAAGTCTTCATGTAGCGTCCTACTTGTACGGATGATCATATTCAGATAAAAATTAACAGAAAAGGCCTTTGAAAGTACTTCTACATATTACATTCTGTGAGGTGGAACAGAAGTAGTTTTCACTGAATTGGCATCTTAAAAAATAGTCAAAAACAGAAAGACAAACAGTGAAAGGTAATAAATGCATATAACATGTTAAAGGAAGACTAAGTCTGTTTCAGAAAATGCTGTATTCAGCACAGAGTTGGCAAGATTAATTATGTAACCACTGAGATTTTATCATTACCTCCATTTGGAATCAAAGTTCATTATACTTCCAAAGTCCATTAATGAAATGCAGTACGTGTGTTTTAATAGCCTAAGATACAAGATAACTGGAATCAACTTGACCTTAGAAAGCATTAAGATTCAAATCCAGGAAAGGATTTAGTAAACCTAAATTAAGGAGCAGTGTCAAGTAGCCACATTTTCATACAGTGTCTAGGTAGTTACAGCAGTCAATCGTTGTGAGGGGATCCTCTTACACAGATAAAGTGCAGTTCCTAGAAGCAAAATTCTACTCATTTTGTTATACATCCATGTAGGGCTGCCACGACATTTTTCCCCTCTTCCTTCTCATTAAGCTTCCAGCACATTAAAGCAAAGAAAAGAATGAAGAACAACAGAGCCTGCGATTTAAAGTTTACGTCCCTGACAGGAATACAAAAGTCTGGTTTATAGGTCCTTCTTCAAGAGCATTAAAATCCCCCAATAAGTTACAAATAAATTTTTCTCTCTGCCATCTCTGTAATTCTCAAAGATTAAACCCTGAATTTAAATAAAAATTTAAAACTGATAGAATCTGATCTAACTCAACTATGGTCATCCTTTGTTTTCAAGGTAGACTCAGCTGATCTGCTCTGAATACTGTCAATGTGTAAAACCATTACTTTCAATGAGTGTAAGAAAGTGTTTAAGTTTGCACGTGACAAATTTTCAATCTGACAGGCTACAGCACCTTTAAACAAACTGAATACTCCTAGATAGCTAAAACATAATCTGGAAATGTTTCTGTAATACTAAAACAGAAAAGATGCGTTTGCTGAGAAAAGGAAGCCTGTTAACAGTCTTAATAGTATTTTCTGCTAAGACATCACAAATACATTTTAGGTCACCCAGGAGAATTAATCCTAATTAACCAAGCTGTAATTTAAACTGACCCAGTCAATTTGTATAACATCACATGCTGCTGCATATTCTGATTCAGCTTTAATTTCATTTAACTTTATTAGAAGAGGTCAACACTTCAGAATAAGGGTTTTGTAGACACTATAGTGATCTGAGGCAACACACATACAAGTTTCTTCCCTCTTCCTCTGTGCTCTTGAGTCCTCAGTTAGGATACTAAGGTGGAAGTAAGCTACTTGCCTTTCTCCTCTATGGCTGAGTTACTTTTTTACATGAATGGCAGTGCAAATGCAAGGGAAGAAGTAGGAACTCTTAAGAACAGAAATCCCTTTATGCAGCAAATGCTGCAGTGTCCATTTACATTATACCCAAGCATGAACTCATCTACTTCCAAAGTAACAAACTGATTGTAAGCTGAACCTTTGGAAGCAATCAATGATTTCATCAAGTCTCCAAATCATGTCCTCAATTAGACCCGGTTCCTAAGTGCAAAATTTAATTGGCAAAATTCTAAATTACTTGAATTTAGAATTCCCATGGTTTCCTCATTACTGCTAAAATATAGGCTCTCACAAGGGACATTCAAAACAATACAAAGCATTAACCACAGAAGCCAACTCCCCTTTACTTAGGGTTCAAAATTTGTTGCTTTCATCTTCATCTAAATATTTTGGAATTTCTACTCAAATCCCAATGAGAAAATAATGCTTTTTTTTTTTTTTTTAAACAAGCAGGAACCCCTTCTTTAATATTTTATATTACGTGAATTTGCTAAAGAACCTCTAGAATAACGTTCTGTTTTAAAAAAGGGTCGAAATTATATTCAGACAAGATAATGGAAACAGTATCTCCAAATTCTTTGAGTGGGTTGGCTGTTTTCATAAGAATAGACCGATTTCAAACAATGGCCCTAGATTTTATACACTAAGATCAAATCAGCTTGGAGGCAATAGAATATATACAGCAGAAGCAAGTTGTTTTACTTCAGGCACTTGGCTAAAAAAAACCCCAAAAAACCAAAAAAAAAACCCCTAAAATTGTTTCTGCAAACCAACAAAATCAGAGCAGCAGAAGTAAATAATTTACTCCTGGATTCCTCTTAATTACTATTAGAATAATTAGAGACTAACAGATAAAAGATAAATTAATCCCAAAGAACAATCAAATAACCAGCAACTGGTTATCTATATATACATATAACTCATATAAATAAAAACTAATTGAGAAAAGCAATGAAAAAAGCAATAAAGCATCAACCACTTACGCTCCTGGCCCTTGCCATGTCCATGTGATTGTGTCCTAAGAAAAGAAATGTAACATTCGCAATTAATTATTGTGCTTTCAACTTTGTACATTGTTCACAGCATAACTGACAATATATGACTAAGAAGTTTTCATGGAAACTTCTATGTTCTCTTTGCAAAAGTTCTTAACCCTATTAAGGATCAGCCCATCTTTTATACAGCTATATGGCCAAAATGATCACTCTTTGAAACACTAGGAGAGGACAAATAGCAGTAAGAGAAGTGAACAAGATGCAAATAGCAAAAGGGAACAGAGACCTGTAAAGGAATATATAACAGGTAGGAATATGACAGTAAAAGTCATCTTAGTGTTTTTATCTAATACTAAGAAACAGCACAGGAAAAATACTGCACTACTTGGAGATGTGATTTAAGTATACAAGAAAGAGTCTAAAAACCTGGAAATTAGTTCTGTTCTAACTGGAAAAAGAGTTCAAATCATAAGTGTAAAGACAATAGGACTCATAAAATTCAGATTTCTGAAAGACCTGATCAGAAAGGTATTTTTTCAACCTACTGAACATGTTCCAGTTCAGTTATGCCACCATACAAACCCATTCTATAGATTTCAGGTGATCACACGTGCCATGACCATGAAAAATCAAGTTAAACTCAAGTTTTAATTATCACTTAGAGCAAAAAGCCACCAAAATAAAAATAAAAGAAAGCAAACTCATCCATAAAAGGTGATAAATGCAATTAACAATAGAACAACAGCTTGAAGAGTAAGGTCAATATGTCCTAAAGATCCACTAAAAATTTAAAACTTGACATGTAACAATTATTTTCAATCAAACAAAATATGACAAAGGATGAGTCTATCTGTAGTGATCAGTTTATCTGCATTAAAAAAGCCCATCTCCATGCAGTGATCTTTTAGAACTATAATGTGGGTAGTTTTATTGTTATACTGTTTCTGGCTATTTTGATGCCTCTGATAACACTGCAAGTAAACACATTATGGGGTTTGGGTTTTTTCCCACAAGGAACTTCCATTAAAAGCCTTAAGTTATCAGCTATCTACACTGGTTTCTCATCTGGAGACTAGATCTGCCTTATCGAACACCAAGCACTATACATCTCCAACTCAGCTCTCTAAATGGCAACAGTGCAGAGGGAGACAAAGAAAAATGAGATCTCCACAAAAGTGTCTGGATCACTGAACAGCAAAGAGGTATTTTCAGAATCCAGCCTCATGCTGGCTAGCTGGCAAGTCAAACTCCAGTAAGCCGTGTTATCTATCAACAATCCTGCAAGAAATTCTCAATGTGTATGTCACAGTAGACAGGCACACTTTTTCTCATCAAAACTTCAGGGTGCATCAGGGATAATGGCCAGAAATGCTATCTAGGGGAAAACAGGATTCTGACCTGCAAGAAGCAGATTCCTGTTATAGGAGACTCCTACCAGCATAACCAATATCTTTATGAAAAAAACCAAGAAGATAAAGGGAAGTAGAATTTTCCTTACATACATAACTAAGTTACCTTTTATATTTATCACAGCTACCAGCTTGCTTCTGGACAACATTCTCTTCGACAGCGTTCTGAGTACACTTTGAAACTATTGTATCTAAGTAATGAATACTTCAAACTGTGTGGAAGTACATAAAATGATACAATAGCTTGGTTGGAAGGGACCTTTTAAGGCCATCTATTCCAACTCCCCTGCAATGAGCAGGGACATCTTCAACTAGATTCTGTTGGCCAGAGCCAACCTGACCTTGAATGCTAACCCCCCTCTGTTATTTCCCCCAGCATGGGAGGACACAAGAAGAGCCATCTTCCACAGAGTTTGTATTTGACACAAGAGGATACTGAGAATCATATGCCAACCTTCAAACAGAAGACTGGCTATATTTTTACAGGTTCAGTTAACCCTGATATACCAAAACTGTAAAAGACCTGCTGCAAAAACTCTTATCAAATAGCATAGTTACTTCTGGAAGACATTTGGTCATAAAATTAATTTTTAAATGGCTCTGTGATATTTATATAGGTATATAGTTTATATATTTTCATACTTTTATTAGTAACATAACTCTGACAGAAAATTCAAATGAAGAAACAAAGAAAACAAGTAAAAAATTGTAAAAAGGATTGCACTAGAGAACCTATAGGTGAAGACATTAGAGCATTTATTCTAATTAGAATATAGGTAATAGCGCCCAGGCATCCAATACATAAAATATTACCAATCTAGACAACCAGTAGCAAATGCTGAATATCAGGTCTAAGCAATATTTTAAGCGCTAAAATTTCTTTCTGCTCATGCATCAAGAAGAGCAACATACTAAAATATTACTACTAAAAAGCACTGATACAGGATCAGAGATGTCATCCAATACAAATAGTCACAAGCCCCAAGATGACTGTTATTCAGGGAGCAACTCTAACTATAAAAAATATAAAACAGAGTCCTTCACAGCAACCAGAACTAGATTTATTTGCTAGAAAAAATCCTGAATTTACTTCTTCACTTTTGCCAAGTTTCATCCCACTGCAGAACAGTAGTGCTTTCCCTAGCTCTTCAATAGACTACAAAGAAATAAACATGCCAGACACCTACTACATTCACCCTTGGCTCTGATCTCAAAAAGCCTCTCAAAACAGCCAGGTGCACTCAAATCCAAGACTGTTCTCATCCATACTGTGGAGCTCAAAGCTCTGAACATAGATCAGAGCAGGCACTTTGAGCAAAACACAGTGGGGTGACCGCACACAATGTATATCTGGAGCTGTCTGGCAAAGCAAAGACCTTAAGAAGTCCCTTTCTAAACTTAAAATTATAATATGCATCAGTCAAACACGACAACAAATAGAAAGCCAGAAACATTTAAAGTTGGCCAAAAATTATATCTTAGTGTATGAAAACCAATATTCATTTCCTGCTCTGTTCTTACATGTGCTGTGGTTTAATCCCAGCTGGCAACTAAGTACCATGCAGCTGCTTGCTCGCTCACTCCTCCTCCCTCGGGGTGGGCAGGAAAATTGGGAAGAAAAGGTAAGCCTCACCTTGTAGGCTGAGACAAGAATAGCTCAATAATTGAAACAAACCAATCCAACTCGGTATCATAACCAAAATAAACCTCATCTTCGTGTACCACGATATTCCTTCTGCCTCTCCTCATTCTAACTCTGATGCAACTCTGCTGCAACCCTCAAGCTAATGTAAAAATAAAGCAGTAATAACAATTATTACCCCTGTCATTAATGCTTAGACCTTTGGAAGGTCTCTAGGAATTAGATCATAGGAAGTTAAATGACCCAGTAAGGCACTGAAAACTAAGTGTTTTACAGCAATTAAAAGTAGTAGGAAGAAGTAAAGTCCCATACATAAAATTAGTGAAAATTTTCATTTGCATTTTTATTGTTTTACTTCAATGTTAAAAGCTCACAAATTTCTGTTAATAAAGTGTTAGGAACATTTACTATTGGTTCACAAACATTGCATATTACGTATAACAGGCAATAATGACATTTCAGCATGCACCTGGATTTTGAAGATATTTACAAAATAACATTTGATAGCTTTATATTGCTATGGGTTTAACATTAACAAAAAGTTACAAGGCATATTAAGTATGACATAAGCCATCATCATATTTGCCATTTTAAATGGCACTGCCATCAAAACTTCAAACTATTTTTAGAAAAGAATCTTTTTTCCTGAAAATATAACGATTATGTAATGAAAAGTCCCAGGCAGCCTGCTACAATTCACTTGATACTATATAAGCATATCAGGCTGCTATTCTTGTCACAGCATCTGCAAAGACAATTTTTGGATTTGTTACTGCAAGCTATTTGACTGCCATTACACCTTGTCTCAGCCAAGAGCAAATGGTTCTCTGTGTATAACTTTGCTTGGATCCTTTTCTTTTTTAATCAAGCATATATTTTATATCAATCTGTAAATGACAGAAAGAACAGTGGATAGAAATATTTGTAAGCTACTCGAGTACCAAGAAGAAAAAATCCTTCCTTAGAACAAGGAGTTGTTAATGGACTAGTCAAAAATCTTCTGATGTGATTTGCATCGGTAAAAGAGACCAGGTGGTCCTTATTTTACTACTGACACTCTTCTCACCCTCCCTAAGTAACTTCTACTTCAGAAGGGGACAGACGGGACATGAAAATAGCCCTAATGGGCTCATAAAGAAACTTCAGATATTGTAAATAAACACTATAATCTGCACTTCACCTGAATATAATTTACACTGTAGGACTAGCCCAAATTAGCTAATTTCTTAGCCAAGGGCATGGTGAGTGTAAAAGAGACAAGATGACACTTCATAAAGGTGCAGAGGTCCTCAACACATTATCCTGTACCATTCAGCCAGTCACAGTAATTTGTGACTAACACCCCCAAAGGCAGGAGATTCAGAAACATCTTTCAGCAATAAATGACATTAAGAAAACTCTCCAGCACACACTGCAGGAACACGGAGCACTTAGGAACACAGATCCTGGACAGAAACTGTCATTTATTTCATGATTTGTAGAGTACTTCTCGTAACAACCTGAACAAGTCTCAGAGCAGAAACATTTAAACTGTCTCAGTTAAGATTCCCTGTATTGCTTGAGGCTTAAGGAAAAAATACGTAACAGTAACTTCCTAATGATTTTTGAATTTTTAAACCTAAAATTTTACACAAGGGTCAACGCACTTAAAGGAATATGCCCTGAATTTCCAATAACGCTACAAGCTGAACTTACCAGTTTGTTTGGATAACGTAAAACCACTGGCTGTACAGGAACCCCAGGAATAAATGCTCCTAGAAGGCACATGATACATAATTAATTTATAGCGTATTTTGGTAGAAAAGAATTTTAATGCAGCAAGAAAAAATTATACAACTAACGGACTGATAGGAAGTAGTTAATGGTGAAAAAACAGGATCTGAAAGTAGCCTCGAACGTAATCAAAAAAGCAAGCACTGGATAATGACAATGTATATCCTCCATTTCAGCAGATAGGTAATTAAAAATGTTTGCTTACATTATCTAAACTATCCTCTACCACTTACATATATTGTCATTTACACAAGTCAAAGCTTGTTACCAAGTTCAGCTCCATAAATGAATAAAAAAAAAAGATGAGCAAGCACAAGATGGTTAAGTTAATTTATTCCCTGTGGTCAACAATATTTTTGGTGAAGACCTTAGGCTTTCTTATGTAAAAGAAGCTTTCTATTTTTATCTGAACAGCAACAATTTATAGGAAATTTATCACCTCTGAAATAACAGAATTAATGTCACTTCTATTCTGTAGTTATGGGAAAACTAATAGTTACAAATTGAACTAGAGCTACATTGAACTAGGGCTATTATTCAGAAGTATTGCTTCACTTTATGGGAAAATTACAGTTCTGATAAATGAGCAGCACAAATTCTAAGTCATTTGCTAAGCATTTTCTTGGTTTCCAATACAAAGATTGGGTAAGCATGATAATTATCTCCTTCAAGACTTCTTAATATCTCATTCTCTTACGACGAAATTAAGTTTCACTCAAAGTATGTTATTCCTGACAATTTACTAAAGTCTTCCTAATATTCCAGTTAAAATTAAGAACCAAATAATTGAAGTACACTGTATTCCTACATAACACTGGCTTTACAAAATAACTGTCAAGACATAAAAGGATTAATTATTTATGGAGTATGAGCATCTTTATATGAAGGTGGTCTGTATAGAATCCTTAAGAGATTTGGAGGCCAGTGGTACCTTCAAAGAACAGTCTAAGCAACTTTTGAAATAATCCAAAGCTGATAAAAGCTGAGTGGCAGATGATAACACTACCATTTAAACACACAGAGAAAACCAAGAAAATGTGTACTAAGAGCAAGGGAGCATAGGCCATGTTAGTAGAAGGGGGAAAGGCATCCTGATAGAACTGACTTGAATAGACCTACAGGAACATGATATAAGTGAGGAATTTTGAGGCAAAGGACTTCTGGAAGGCTGGATGGATACAGAAGCAGATTTCAGTAGGAAAAGTGAGAGAGTCAAGAGGCAGACAGAAGCATGTACTAGACCAGAAAAGAGGAAAATAGAGTGAGAATGTAAGAATGAAATACATGGTGCCTGGAATGTCTATGGCACAGAGGGAGGGAACGAAATCAGGGCTTCACATGAAGGATTCAGGCTAGCTTTCAAAGCATGGTCAGGATTCAAGTGGAGAGAAAAGAACAAAGAGCTACAGAAGAGGATGTTTCCCTAATCACCATTCATTCATCTAAAAAGGTAAGAGCTGAGAGAAGAGTCTTGAGATTCCTTCAGCCAAATGAATCAGTGCAAGGAATCACAATGCTGACTCACCGCATGATATTCTAAGAGTCATATTTAAATTGCAAGGCAAGCAAAATACAAGACACACAGTAAGACCAGAAACTAGGCAGAAAACAAGGAAGTAAAAAAAACTACTCTCACAACTGCCTAGTTCACTGAAGCTTCTTCATTGACCATTTCCCTGCCTACATGATAGAGGCAAATTTACATTAAAAGTTAGTGGTTTACTGCAGTACTGGCATTTCTCCCTACTGGAAATGCACTTTACAGCTGCAACAGTGTTACACCCTCTACTAATCTGATAAACTAGAAGCGTGATACTACCAAAATGAGCTTAGAACACGGATAAAAATTGTAAAAAATGGCAGCCTCTGTTACAGTGTTATATGGGAAACATTTTCATGTCATTTTCACCAGAATGAAACTGCAGAACAGTTAGAGAGGGATCAGCCAGATACAACACAGCAACAAATGCTGGGCAGCCTGAAATAGATACACTATAAAGCTTAAGGTAGCAGTGAGTATCTAAATGCTGCATGACAGACCCAAAATAGGAAACGAAGGGGGCAAGGAAAAAAAAAAAGGAAAAAAGACACAACCACAAACAAAGTCCCAGGAAGAAACATTACTCCTCCAGCTCATATTCATCTCAGAAGCCAAGAAAAACGCTGAATTATTGAAATTGTTTTGTTCAATGGTAGAATTACGCTCTTCCTCTAGCAACAGAAAATTTATATTCCAATTTCACCCTACTGCAAGGTTTTTAGTTCAACTTCAGCAGCAGCAAGCAAATTAAAACACAAGTGGCATTTCAGAAAATGAAGATACAAGGACATTCTGTAGAGAACAGAGAAATGAGCATAATACCTACCAGGTTTGAATGTAATTAGACAGGATCGGTTTGTGCAAGTGCCCTCTGGGAATATCATTATCTTGAAGTAAAAGAAAAGTTGACTTTTAAGAACTATTTCAATGTGAATTTATTTATAAACATATCTTTTCAAAGTTGTTATTAACTGATTACAGCAAAAACGTTCTCAGGGAAAAACAGTTCAGTTAGAGTAAAAAAAAAAAAAAAGGTTCTAAAAGATGTCATGTAAAGTTCTACCTTAATAGGAAAAATATTCTTTATCTGTGATTTTGCCTCTTTCTCGCCTTCCAATAATAATTCTATTTATTGGAACACTGACAGTGACCAGAAACACTTAAGTATGACTATTTTCACTGAAGATTTTGGTGCTGACAAAAGTATCACAGTCTCTTTTGCACCAGAACAAAATTCCTGCTCCCAGGCTACCTGCATACAGGCTAAGAAAAGACAGTTATTTTCTCTTTGCTATTACTTGGTATGTGCACAGATGACCGAGACTGAAAATACCTGAACAGAATTCTAAAACAAAGAGCAAAAAAATGCTTAAGTTGAACCAATTCCACAGAAAAGGGTAGACTGTACAAAAAAAACCCCAAACAACCCCCCCGGCAAATCCATACCATAAGGGAACAAAGCAATGGACTAGAATTAACATTACTAGTTTTATCGCCCACTCTGTCCTAACTTGCTTTGAAATCTAATGACAAAAGACATGATGCAAAAGCTATAAATCACCTGTCACATTGTTTATAGCTGTTCATAAAGTTTTTGCAGACCAGTACGCAGAGGCATACCCACTGTTAGCTGCAAGAATCCCATAAAAAAAATATACAGTACCCTAATCTCAGAAAAATCACAGGAATGCTTCAAATTTGCAAAATAATCACATGCTTCTGGGAATCTGAGCTATTAAATAGCCATCCTTCCCTTCCCATTACTCTCTTTCAAGGCACATTATAAACATCATATTTTAGGGGCAGAAAAAAGCCCTGAGCCACTTATTTATCCATGCTTTCATCACTTTTTCATCACTTATCCATGCTCACATCATGTTTTACTAGATGTGTTTATTAACATCAAAATTTTTTTGGCTGCCTTGTCCAGTATCACATCTCCAACAACGGCAGTGCCAAAATCTTGCCAAGGGTGAGAGCACACAGTACTTCCCCAGGTATTCTGCTGAGGGCTTACTCACCTGCTGTGGTCTGTCCATTTAGTACCACTTAAGGGCTGTCTATCCATGTACTTACCCAGTTTCCCTTGAAACACAATGGAATGAGAGAGAGATGAAAATCTTACATTTTATATTCTAGAAAGAGGGGGTGGGGGATATTTCATACACACACACCACCCCAAGCCATCTAAAGCCACCCACAATGAAAAAAGTAAACTGTGTACCCAAAGCCTGAAAATGCCAAATCCCATCTCTTACAGAGCAGCAGAATACAGTACCTGTGGCCATTTACCATCAGACTGGGCACGCCTCTTTATCTCTTCAACAGTCTTCCTGCGAGAATCCTGGTCTGACCGAGATACAAATACTGGTCGGATATATTTGATCAGAGCTGAAGAGAAGGGAAAATAAAAACAAGGACCAGCTTTTATTTTCCCTTTGTTTGAAAAAGATCCCCCACCCCCTCAATACATCCCCCCCTCCCAATTAGTCCTCTGGAAAAAGATTTTTGTTAGAAGAACGTAAGTACTTTACTGTATTACACTGCAAAATCAAATAGTCAGCTTAATTATCGCAATTTTATTGAAATAGTTTCCTAAGTTTTTGTGATGGAAAGTTTTCACAATTTTGGCATTTTGCACTTTTTCAATTTTTAACAGAGCAATACATACAACACAGCGTAAAACACGATGGATGATCCATATTATGCAGTTTTCTGCAACAATGCAGCTGTGGCTGTATACAGGCCATTTCCTCCTACAAAATTCACAGAATCTATAGTCATTCCCAACCCAGCAAAGCAGCAGGAATCTCCCTGCTACGTATGTGCTTGCAAAAGACATCATGTCAGTCAAACTTTCTTTGTCTTTAGAGCTTTTGTCCTCTATGACAGCTCAGCTCCACCAATGGCACACCACCAAAGATATTATATATATTGATGTTATTTTTTGTGAAGAATCAGTGTCAAGAAAAGGCATGCTCATTTTCTCAGTTGTCACTTGTTTTCCTGTTTCTTATACCAGATGACTTAGATCTCAGACATCCTCTTCCTGGCTCAGTTGGAAGCCTCTTGTACACAGCCAGACACAAAATGAACATAAGCAAACAACAAATCAATCCACAAGATACTCTCCATGCATGTCTGTCACAAGCACACCAAATACAACTTCCAAAAAAAATAAGAAGCCCACATAGCTCTTATGCAGTGTCCAGAAGCACTACAAGATAAGTACCTTCGAATACAATGCTTCATGCCTTTATTTAAGCAGGTTGTCTTCAAAAACCTTTCAATAATTTTTGTATCATGAAATCTTACTTGAAGGTTCAAGAGTCACTAAAACAATAGCTATTCTACTTGTCCCAAATACAGTTTTCATTTTTCCAGCCACTGTCAGAGGAGTTCACTGACACTGTATAATCTGCTTTTGTCAAGGATAGACTTGCTACATTAACGGATCAACCAGTGCTTAAAGTGTGAAGGAAAAACAGTGTAAGGAATTACAGCCCTGTACTCAGCAAAAGATGCTGGTTATGGTGTTACCCTGCTGTAAGTTTAGCCACCAACTCGCCAAAATCCTTCCATTCTGAAGGTCTGAGAAACTCATCAGTCAAACATTACAGCAAAATTCCCAAACATTCAGCCAGCCTGTGAAACACTACTTTTATGGCACAAGTTGCCACAGCTCAAGATGAATCAGGAAAGTTACCTTACTCTTGTACTTTTTCATACATGCCTGCTCTTAGACAGTATCTATAGAACAATGCTTGTCAGGGGAGCAAAGATAATCTTTGGCCAGCTGGGGTTATTGCCAAGGCAAGGTAAAAACAAAAAAACCCCAAAACAAACAAGACGACTAAGACACAAAGAATAGGGAAAAAAACCCCACAAACACAGAATAAACAATAAAAATAACAAGGGAAACCATAATTGGCATCACAATTGTTTTCTTTTTAGTGATTGTACTCCTGAGTTTGCCCCACTGTTGGAAATATTCCATAGCAAAAACATTATAAAGTTAAGGAAAGCAGAAGATCCAACATCCCCAGCCTTCACTTGGAAGTTTTTTTAACATTAGGCCCAAATGACAGAATTTAGGTTACTTCAGGCCAAGGAATGAATAAGATAACTCCAGAAGTCCCAGGCTCTTTTCTGAGGACATGCTGCAAGCAGGGTCTTATTTATAACGCATGAAATGAAGCAAGCAGACAAAGTAGACAGATTTTTCTTCGGGCAGCGCGACAGAAAACATCAGACTACACTGATGTCATCTGTATCTGCAAACTGTACAGGCAAGATGTAAGAACTTGGGAGCTTTACTTTTACAACCTTCCCAAAAAGCAAGTTCCTGTAATTTTACTAAGCTCCAGAGGAACATGAGGCGAATTATCTTACAAATGACCAGCACCACAAACAGCAACATATCCGTGTGCAAAGATTACTACAGTATGCTGAAAGACATAGGAAACTGAAATCTCAGCTTCCTATGGATTTGTCCTACCTGTTGAATTAGCCTACTAGGGTGGTTATATTAAGCCTTACTTCCTTAGACATTGGACTAAAAAGCTGACAGAATTCTTGTTTTAATATTAAACAGCAACTGAAGATCCTGTGAGACACCAAATACCAGGCCCTTAGTGGTGAAGTCCAACAACATAAGTAAATTTGAAACTCTCAGTCATCAGTAAAAAGCTGAAAATAAACACCAAGGGAAAGCTAACTTTGCAGTCTTTTCTTAACCACTTCTGAAAACAGAGCACAAGGCTACACAGACCTTTACTCTCACCACAAATTTTCACGTTCAGTAAACACACAAATCTGAAAATTCAAAGGCTGTACCAAGTCGATCTGTGCAACAAAGTCAGGAGTGGGACCAAAGGTCTGTAAAGAGAAGCTGAGAAACATACCGAATAGGCAGCCAAGATGAGACTGTGGTCAGAAGTCAAGTTGAAACACAGGGAGACACTACCTAAGGTAGTGTGTAATGCAAGGACTAGGGCAAAGTCAGGCCAGAAGCGAATGCATAAAATGCCCCAGACAGCTGGCATACTGAACAACTAGAGGAAACAAGTAGAACTCTGCAACATGTTCAATAAACAGAATATAATCATATCCTTCTCTACTCAGCAATTTAGCTGTCCAAGACTGGCTGTAACCAGATCGTGAAGACCACAGCTCAAGTGTTCAGATTCTGAAAAATGTGCTTGCCCAGCTCCTCTCACTCCATTAAAACCACCCTTGAATTATCAAATATAGTGTGCAGTGACAATCAGTCAATTCACAAAACTGATCTTGTGAGTGTCATTATTCCAGCTTTTTTTCTAGCAGTGTCAGTCCAATTTCATCTAGTCACTCTCATTCCCAATTTCATACCCTACAAGGAGTCCTGAGGACAGCTGACATTCTGTGTTCTACCTTCTTAGGCAGGTGCCTGCAATTTAAATAGTGCTGCCAGTAAATCATTAAAACCTCTGCCCTCAGGGCAGCCAGAAAGGCACAGATATTCTAAGCAACTGAAAGTTGCCCAAAACAGCCTTCTTAAAGAGAGCCTGTAAAAACTCACTGCTGCTTTAATTAATAGCAGGGTTGCAGCTCCTACTGATTTCAGAATCGTAACTCCCATGCAATCAATTTCAGCACCAGCTCAATGCATAAGCAAAACCCATTTCTTTTCCTGATAAGCTGAATACATACAGTTGGCATCTTTAAACTTCTTAGGACAACAGCAGGGAAAAAGTTATTTCCCTCCTCTCTTTGCAGGCAAGTATGTGTGAGGAAACCTTGTTTCAATTCAAGACACAAAGTACTGCATAACACACAACAGCAGAAAGTGTTGTAGCAAACCATTTATACCGGCAACATCACCACTGGTTCTACAAGGCACCAGAGAACACAAAAAGCTATGGAACAACAACGTGGCACTACATACAATTCTTCTAAAATGTATCCATACACACATTTTTGAGTGGGCAGTTACATTTCCACCACTGTAGAATCAGCAACAAACAAAGTGACAGCTGCAAAAGTAGAGAATGCTGAATTTGGGACTTTCACTTGGCCTCCCTCCCAAGCAACACAAAACCCCATCACTACATTTCCCTGACACTCTAAGGGAATCCTACAGAGGCGACACTACTGACTCTGCTTGCCTGTAACATGGAGGCAAGCTGTACAAGTAGGCTGCAGTGGGGTATACACTTACAGTATTTACTCCACAACTTTTTTCTAGTATGGAAAAAATACAAATTGTTTTTCTAACAGCAGTTACCATGTCATGCATTCTGTATTTCGAGTACAAAATCCCTGAAGGATAAAGGTTGAAAAGCGCTATCTTGGGCATAGTTTTCAAGAGCTGCCTTACTCCAATGTACACACTCACAAGGCTCCGAACTCACAAATTTTCTAATGAAGTAACATCTAATATGAAAACTGCTCTTGTCTGTAGAGAAAAGAAGAAATCTGCAAGAGGCTCAAAAGTCTTCTGAAAGTTATAGGGAAAGAAAACCATTAAGGTTCTAGATTACAATTACTTCCTGTGTATATGGACTCAGATCTTAAAAATGGAAAAACTCAAGAACACACAGCACACCCCAAATACACAAAGTTGTATCAATGCACAAAACTTAATTCAACCAAAATTATTTTGTACTTGGAATTACATTGTTCTTACAGAAGAAGTGTTACCATAAGAGATTTGCAAAAGTGGTGGTTGTATCTTATTATATACATACACTTACATATAATATAAATACTTATTTGATTCAAGTCTGAATCAACCACTCAAGATAAATGTATGACAAGAACAACTTCTCCAAGTTTGACTAAATGCTTAGCAGATGGACCACCTGACTGAAGGCATGCCAAGTATTCATGGGATAGAGGCAGTATTACTGGGAAAGTTCTCCTCCCTACTTCCAAAGGGAAAGGCAGGAAACAATGCAGCCTATAGGACAAGGAAAGGTCAGTAGTGGGAAATAAATAATTGGTGTCCTTTTAGGTTTAACCGAAGTAAATTCTGTGGTATTCAGGTTGATCTTTCAAAACGTGACCTATTTCCCTTAAGGACTTCTTGAAGAACAAACACTTTCTTTTATTTCAGAGATTCTGTTGCTCTCACACCTGCAATACCTGCATGAGGACATGGTTTTATGTTTTAGCTTTCTACTGCCAATCTAAAAAGTATTTAAGGCAGTCCTGTTCTGAAGGTTTCCTGTATACTGCAGTTTGTAACTTCAATAAATGATATTAACTAGTGATGGTGGTTTAAGCATTCCAGCAGCAATTTAAACTAGAAGTAAATTTTACAGAATTTTCCAGAACTCCAAGCCAAATGATAAACACATACCTATAACACACAGGTGACAATGCAAGTATTTTAAGTCTCTCTGAGGGAGCTTCTGTGACTGAAATCTTGCAGGACCATTTGGGTACTCATAGTCTGAAGGAAACACTGAATTTTGAAACAGAGGACTTTAAAGGAGATGATGAAATGGATAAGTTTGGCAACAACTTCAAGATGCTCTTCAGCAATGAGGAGTTCAAGTACGTACTCAAGGCAGGCTACAACGCCAACATAGCACAGGATTTTGGCATTCATCATGGTGACCTCAGTGTTTAAGCCCCTGATTTACAGTGTATAAAACAGAAGAAATCTGTAATTTCTTCACCTTAGAACAGTTTTTTTCCATAAGGAGTTTAAGGAGTGTTTTAGTGAACCTCAGAAATGCTCAAATGTGAGATTCTCACAGGAGAACTATGGGTCTGCCACAGTTCTCTTCCTTCCCACCATTCCTTTGGAAGGGGTGGGGGGGCGGCACTTAGGATGCAGGACTAAAGGGTTAAGTTGCACAACAGAGCTGGTGGGTATTTGGCACTTTGTAAGTTTTGAGATGAAGATACACCCAGCTACCCAAGCACAAATACTTTCCCTTGAATTACTTACTCTCATCTTTTAGTCATGATGCTTGAGAAAGGCCTACAATGCACTTTTCAAGAAACGAGCTTGAACAAAAATTCATGAGTTTACCAGATGTGAAAAAAGCCACCTTCAATAGAATTGATAGTTTTATAACACTCTGTGATTCTCCCTTTTTCTGAAGATTTGCTGTGTTCTGCCAAACACCGATTACCTCCTTCCCCTTTATAAACTTAAGGTAACATCATCCTGTACATTTCACAGGTACGAATTTCCTCTCCTTTTCAGAGAGTGGTGTTAGAGATGTTGAGAAGTTGCCTAAAGTTTAAACTAACTTTTTACTTACATTTTGTTTCTAAAAGTTCAGAACACTGAAAATGTTCAAATCATAAAAGTGGTCCAAAGTCCCCCATCAATTCATATTTACTGATAAATCTCTTTTCCTTCTTACTGAAGCATTTCTGCAGCAGGACCAATCATTTCAGCAATGAAAAGCTACTTTTATCCAGGGTGCTTCAACAGCCAAAAATAAGACAGCGAAGTGTAACTATCCAGAATTTATGCACAAACCTTGTCCTGACTTGAAGTAGGATTCAGTAGACAAGACAGGAAAGTGTAAGGATCTGTACTGATAAACTGATCTTACTTCTTCAGACCATGTAAGGTAGAACAGACTCCTAGAAATCATTTTCCCCACCGTAAGACTTCAGTGGTTCAGCAAAATTCACATCTCCAATCCACCAAAACCCTGGAAAGTCATTGTGTAGAAACATACATCTACCTTCAGCATCATGACATATTCCATCTCTTTGGCATTCTCTGCTTCCCAGGTACTGATTTTTTTTAATGATCATTGAAATACCATTTATATTTGGGCAAGCAGCGCTCTTCCCCTGAGTTTGTTAACCCTGTGTATGTGCCAAATGGATAAGTTTCTTCACTACTGACCACGGACTGAAGAGTCATAACTCTTCTCCAAGAACCAAAGAGCATTTTTAAATCTGGTTTTCTTTGTTTACCTAAAAAGGACGAAGATATCTGTAAGAGTCACAAGACTGCTTCTGAAATTGGACTTTGCAAACCAGGAGAGCTGACTTCAAGTTGGAAAGCAATAGAACATTCATACACAAACACAGTTGTGGAGTACTTCCAATCCCATAAAGAAGAGGCTTTTAATCATCTGGACTTTCAAGTGGATCAGAAGCTTAATATTCCATGACTGGCAAACAAAGGGTACAATAATAACGGCAGCTGTTCCAGAAACCTATTAAAATATTGCAGAACCAATCTTAGTAACCATTTAGCAATCAGATCATTTTGTGCCTGCTAAAGCACCTGATCCCTCTGGTATACAATGTACTATGTCTCAATAAACACTGCCATTACGTCAAAAAGTCAATTTATTTATATCATACTTGAATGTATTGGATGAGGATGTACTCTTCACTCACAGTCTTCATCCTTGGAAATTATCTTTACATTTCCTCTGCCACTTCATTTTTTACATGTTTAAGTCTGCTCAGATAGTTAAATGAATGTACTTTATTCAAAGCTTCCCAGAAGATTCAGAATAACCATTAATGAGACTCAAGAGATAACAAGGTTAGGATTATCAGTGACTGGCTCCAATACCTTGCTGAAGATGTATACCAAGCTTGCAAGACTTGCACAACTGAAGATCACACAACATAATTCTGAGTTCTCTGGGATAAATTCTGGATGAATGTCTAGACTGTTGACAATTCACCAAGGCAATCCAATAAAAACATGAACACATCACATAAGCAAGAAATATCAATGGTCCAATAATATGAAATGTCTTTTTTTGTGTGTGTGCAGGTGTAAGTAACATGGGGATTAAAATACTAGATCAAATGAGAGGATAGTCAGGACTATCTGCTTCATAGAAAACTTCTCTCAAAGCAGTAAAAGAGATAAAAAAAATAAACCACAGTTTTACTGGAAAGTTCTCTCTAAGTTTGTAAGCCAAACTAATCAATACAGTGATTACTACCTCTCTGATAAGGTCCATTTACTTTTATAACACAAACTGCTGTAAGTAATGTAGCTCATATAAAAGTCCACCCCTAAAACCAAAAATGGTTTCTGAACTCCCAATCCCAGTTATGACCTTTGGCATGCCTCACTTCTGTGGCATTTTTGTGAACTCTTCACAAGTGACTACATAAGTTTTGTGGCGGCACAGCATAAAGCAAATGCAGCTATACAAGACAAAACATTCATTTATTTGACTGCACTGTACATTCCAGTAATATTTCATGAAAACACTACATGTTCTCTTTTTCTATAACTGGTTTTACTCATATATGAGCTAAATGAATTGAGTAATTTTAAAAATGAATTGTAGGAAGTCTCGACTTTCAATGGAATCCTGTAACAGTCACCTCAAAATTAAATTAGATATTTAAAAATAGTTTGATCTAGTCGATACACATTATTTGTGTTACATTCAGGGGAACTACAATCTCCATATCCCTACAGATTCTCCTGGTTCCCACTGAATCTACTATGTGGGATAGTTAAGGAACCATTATAGTCAAATGCCATTCTGCCATTTCATCACATGGCAGTAGCACAACATGGACTGGAGTTACCTCATTTAATTTGGGTCCTCCAGACAGACCACCTTCAAGTCAAAGGGAGTATCTCACAGACTACTTTTATTTTGCTGAGCCAACAATTATTAAGCAGTAAACTGAGTCACCTTAGAAAGAAGAGAAATCAGCCCCTGCTTCTATGTCTGGACTGCTCCTAAGGCCCAAGTTGGATACACCAATGCTGTACAGGACTGCCAACATACTCTCTCACAACAGTATCTTCTTTCAGTACTGAACAAGGGAGTTCAATTTCTTTTTGTTTTCACACTGTGCTTGTTTGCATACACTTGTTTTCAAAAACACATGCCTGCCTGCGCCCTTTTTCTTTTTGTTCAAATTATCTATTAATTTTTACATAGATTTTTTTCACTGCTACAAATTTTTAAATGCCATTAGTACAATAGTCAATGAAATTAAGATACAACTACAGATCTGGTCTGAATTTTACCTCATACAGGCAGACTCTTATATGACAAGATTCCTTAAATGAAACTTCCGTATCTAACTACTCACCCTTTGTGGCCATGTCTCAGTTTCTGGTTTTGAATGTGACCTTAAAAACACACTGTCTAATTACATTTTAGAAGGATGTCAGCACCAACAGTCTGATTTCACTTAGTTGCAAGGAACTCAAAGCTTTTAGTTTGGACTTTTAAATTTTAAGAGTCCTACCCATGGCCAAAGTAAAATCTTTTGTCACTTTTACATTACCCATAAAAATCTACACAATGAGACACAGGGATATTCTTTGAAATTTGCTGGTTGCTAGACACAAGATGGTGGGTTTCTCCAAAATGCTTCCACACAAACTTTGATTACAAGTCTACAAGACCAAAAGCTTACACAATTTTTTGCTTGTCACAACTGCACCAAAAATCACAGGTGTCTCTCAAACACTTGTGAGAACTTAGATGAATAATTCCAAATGTACTATTCAAGCACTACTGACTCAGGCATCTGCTTTTCTCATGACTAAACCCAAGTGCACGACAATCTGCCCTTGTGCTCATCTCACACTGCCTGAAACAAACTTATTGATGTGTGAAGGATTAGCAGCACTCCCTCAAGGCAGGGCAGCATTCAGAGCAGACCACATTCCTAAAACACATTTCTGGGAGGGCACACCAACTCGCACCAAGTCTTAGCAGACTTTCTCTCTAGCACAGTCTTTACTCCCATAGCCCCATCCTAATTCGTTTTTCCATCTGGCAGGTCTTAAAATGCTACAAGTTCACTGCAAATTAAGCCATGAGCTCTGTAGGACTGCTTTGACTTCATACAGGATTCAACTTTGGAGAAAGTGGAAAAAGAACATTCCCCTTCCCCTCCTGCCCCATTTTTTTCTATTGGCATTCAGAGCAGACCAGTTTAAAAAAAAAAAAAATCTCATCATACATTATAGCAAAATTTCTTTCTTTTTCAGTCTCTCATACACACCCAGTGAACTTCCTAAGAAATCCCTTTTAATTGTTCTTGAAAAATGAAGTATCTACCAACTTACTTCCCCAAACAGGAATATCTTTGCTTTCTGCTTTCATCACAATGGAGGCGAAGGTCATAGTTACTGGAATGGCATCAAAGTAGGAAGAATGGGGAGCCACCGTTAATATTGCTGCTTCTGCTGGCAATGCCCGTCTGCCTTTTACGTTTATCCAGTGGAATCCACCAGCAAGCCACATCATTCTCATTATTGCTTTCAGCAAAATATCCACTACCCTGAAAAGAGTTGGGAAAAAAGTTATGCTGCCACAGGAACATTAAAATAATTAAATGAAAAATTACATGCATGACAAAAGTTCAGATAGGATATGATGCTTAAAACTTAGCTGGAACACTGCACACAGTTTATGTCTCAGCTGATTTAAAACAACTTTCAAGGTAAGATGCTGTTCAACTTCATTTTATACCTGAACACTAATTCTAGTCTCCAAGATTGGCATTTAGTTCATCATTGATTTTAATTCAGACCATGACTGTTAAGCTTCTTGTACACAATGCCTAATAAGGTTCTCTAGTAAAACATAAAAAGCTCTAATAAACTGAGTCCTGAAATATGCTATTAGGATATTGCCAGAATGCAATGATTACCTGATTCTTGGTTTCAAGTTCACCTAAACAAAACAGGGGACAAATGTAGGGCAGAGATTCTCAAATACAGGAAAGCCTACAGAATACATACAGGAGCTCTGGAAATATTTTAATTTCTTCCCTTTCCCCACCTTCTCCTAAAGTGATTTGGATTTTTGTTTTTTGTGGATTTTTTTTTTTTTTTTTTTTTTTTTTGTGGGATGGGAAAGGATTTTTTTTTTGGTGGAGTTTTGTTTGTCTAACTTTTTTTAACTGTCTGAGAGTCATGAAAAGAGAAACTCTGAACAGAGTACAAAAATCAAGCACCACAAATTGTAACACGTACAGGGATTGGAGGCTGGAGAGCAGGATAACACTGAAAATTGGATTGAATGGGTAAGGGAGAATCTAAAAAGATTCAAAACAACTGTATGCAAGACTGAAGCCAATTATTCCATTAGCTATTGTGTTGATACTGATCCAAATGAAATGTGAAGTAACATGCCTCTGTGGTTCTCAACCACCTTCCTTCCTGTGATGCAAAACATAATCAGCTTCCTTCATGCTAGTGCCAGCTCCGAATTTTAAAGTTTTCTATCGAAGAGGTGATCCACCCCTCCTTCCCTCATATAGCAGTTGTCATGGATGGGAGAACACTGTCTTACATTCTACCTTAATTAGCATTGCAATATCAGAGCAACCACAGACTTTTAATAAGCACCAAAGCATGGGGCAAGCCCTCCGGGAATCAACACAAGTTTCAATAGGGTTGAAGCAGTTCAAAACAATAATTTAGAATATGAAATCTAGGCACATTCCAAAAAGTCAATCTTCATAACCAGAAGTTGACATCACAGGAATCAATGCAATTGAAGATGTCATAACAAAGCTTCACACTACATCCTCAATAAAGATAAGAAGCCAGAGATCACCAGTGTAATTCTTGGAACACCTGGCAAATCAAAGTGTTGAGGCATTTCTAGTTGCCCATCTGAGGAAAGTGTTTAATAATTTTTATATTTTTCTTTTGAGGAGAAAAATAAAACTCTGAGACAGGTAAAAGGTATTTCCTATCTTCTCTATTTCAAACTGTTGAACTATATAATGATTCCCTTAATATTTCACCACATCAGTGACTCACTTTCGCCACCAGGAGAGGGGCTTTTCAAGCTCTTGCTCGTCAGATCCCATTGAAGCAATGAACGCAAAAGGCCAGGCCAGCAACATCATAAAAGCAGCAAAAAAGAGTCGGATAGGAAACAGAGTCAAGGTCATGAAGGCAATCTGCAAAATAAAAATAATAAAAAAACCCATTATTCCAACACAATTTCATCCTGAAAAGTCAGTGATTCCTAGAAACTGATACCATTTCTTAAAAATATCTAATGGTAGAAATAGCAGAATACCATTCAATTGCAGGATATGCCAGATAAGGTTAAAAAAGCACACACTTTTCAATATCACAATAGCAGGGTAAGGATGAGTAACAAGGCATAAGGTGCTGTCTCATGTTGTGCTTCATCTGATGCATCTTTGGGCTGCTGCGGAAAGATTAATTCATATTCTTCTCTTCCCTGATGCAGACCTAGTCATCATGCAGCTCACTTTCCACTTCCTCTCACTTCCCAAAACAGCTCAACAACCAACTCAAACCGTAGGTGCACGAATCTGTAAATCTAGGGTAGGTGCAGGGAACAGACAGCAGGGGAAAAGCCCAAGATACCACTTTCAAGCCCTAAGCTACCAGCCCACCACAGTTGGATTTTACAGCGATGGTTCAGACTGGCACCATCATCTCCTAACAACCACAATCTCACTCTCCAGAACAGGCTTCCAGTCCCTACAGAGACTCTGCTTTAGTTTGCAGGACTGACAGAAAAAGGAACTTTTTTTTTTTTTTTCTTACATAGGCTGGTTTCCCAGATGAACCAGTAAAACTTCACACACTACAATGGTCAGATGAACACCAAAGTTACACCAACTCACACAACTCTGCATCCACAGACAAGACCACCTCATCCAGCAGCAAACAGAGGAGCATTCTGGAGATGAGAGCAGCTGCCTTCTAAGGCGTGACTGGTAGTGAGGTCTTCCATCCCTTGACTCTCTCTCTGTACCAAACCTTTGTACCAAAGATCATTTTAGTGCTACATCACAGAATGAAAGCAGAAGTTGCATTCATAATGCCATAAAAGAAGGCATAAATGTGCAGAAAAAGCCTCTTGGTCTTCCAGAGGCAGCGGGGATGGTAATGGTCTGCAAGAAGAAAATGAACCAAATGAACAGGGTCCGGCAGTGACATCAGCCTCTTTTTAGCAGGCAGTAGTTCAGTACCTGTTCACACAAGAAATTTGGCAGGAGAGAAAAGTACGTCTACCTCCTGAAGAAGGTTAGGAATCAAGAAAGGTGCTAACATCTGAAAAGCAGGTCAGTCTATATCTACGTTCAGACATCTTCCCAGGTAAGAAAGCTTCTATCCTGCAAAATCAATGTACAGCAACAATGTCAGTCTCAGACAGAAAAAAGGAGATCTTGTCCCCATGGCCACTGTCAGAGACCAGAATGCAGGAGATATACACTCTGGCTCTGACCTTATGTGGACACTATTTTGGTGATCACATTCCTACATATTTGGGACGTTCACAGACACGTCTTCCATTAAAACTACAAATTCTGTTTGGCAAAGAGTAATACATAAACACCTGTGTTTTGAGATACATTTAAAAACCCCTGAAGGTCTAACCCAGAGTTGTACTTTGAGGGGTTTAGGTCATGACCAAAGAAATCTCAAGAGGGAGTTGACTACAGCTTATTTAACATTTCCTGGCCTACAGAATACAACTTAGTTATTCAGAAGCAGCAGTGTATACTGTGAAAGACCTATGGACAGCTTCTGATGGAAGGCTGCCCTGGGAAACTGATCTCCATTCTTCCATCAGAAGAGCTAAAATCTAATGTAAGGTAGGTCACTTAAACTAAATAGGTATCATATGTTCTCCTTGTTTAGAGTAACTGCATTCAGATTAGAGTATGACCTAACAGTGAAGGTATAAAACATGAATTCAAGTTTCAAGTTCTCCAAAATACCCGGTCCCACGTATGTAAGCGCTGAGCAAGAGAATCACAGAGCACCCTTGTTTCTACTTCTCTAGGTCTGTTTCCTGTCTTGAAAATCACTATCACAGCTCTCATGCACAGGGAAGCTGAAAAAATGCAATTTGGAAATTATCAGTACATAAGAAACATCACTGCAATCAATTTATTCCCAACAAAATTTCCATGACTTGTTACAAAGTAGCAGTCACAATACAGAGAAAGGAAATACTATTTGACATGGAGGTTTTTCTTTCACAAATATCAGATAGAAATTACATCTTACTTACACTTATACTTCTTTGCTATTATCATCCCTACAGCTCAACTCAGCAAAGATGGCAGTGAAGGAGCTAGGAATTCATCCCTCAACAATTCTCTCACTACCCACTTTCCCACTCTTCCCCAACAGACACATTCTTGGAGATAAATACAGCAGAAGAAATTTTCCTGTGCAGCTAAGCCAATCTAACAGATCACTGCTGTGAAAGAGTGGTCCTGTTCACTCTCTCCTCAATCCTCCCCCTGAGTCAGCTCTAGCACTTATGTGAGCTAGCAATGAGCCAATATAGCTCATTAGTGAGAAAAAACACAGCCATCCCAGCAAAAGAAAATAATCAGAACACAAAAACACAATGATATGCTGGCTTAATGAGCCAAATCAGCTCACCAAGGCACCAAATGAACACCAGCACTGGTGAAATAAAAGGGCCAGAAAACACCGGAAAAAAAGGAAAATGGCATTGCATTGTATTTTGAACTAGAAGCAAAAAAACCTACAGATGCTTAGTGACAGCTCCAGTAATGCTTCTGCCTGTTCTGCAGTGGTAACAAGAATCAAGAGCTTGGACTTACATGACAGGTGCCCAGAAGATGTTAGTATGAGCAAAATCCATGGTTAATAAAACCATGTCTGTCTTTCTCACAGAAAGAATCTTCTTATTATAGTACTGAAATAAAACAGGTAGCTTCAAGAATGACCCCTACTGTCACCCTCAGGTCAGAGTAAAATAGCCATCATTTCTACTGATGAGACTCAGCTCTGAAACAGTCTAACTGCTTCTATGCTCTTGTAGTCTCCCAGTTTTTAAAAAGTCAATGAAAGGTGATGTGAACAGTTCCTTGACAGTCCAAAGGACTTCTTTTTACTGTTGTTCTTTCTTCTCATGGTTGTTTTACCCTCTTGCTTTTTACCTTTCTTTCACTCCCACAGTCTCAGGGTGGCACATACTAAAAAGCATCAACTTTCGAGCTGCATTAATGAACAAAAAAGCTAATCTAGCCTCTTGCAGAGTGCAGGACGAGGTTGTAACAAAGATAATGGAGCTATCTGGCATACCATCAGCAACAGACACCAGACCATGGGACAAAGCAGCCTTGTCTCCCAGTCCCCTGGGTTCCCTACTTCTTGTACCTACATTCCTAACCTTCCTCGATAGCCTGTGCGATCCCAGAAACCTCTGTTAGATTCACAGGACAGAAAGAAAAGCCTGTGACACAATACATGCCTACAGCTGAACAGCAAGTGAGTTCAGCTGCAATAGTTCACACCGAGCCCTCCATAGCTCTCCAAGGCTGCACAGAGGAGAACGCACACTTCTGTAATTCACCTGAGGAGCCTTTCTTCTCAAATGGAGAACTTCCACAGCTCTGCTTTAACAGCTTCTGTCTCAAGCACAACTTCTAATCGGTGAAGAGGCTGGAAAAGCATGACTAAGGCAAAGAAAAATTCTACCACAGTTCTGTATGCCAGCTTATGGGTTTTTTCCTGCATAAAACTGCAACAGTTAAGACTGGATGGAGGTTGGGTTAAAGAACTCTGTGCTGTTGTATGTCAGTGAAAGACTGCTTGCTTAGAAAGCAAGTCCGAGACACACTCTTTGGTGAGGAAGCTGTTCCTATGGCCTTCACTGAAAACAACAAATCCTTGAAATCCATTGGCAAAGCTCACAGCTCGTACCTAGGAGCAGGGCAGCCCACACAGAAAGCAGGTGTGTTCTACAACCAGTCACCTCCCTGACAAAGCACCTCAAGGTCTGTCAGGACTAACATCAGATCAGCAATGCTACTAGCTCCTATGAGACTTATTATTACAAAACCCATAAAACAGAGTCTGCTGTCCTCTCCCAGCAGTATTTTTGAAATTTCTTATAATTAAGTAGAAAGCAACAATAGTTTTTATAACTGGAGACAATCCTAGTCCATATGAACGTGTGCTATCTTCTCTCTGCTCACTGAAAGACTTCTACCTCGCTAACTGCATATTAACCATGACTTCAGGAACAAAGTACGGTACATGGGAAGGAAATCTTTACAACCATGCAATTTCTTAAGGAAGCTCTAGATATAAACTAAATGAAGCAAACGCTACAAATCTTTTCTCTCTTTTCCAGCTTAAGCAACAATTTATGAGCAACCACTGAATACCTATTGGGCAACTTAATAAAAAGTGAAAACCTTTTCTACTGGAGTGTACTATAAATTCCTGGGCTGCCCGATATGTAACATGAGGCACATTCTGATGTTTAAGTCAGGCCCATACATATCTTGTGTTAAGCATCTGAGCAGCAACAGGGCAGTGTAACAACGAACTTCACTCAAACGCAAATCAAAGCTGCATCTAAAGCGCTTTGACCCAAGAGGTTCAATATTAGTGAATCATAATTTCCAATGTTAACAGGTAGTGAAGGCTGTCAGGCTCCCAAAACAACAGCTTTATAAAGCTGAAGTATTACCGTGATGGAAGTGGCAGAAATGGCCAGCCCCTCATTAGGTGAGCCTCTGACGGTATTTCTTCCTCCAGCAAGTGACCCAGATCTTACCGAAATCCTAAGACAAGAGCCATGCCCTCTGAATACCCAACCGCTCACTGTGTGAGTCGAGGCAGAGGCACGGAGGGGGGAAAAAACCCCTAAAACCAAACAATGAGATAAGAAGCCTCGCTTCCTATTAAAATTTGCATTTCAATACCGCTTCCTGTAGTCTCACCGCTACCTGCATAATACTTAATTCACGCCGCAGGGACTATTACCCAGGGTTACAACTCCGGCTGCACCGGGATGCCTCGGCCCAGGTTAATACCTACCTTTAACTTGACGCTGAAAAAGAGCGGCTCCGCAGGGCTACTCCCTCGCCCCCCCGTTTAAAAAAAAAAAAATAAAAAATACAAAACACAAAAAAACCCGCCTAAAACCGAAAACCAGCAAAACGAAATAAACCCCCAAACAACTCCCAAACCTCAAAATACCGACAAAACCCACAAAACACCCCAAAACAACCGAACAAGCAAAAACCACCAACAGCTTTTCTTCCTTCGAAGAAGAAGGCATCGCAGCACAAGTTGAGGCGCACGCCCTGCACAGTTACAGCATCACGGCCGCCCGCAGCTCCCCCCGCCCGGGCACGGCCGCCCCCGGCAGCCGCCTCGCACACGCCCAGCACCGCTGCCCGGCTCTGCCCGGCTCTGCCCGGCTCACAAAGCCCCGGCGCCGCGGAGCCCCCGCCCGCCGCAGGACGCGGCCCGGCTCCCGGTGCGCCGCCCGGCAGGAGGAGGCGGCGGCGGCGAGGAAGGGCGGCCCGGCGGCCGCACGCCCCTTACCTTGGCTTTCTGCAGGGGGCTGAAGCGCAGCTGGTGCACGAAGGGGCTCCGCGGCGGCGGCCCGCGCTCCCGGCTGCCGCCCGCGCAGCATCCCCGGCCGCGGCTGCTCAACTTCATGGCGGGGCAGGAGAAGGGGCGGACGCGGGGCGGGAGAGGGCGCGGGCTCTGCGCGGCGGTGCCGGGTAGCGGCGGGCGGCAGCGCGGAGTGCGGGCGGCACCGGAGCGCTCCCCGCTGAACGCCGCCCGGCCCCCGCCCTCCCGGCCGCCCGCGCATGCGCCCTGCGCGCCGGCTACAGCGCCTGGGCTGCGCGCCGGTTTCCGCGTCGGGTGGGAATGGGAAACGCTCGGGAATGGGAAGCGGCGGCGGGGTGGGCGCGCATCCCCCCGCCCTTCTTCCCCCCGCCCACCTACCCACCCTCGGAGCGTCCCCATCGGGCATGTCGGGAGCGCGGCCCCGCCCGGCGGCGTGAGGGGCACCGCCCGCCCGCTCCCGGGGGCAGCGCCGGCGCCGCATCCCCCGCGGGAGGAGGAGGAGGGGGAATGTGGCGGGGGTGGCCGCGGGGACCTGCTGCCACCGCCACCGCGCGGGTGCTGGCACCTCGCTGGAGCCCCCGAACGGGGGTTCCGCCGGGCGTGCGGCAGCGGAGGGGAATTTAGAGAAAAAGGGGAAGGAGGAGGGGCGGGGGAGTCGCTCCGGGCTGGAGGTGGGTCTGGGGTACCGCCGCTGTAACGGAGCGCGCGTCGGCGGGGCTGGATGAGCATCGCCGCCGCACCTGGGAGAAGCCAGGTGTTGTGCTGGCGTCACGTGGCTGGAATTGGTGAGGTCCGTGGGGAAAGCTCTGTTCCAAGCAAACCTAGACAGTTTTTAATGAAGTCTGGCTAATTTGCACCCCGTGGGATCTTGGCAGAGTTGGCTGAGGAAGTAGCTGAGTTTGGGGTTTAATAAATCCTTAAATGGAAAAGTAAGTTATTAAGAAGTAGAGAAAATCATGCGTGTTCAGTTTCAAAAGACTAAGCTGGATGACCTGTACTGTTCTTGACTGTTTTAACATAAACCACAGGCAAAACAGTAGGAAAATATATGAAAATGGTTTGATAAAGAAATAAGTAAAATATCCTTAATGTCAGTCACCTCGACTTATAAAACAATTCTGATAGCCTTATTTAGTAACACAAGTAACTTGATAAAAGAAATATGCAGAAATATCATGGCTTCTGTTTTTAATCTAGTAGGCTTAGAATTGCAAAATGGTCTCTGAGTCCTTTGGTTAATACCATATGTACTTCTAATGGCTAATGCTGTTGAATGGCCAACGTGTCAAGTAGAGAAATAGTTTTTGACTTCTGAAAAATCAGAAGAGTTTTCAGAGGCTAGTCTTCATGGTTTTGGGGTGTGCAAGTTTCTGTAGGCTCAGCGTTTTCAAGATTTTTACCAGAGATCCAAAATGAATTCACTGTTAATGAAATCTATGGATGTGCTAAATGGTAACTTAGTAAACTACTGTGAGAGCAACTGCAATGTCATCTGGACTGCTTAGTAAAATTAACACTTTCAAATAGCCAAATGTGCAGGCCAAATTTACTGCCAAATTTTCCAGGAATTTCTCTGGAATGAGAGATTATGTCTTAAAAAAATTTTCTAAAAATCGCGTCAAGCAAACTGTTACAGATAAAGTGCAATGTGTCCAGTCTGACTGTTGGATGTACTACCAGCATTACAGTGTGAATTGATGGGAACTGATAGTAGAACAAGGTGTGTGGCTCTTGACATTCAAGATCAAGTGGTGCAGGAAACACCAGAACATTATAGTACTGGAGCAAATCTCTTATAATGATACACCCAGTCTGAAACACCAGAACATTATAGTACTGGAGCAAATCTCTTATAATGATACGTTCTGAACGCATTATCAATTTCTCAAAAAGATCTGCAAGATTTGCTGTCCTAAAGTTTTTTAAAATGATAGAAAAGAACATAAAAAAAGAATCAGTAGTCAGGAGCTGAGATAATGCAAATGTAATGGTTTTAATCACAAACAAATTCCTTAGTTCAGTTTGGGACTGGTAGTAAGACTTACTGGCCTGTGTCAGAGTATGTGATCCAATGATCCCTTTTAACCTTAAACTCTCTGAAGTATTTTATCTGCATTCCAAACAATTTGGCTACCCTCACCTTTTTTCCCTCTCCAGTGACTTCAAGCCAATTGCTAGTTCAGCCATACGGGGCTGATTTCAGTAATGAATGACAGATTTTTTTGCAGAAAAGAAATCAGTCTCTCTAACAGGATCCACATGCCACATAGCCAGGGAGGAGTTCATTGCAGATCCCCTCAGGGATCTTCCAGGCTCTTCAGCCAGTAAAAGATGTCCTGCAGGTCAGCAAGGAGGAAGTGGTGGCCACTGCCTGCCCAGCACATGGCCCATCAGAGTGCTCCAGTTCACGCCCTCCTTCCCCATCTGGTAGGTGTAGGGCACAAGGTACAATGAGTGTATTGGAAAGTAGGTTCAGCTGTGAGATGAACCTTCATTTCTGCTGGTTATGTTTTATTTGTTTTCTAAAGCCAGCTTCCAAAAATGATTTATTATTATTATTATTATTTGCACCAGAGCTTTTGGTGTTTGTAGCGTCTTTCTCAGTTATAGAGCCTAATGAAATATTAGACACCTGCCTGGTCCTTTGGCTCTTAAACCTTTGCTATTAGAGCACTTGTTCTGTATTAAAGAGTGAATGAGCAGTTTTCTAACTTTTTACTACTGCTTTCATGCGTTTAGTCAATTATTTTCTAATTAGCACATTAACACCTGACAGAGTTTCCAGGAGACTTTGTAGTTTTATAGAACTCAGTTCTCAGTTCAGTAGGGATAATATTCCATGAATTGTAATTGGATGACCATCTCCTAGCTTGTTTTAGAGGCTATACATACATACAAGAACTACTAGGATGTAAAGGGGTGTTTTCCTCGTGTCTCATTCTCATTTGTTTTCTTCAAAATTCTGCTGTGATCGGTATAACTGAAGACAGGTAACTTTAAAAATGTACAACCTAGTGCTCTTAAACTTGCAAGACTGTGTTTCCCTATCTCCGTAGTCCCTTTAATCTGAAATTGTAAAAAGATGAATGTAAGTCCTGTTTCTTGTGTAATAAAATTTGCACAGTGAAGGAACTGAGCATGAGACCTGGAACAGGGGCAATCCCACAGCAGGACTTGAATGGGAAAGGCAGGCTAGGAATCTGAAAGCAAACCAGTTTGGCAGTCATAAAGAGAGGGGTGAAGGGACCAGCCTGCATGGCAGGGCAAGTCAGCCACACACGACAGTACTGCTTACTTTGTAGTGAACTGGAAAATTTATTTGAATCCTTCCCGAGACACATGACAAAAAACTTGCTTCTGGAATTTTATGATATGACCCTAGGAGGATAGGGTTAAGACTCTTTTTATGCAAGCATGCGTAGAAAAGGGGCAGTATTTTGCACTTACAATACACAGAACCATGGAATTATTTAAAAAGCATGGGTCATTTTTGTGAATTAATTTGGAGCTTGAATAAAGTATGTCTATGGTTTTGGGGTTTGCTACTTTTTTGTGCAAATCACTGAAGAGGCATAACTGTGATGTTGCTTTCAAGGCTGGCATGTGCTACATAACTCAGGTAATACAGACTTAAGGGACATAAGGACATAAGGAGAGGTGATGAATTTATTGCAGGATTTATGGAATCTACCTTGCATCACAAGAGGAGAAAATGTTTGATACGTTATGTTGGATGTAAGTGTATTGTGATACAACTGGAAAAGGAAATGTTGAAACTGACTATCATGAGAATAAATTGCAGTAAGCTCTCAAATAATCTCCTCAGGGAAACTGTGGAACCTGAAACCATTAAAACGAGACTACACAACCATCTAAGAGCCATTCTACCCTGAAAAAACTCTAATTGGTCCTTTCTGTCATTCATTTATATGATTTATAGGGAGCTGTATAAATAAGAGGACTCGTGCATACAAAGCATACAAATATTATGAAATCTGCCTCTGTGAGCCTTGAAGTTGGGAAAGGAGTACTTAATATTTAACAGCTAATGGCAGAAGAGGTTTTCTCAAAAATAAATCAAATAAGTGTTCATAAAGAGCAAATATATTGACCGCAGCCCTGAACTTTATTTCAAAATAAAAAAAAAAACTTGCCTATGAGAAGTCCTTGCTTTGATTTTTATGATGGTCCTTGACCTTGATAGCCATTTGGTAGAATCAGCTGATACCTATTCAAGCATGATTCTGATACATTTCCACCCTTAAAACAATTTTTCTACAGTTGATTTCACATGGTCTATATGTTTTTTTTCTTTTTCTTTCTTATTTTTTTCCCTTATGTCTTTCATCATAAATCTATTCTGTGTTTAAACTGGAAAAGGTTTTAAAAATGTTTGAAAAAAAAAGTATTTTGTGAAGGGAAAAGGCATAAACGTTCATGTTGAATTACTAGAAGTAATACAAATTTTTGCAATGGAAATACATTAACATTTTTCTTCTGATTTGTGAAGAAACACAGAACCCATCTGACTTTCTTGAATCAGGAAAGGAATGGCTGGAGTTAGTGGCAGGTCTATGGGAAGAAGAGCAGTTTCTTGCTTTGATAGTTAAAAAGAGAAAGAGAACTCCCTCATTCAGAAATTATTAGGAAACCGCATAACGTAATTCAGAATTTTAAAGAAATAATTTTCTTGATACCTATGTTTCACCTCAGGATTCACAGTATTATAGTTTGCACATTACTTTGGCTTCAGCATCACAGCAAAACTCTTTACTTCCCCCCTGATGATGGCCTCTCAGTAGTGGGGCAGGAGCAGGCTGATGTTTTATGTGTCACAGACTCTGCCAGGTGCTGAGCTCTCCACACTTGGTGCACAAACCCTGCCCCTGCACACTGCTGGAAATACCCAGCCTTATGAGAGTGAGTGAATTTAACGTGCAGTGTGTGCTGATTTCATCCTTACCCCACTGAGGAAAAGAAACTTTGGTCAGCAGGAGCCTTGCTCACCTCATTCAGAGGCTGATTTAAGATTGCAGAACAAATTGCTGTGCAATTTGAGGTTTGCCTCGTACTTGATCAATTGATCAATAGTATCCCAGTTTGTCCCATGTGTTTTATTTCTCCCATATTTTTCTTAAACTGACACACAGAAAAAGGAGTCCATAGTTCTGATAATATCTCAGAGACATTTAAAAATATTTGGTTCTTAGGGATGGTTTAGATCTAGACTGAACTCAGTCCCTACTTGGAAAACAACATCCTTGTGAATAGCTACATACAATGTATAGGAAGTTGAAAACAGAGCACAGATAAAGGTAACTAGGTACAAAATAAAGTAACAAATATTTTCAGTGCTTCACTATGATTGTAGCTCTCTATTTCTTTCTCATGTTCATATACCTTCTCTCTTTTCTTTCTCTGAATGTCTTGGCTAAAAACATTTTATGTCTCTAGTTCTGTCTCTGGCATGTCTGTGTTTCCTGAGGAAAGTGCAATCCTCAGGAAATGAAGCAGTATGCCGCTGACATAAGGTAATCTTGGAAGGTAGGGAATTAAATACTTGACTTCTTACCTGTGCCTTCCCAGGTATTGCTGTGGTTCGCAAGTAGACTATACATGCTCACCAAATTCTACAGATGTACTTATGCTCAAAGGGAGTATTTCTCTGCCCCCATGTAAGTCCCATGCCCAAGTATATAGCAGCTAAAGCTCCAGGACTGTCATGATAATTTCTGCAAGTTAGGACATTGAGTAAATACTTCCTGTCTTCCAGATCACGTTATATAAAGTAGATAAGAACATCTAAAGCTTTCTGAATACTCCACTTGTGTCTTTGTGCAAATATTGCAATATCTTATGGAAATACCTTTTAAATTCCACTTGTTCTCTTCCACCCACTTACTATGATTTCTCATTTCTAAGTTATTGTACTTATTTACAGAAGTTTTGTATTAGGCAACCTTTATTTAAGGAGTGCTAACTGAACATTATTCAGAAGAGGAGGAAAACAGAATCCTAAGATTTATTTTAGGAAGGTTTGTTCATTATTCACATAACAAATAGTCATAGAGATTGCTGATAAAATGATCCAAATTCATATAAATGATATCACCAGAAGCAGCCTTCATTAAATAATGCCACGATCCAACTGCGTCCAGTACTGTTTTCCAATCACATGAATTCTTAATTTAATTTTTCTGAAATAGTATGATACTTAATATATTTTAAATATTTATTTACTATAAGCCAATAACACTTGCTAAATATGCAAAGCATAATATAAAAACATTTTATGCTTTTGGAAGTGCAAATAGGATGAGCTGCCAAAAGATCCCTGGGCAAAAATGTCCAGATTCAATCTGTTGCCTTGGATTTTGGGGAGGCAAAATCACAGCCTGAAGCCAAAAAGAAGCCTATTTGGGAGTCACAGTGGTGCCAGCAGCCTTATGCCCAGTTCATGCCCCTGCCAGCTGCCTGGCAGCTGCAGCCCTCAGATGGAACATGGCAAATTAGAAACAGGCGCCCATATCTTTCATACCTATATACTCCCCACACTCTGCTGTGGAAAGGAGAGTGTGTGTGTGGATGTTGCTGAGGAGAGCAGGGCTACACTCACTGCTCTCCAAGTACTGGTGGATGCACAGATCTTCCATGGGGTCAGTAAAATCCAGGGATCCTGTGAAAATACAAAATATGGCTGCCACAATGAGTGTTTTTGGCTTCTACAGGTAAGAACCACGAAGGGCTTCACCTGTCTGTCTGCAAGTCAGGATAGCCCAGAGGCAGGACAGGACACAGGGACAACAGACGGTGTAGCCAGGAGAAAATCAAGTAAGATGATAAAGAACTGCCAAATACAGATACATTGCTTCAGGATGCGTCATGGACTGCGTCATCCAGTGGAATAACCTATCTAAATCTAAGCATATTAAGTTCTCCAGTGAGTTTATTAATGTGGGCTAGCACCATCTGTTTGTGGATGCAGGGCATTTTATCTCTCATTAACATGATACAGCAGTTAAATTTAGATAGGCTCTTCTATGAGCTCAGAATTACTTAGCTGTTCTTCATGCTATGAAAAATTTCTTGGTGCTGGAGAATAGAGTGGTTAGTTAATATGACTGCTTGTACCTAACTTTTCTACAGCTTTTCTTAAATTCAAGTTCATCTTGCCAATAAAAAGATGATTCTTTAAACAGAACATTTTGTGTTAGTAACATTTCAAAAGAAATATTTTACAACAGTGAGCCATGATGACAAACAGTAAGGTTGGCTATACAGAGTGCATTCATTTGATGTGAAAGTTTTAAACCTTGTCAAGCAGTAATAGTCACTTGAAATTATTCAGCTGAAAATTGCACAGTCCTGTTCTATACTAATCTAGTACAGATTAGATTTTAACACTTTTCATTGGCTTTTGCCAAAAGGTAATTGATTTTTTTATGTCTGTTGTGTAAAGTGGAAAAAGATGGCACTAAGTATCCCGTTTTCAGTTTGCGGGGAGCTCCCTGCCAGTGACATTTGATTCATTCGTAGTGTGCCATTGCTGGCTGGATCAGAGAGTTTTCCCAACCTTTGATAAGGATGGATAGATCTTAGAAAATCTACTCAGTGGAGGAGAGGAATAGTCATAGTGATGGTCCACAGAGCAGCCCCTGTTAAACAAATGTGTTACACGAGCTTTAAGCTCTTCTGTGTGACTTCACACAACTCCACCCACAACTACCAGTAATCACAGGTCAGCCGGCAGGGGATTTGCAAAGGGAGCAGGGAAGATTATTGCTCCTGTGCCTTGCTAACGATACAGAGCTCCTCACATGCTGTCCCCAGGAGGCAGAGGTAGTTGCATTGCCTGTGTAGTGGCTGTAGCCCCTCAGTGGAGCAACCCGATCGGTGTTCTTTGATTCATGTGCTGTAATTCTCTGGCTCACATCTCAGTGAGCCAAAGAGAAGTGAAACAGTATTCAGAGATGATGAATTCATTGAGAGGGCAAGGAGATCATCAGCCCAGAATTAGCTGATCCTGCCTACACAATGTTCAGGCTCCAACTCCTGTCACAAGCATGGATTAACATGGTTCTCCTGTTTGGATGGAGCATGGGACAGTCCTTTTCAGCTTGAGTGAGATTGTTACCAGAGAATCACAGCTTTATAAATGACACTAGTGTTTAAGTGAGGTTTCAGCCAGAAAACAAAAGAATATTCTTTGGTCTGGAAAAAAACCCTGCTGGTGAGAAAACTGGAATCTGATGCATCCTGTTGGATTCATACTTACAGGCACTTAAGGAGATTGCCAATGGTAGATGACTCTAACCGTGCAGAAGACAATATCATAACAAGATCCAGTGAATGGAGGAGAAGCTAAAAGCATCCAGATTCACATTAATTTGGAGGAGAGCAGATTTGGGAAAAGGCTAGTAAAAAAAATAATTCGGCATTCAAAGGTTTCCTTTCAGATGATTGCATTTCTTGCATTAGCTGTTGTAGTAAATATTTTCAGTCTTTCTTAGTGGAACTAGAAATTCATGCAAAAGTTGATGTCTGGGATTTAGGGGCAGAAGTTACAGAGATCAGTTTAGGTGGTCATGTGGTGTTCTGCTTGAATGGCCACTGCTCCAGAAGTGGTGGACTTTCCCTCTTTGGCTAGTGAGTTAAAATAATGAACTGCACAGAAAATCTACCAGCATCCAGGGACTTGGGCAATGGTTGCAGTCAGCATCAAAGACAGGAAGCAGTGTGACAGGTAGCCAAGCTGATATATATTTCAAGGCTCATCTGCCCTAAAAATTTCAAGTTCCCTATCTGTAGTGTGGGTGAGACTGTTTTCGTTGCATGAAGTGTTTGTGAAAGTCAAGGAATGACAGTGGCTTGAAAGGAGTTTTCTCAGAAAACATCTTTTTCTTCAGATACACTGCTGCTATGCATTTTTTTCTCCTCCTTTTTAACTACTTTTTGGGACTTTTCAGAAGCTTGAGAAAAGTTTATTCCCCTACTTGTGTCTCTTTTGAACCATTAACTCACTGCCTTCTGATGTCTGACAAGATGAAGAGAACCTTTTATACTGCTTTTCAAAACTGAACCATGCCAGAGTCCACAGTACATGAACACCATCTTAGCTTGGCTCTCTCCCCTGTGATGAATGTCAAATTTCTAGTTATTGGCTTATTCTATGACTCCCAAGAAATGTAGCTCAGTATCCTCCTGCTCAGTTCAGCACAAGCTTGAAGCTTTGCAACTGCATCATATTTATGAAAAGATACTAAATAGTAGTAGTAATAATAATAATAATAATATTTTATATATATTCATGCACACAGATGCATACGCCATGCTTTCAGTTCTTGGTCTCACTTGGTCTCGTTTACCATATAGGAACTGGTTGCATGCAGGTAATTTGTTGCCACAGACTGCATACAAAAACTATATTTTCATATCTCCTTTCAAAAGATGCAGGTCAATTAACCCACAATGTCTTCTTCTTCTGTGAAACCTCCAAACCTCTGTTACATTGGCATTTTACTCTTCTTCACTCAAGACTGCTGCTTAAGGATCTTTCCTCGTAGAAAAGAACCTAAACAGCATCAACTTCACTGTATTTTGCAGTAAAGATGCATCGACAAATTGTACAGTAGGCATTTATTTTATTGGTAAATTTTTTTAACCAGTCTTAATATTCTGCCACATGTAATCTTAAGTCATGGAGTGTTGATAGCTAAATCAAAACTGTTTTTCATACATTACCATTTAAGTTGGGAAGGCATTATTCTGTAACAACGAATGAAGGAGCTGAATACGCATGTGGAAACTCCTGAAAGGAAGACATTCCAGAAAGGGTACCACAGTGCATATCTGTGCTTCTTTGATGGGTTTCAAAGTCAAATGCCAATTCCAGTTAGCTGGCAGCAGTCATCAAAGAGGCTGCAAACCCATCTACCTTGACCTGGTGGTCATGGGAGGAGACTGCCTGGCCTCTGAGAGCACTTTCAACTCCAGAAAAGCATGGTAGGCCAGTGTCATATTTTCATCACAGGCTCTTCAAACCAGGGTGAATCAATCAACAAGTGTACGTCTGGTGGCTGAGGACACAGCAGAGAGCCTTATGGCTTTGTAATGGACTGAATCCAAGGACTTCTCCTCTGGAATGGAGACCAGTGTTGTCTCAAAACCCCTTTGAAAAGAGGTGAACTTAAGACACCCCTGTTTTCCACAATGGAAGATGTTTTATTGCCACCTCTGCAACCAGAAATACACCATTGTAACAGTGGTTTCAATATCTTTTCTGTTCTGTTGGACAGGAGAATGCAGCCTAACAGTTTCTGTGAGGGACATATGCTGGAAAGGACATCAGGAACCCTCTGACCACTGGTATCATTTCTCCTTGCTCTACCACGTGCTCTACAAGCTAGCACTGGGGCATGGGGCAGAGGAAAAGACAGGCAAAGGAGAAGATACTTAGTAGTGAGGGCCATAAATGTGGGAGAAGACATATAGCTATTTTTATTTTGGGTAATGTTCTGAGCACTCAATGTTCGTGATGATTTCCTTTAAGGAATCATCGCCAGGTGCAGAGGTGTGCAGTCTGTAGCATGGAGTCAAGGCTCAGCATGGTAAGACAGTATGGTAAGGCAATTCACCCATCAGACACAGATTCATAGAAGGAACATCTGCAGTTCGAATTTCCAGCAGCTCTGTCTCTCTCTTCTCTATGTCTTGCTCACCCAGAATAGATTAAATGGATCTGTTAGACTCAGTGTCATATTTCTCATTTGCCTGTCTGAACAGATTTCACTGTTGGTCATCTCAGGGCTACAGTCAGACATTCCTCTCTTCTAATAAAGCAAATTTTAAAGGGATTTGAAGCCTAGAGAGGGAAACAAACTTTCTCTATTAAGACTGATAAACCAGTCTTACTGTAAGGACACTTCTCTGTAATTCTATCAAAAAACAGAGAAGTATTCTTTCCATGAGAAAACTCAGTGTATTGGGTACATGAATCTCACCAACAGCCCACATGACTATGTGGTCTTTCCAAATGCATTGAAGCACTGCGGACTGCTCCTTCATGGTGGCAGTGTGGACTACTGTCACAATAAATGGCTTATCAGCAGTGTTCCAGTGATGGCAACTGTAAATGGTGATCTTCCAGATGTCACAGGAAAATCCTGCATCCTGGAGAGAAATCTCACTTCAGTGGACTGTGGCAGTAGATTTCTGGCACAAAAATTGTGATGGTGCTGCCAGCTGCTGTGCTGTTCCACCCACCAGATGAAGCTGTTTTGAGACAAAAGTGTCTTTGGGAAGACTTCATAGTCTGCTTAGTTTTAGCTTCTTTCATCTTATAATGCACATGAACCCAACTCGGCTGCACACCAGTGCTCTCTTGGACTGAACTTTGTCTGCATTTGTGGTTCCGTACTAATTCTTAACCTTGTTTTCCTATCTTGGGAAGTGATGGTACTTAAACAATTTCAAAGTGGACAGATTTGAACTTTTTGAATCTCTCACTGGGAGATACTTTTTCCTATCTTTGATATTTCTGCAACTCATTTCTGAAATGTCTCCAGTATTTCAAGATCCTTCTACGTATGTTGCTCTTCCAAGGGGGCTGATAAAAAAGATGCTCTGCTACCAGATGGAAGAGCGTACAGGAGAAGGTATCAGTGTTACCAGTCAAAAATAAGTAAAAAAAAATTTAATGCCTCTTGGTGGGCGAGGAGAGGTGATGTGGATCTATATTGTGATGTCTGCCAATGGAAGAGCAAAAGTCAGTGTCTGTGAAAAGCATTATTTAGAATTTTATTTTCTTTTTTTACCTGTAAAATTAAGGAGATGGAAACCCGTATGGAAACCCTTATGGAAACCCTTATGGAAATAGTGGAGGAGATAAAAAGAATAGCAGTAAGAATGAAGATGATTATATAAAGAACTTGCATTATATACATATATATATTTTTTTCCTAAATCAGCAGGTGTGAGGAAAGAGGAACATTACTGCAGCTTAAGGATCTAGGAAAGTGGATTGAGACCTGAAAGATGCCTCTTCGTGTCTGTTGGTTCACCAGCTCATGCAACACCTTGTTCATCCTCTCGAAATGCAGCTGGTTAATCTGTTTATGGCTTTCCCAAGGCTAGGAGCACCATCTAGCGGAAACCTATGCTGGTCCAGCAAATAAACCTGTTCTTACAGGATGACAGATTTTGTCTTCACGTTAGAAGTATATACACTTGCTTTTATCTCTGTCTACAAGAGCACAGGAGAGATATCTAAGTCTAGCATCACAAATCAAATGAATTGCAAAAGTGTTTCTGTTCCGTCTTCATTCCTGTTGAGCCACTGTTGCTATCAATTTTTGTGGCCATCATAAAAATATAGTATCAGTTTAGACAGTCCTTTCTTTCTAAGTGTTGTGGATTCCCCACTGCTATACTTATTATTTGGTGTTTTCATGTTTATATTACAGTACTCAGTGTCCTCACCAATTCCCTTAGTCAGTTTCTGTGCCTGTAAATATCTGAACTATGACAAAGGGGTGCAGAAGAGTCTGGTACAAGAGTCTGTATTCCATGAAAAATCAGCTCAACAGAAGACCATAACAGAAACTGCAAGCTGTTTATGAGATAAACAGTTATCCTTTATATTCCTATGTTTTATCTGCAGTAAATTTTGATATTAAACTCTCAAAGATACCTCCTCTAAAGTATGTACTTTCTAACATTTTATGAGAATAATTTCGCACCAATGGATAAAATATAAATAAGAAGATGAACTGCTTCAGGCTAGAAAAGAGCTGTATGAATGTATGGAAAAAACTATGATAATGATCCCCCAATTTTTTACTGATTTCTCATAATGTGGTGTGTAGAGCACGTTCAATGAAGGTGACAAGTGACCTAGTAAAAGTAACAAAGATGAACTCCCTTTATACACAGTTTCTAAACAGAGTTTAGAATTATTGTTGCAAGACAATATGGAGGCCAGAAACATGTTTAAAAAATAGGATCAAGCGTAATTTTGGATAAGCCGGATGTGGCCGTCAACTGGAAGCTGGTAGGACATATCAAGCTTAAGCACAGAGGAGTGGCTGGACTGGTACAGACCATGGGCTAACTAATCCATTATCCTGTCTCCAACAGTGTCCAAATGGCTGTGGCTTGGCAACATTAAAAGCAAATCTATAAAAAAACTCCCTTTTAGAACTTCCCCAGCTGAGGTATATCTTGAATCTGCTGGGGTCTCTTTAGCAACACTTAGGAGCTTTTTAGTGCTCCTGCATACTCTCTTTGAGGCCCATCACACTTCTTGAGGCTGTAGCCTCTTGTCGAGGAGTTTCTTGTGTCTCTGTCTGCTGTGTGGTGAGCCACTTCCCTTTGGTTTTTTGGCTGCTACTAAATTAATTTTATGGCTTTTGCTTCTGTACTGGATGATACAGGGAACAATCAGCCTCTTTTCCATTCAGGATATTGCAAAACCACTCACTGTGAGCCCTTGCTGTCCCCACATGTTAGTGGAGAACTGCTTGCAAGTTCTAACTCTCCTTGGCACATAAGGGCATGATTAAATTCCAGCTGATTCAGGGGGTGTTTTCTTATCTGCAACATAAGGCAGACTGCTTGGGGCTACTGTGGTCTTTTTCTCTCCTCTTCTTCCCTGATGCTGCTCCTGGCTTCAGGCTCCTGCCTCCTTGTATCAACATCAATGTGATTCAAGAGCCATGCCTGCGATACCCAACACTGCGATAGTGTTGGGATGCTTTGAGTTGCACTATTTGCATTTTCAGCCTTGGAAGTGTGGTGCAGGGATCCCTGGGCTGGATTTTCTCAGAATGGGCTGTGATGAAAACAAATGGGCTTTAAAAAAAAAGCACTTGCCCAGGGCAGTGTCTCAGGTCAGAAACTCTTTGAGACCTGAGAGAACTCTGCAGGTGCTTTGCCTTCTACCACAGAGCCTGCTGAGTGTGGGGTCCTGGATAGAAGGCTGGGGGTGCACAGTTTGCCAGGAAGTCAGTGTGTCCCAATGGCTCAGAGCGTATTCCTGGGCCAAGTAAAATAAGTCTGCTTTTGCAGTGGACTCAGACATCCCACATTTAAACAAGCGGGATGATAGAACATTTCTCTATTTTCCCATCTCTTTATAAATTAACTGCTACTATTTTAGTACTAACTAACTACTAATTTAGGTTTTAACTAACCAAGAAAAGCTTTTAGAACAATAAGTTTGCTTGAGACAGGCTGGAAATCTCATCACCGATATTTGTTCCTTTTGCTTTGCTTCTCAGTTGCTCTTCCAGACCCTTTCTTTCCATAAACTTGCCTTATCTGGAGTTTGTTTCCTTCCAGCCTTATGGGTTTGCTTTGCTGTTATGTATGCAGCATAAAGAAGTGTGTTAAGGATGGGAAAGTCTATCTTTTGGTGAATTTGGTGCATCCACGTCATTCACATTGTTGCAGCTGAGTTGGCTGTCTTGGGAACGGAGTAGTGCTATTTGAAACAGCAGCTGCTTTTGTCTGAGCCTCCAACCTTGTAAGTATGAATTGTGCCTGTGGCAGTAAAATTAATGACTCACATAAAAGGAGAAATAGAAAGCAGGTGGCCTCTTGAAAAAACAGCCAGAGCTGCAGGACCACATTTGTACTACAGAGCACATCCTCAGCCATGCATTTTCTTTACCCGAAGTATTTTTTGTAGCCCTTTTCTGTAACCTTACTCCCCACTTGACCTACAGTCCTCCCAGAGGCCCATCCATCAGCCTGGGGAACTTGATATTAAAGTATAATTAAGATGAATGTGTTCAGACCCCAGTAAAATGACAGTGAAACCCTGCAATGTTGCACTTGTCTATTCATTTATATTTACTGTTCAGATGCTTTTATTTGTAAAAGCAGTTGAGTCATGAGCAACCCTATTTTTGAAAGAATGTGGTGCCATCATGCAGGGCAACATATAGTTGAAATCTGCATCTTCCTTTCTAATTACAGTGAGTGATGTCTCTTCGTTGGTTTATCTCTATGTTTCACTAAACTTGATTAAATACACTAAAAATCCCATTTTCATAGAGGAATTAGAGGCACAGAGATCAGAGGGAGTTATGAATCTGCTTCCTAACATCTCCATTTTTTTAACAGATCTGCAGTCTGATCCACTACACCAGAGGATCATTCCCTAACAGTAGCACAAAATATGAACCTTATATTCTAAACCCCCTGCTTTTTGAGACAGGCAAAGGGAGCTACCTAGGGGTTCTTATGTGAGTAAAAGCGGATAGACAGGGCACTGACACCATCTGAATGGGTGATTAATTCACCTAAGTCTACATTTTGTGATACACACTGATACTACAGAATGAATTATTTGTAACATTTTGTAAGTACTAAAATTAATGTTGTATGAATTTGTCATTTCAACAGAAAAGTTATAGATTTTGTGTATTATAATTTCATCTTGTTAATGTAAAAGAAGGAATTTCGCTTTCACTGGCCTCTTGGGAAGCAAAAAAATAGTGTGTCTAATTATCTGAACACTCAGGAACATAAAAGAATAGCAAGTGGTGAAATTACAAATCTGTTGGAACAACTCCATGTTTTCTGATTAAACTCTATTTCTGGTGGCTCTCAGCAATCATGTTCCTCCTATGTTCATAGTAATTGCATGTGTCAAAGCTGAGGCCTTGTGTAAACTGTACCAAATGAGTTACAATTTTAATTTAGAAGGAGATAACTGTATTTGCCCCTGCAGGCAGATTGCATCGGGTCAGGAGTTTAAAAACGAATAAGAAAGAGAGTAAGGAGGAGGCTGGAGGGTCTCCAGGTTAATAATAAGTAGAAAATCTAATAAGGCTTTCATTACAACAGTTGAATTTTAGGGGAGGGAAGGGAAGAAAAAATGCAATTTGCAACCATGAAGCCAAACTCTGTTACTTGAGTGTTATCCATGTGTATGAGTGCACATTTCTAACTGAATGTGGGTATGTTTGGCATGGTTAAGAACTATTTCTGTATTTTAAAGGTAAAGGCTACTGTGCACTTTACCTCTATACTAAAATGCTGAAAAAATTTTGAAAAAAAAATATTTCAAAAGCTTGCAAGATCTCAAAACCAGGTGTATTTTTACTATTTAAAAATATCTTCCCAATCTCTATAATTGCATTATCTTTCAGATTGCTTTTGGCCTAAGAAATATAGCAGATAATTTTTTAAATGCTGTGCTGCATTTTTAAAAGGTTAGTGTCCTCATGAAGAACAAAGTATTTTTAATCAAGGCTATTGGAAATATGTTTGATTATGGATATGAAGCTACACTAATTCTGTGTACATTTAAAGCAACCACTTTATGATTACATACTGTTAATGATTTTGCTCAGTACTGAGATATATGAATATTGGTTTTGCTTAACTTTTCACAAGACCAGGCAGACCCAAAGGTTGTTTGAAAAGAATGAATTCTTTCTATTGCTTATAATTAAGACTTAATTTAATTTATCTACAGTCTTGCTAAACTTCCCCTTTAAGAAGCCTGCTTCAAGCTGATTCTGTGTTTGTGCACATTTGAAAACAGTCCAGTCAGTTCCCAGAGTCATATTACAAGAAGAAGCCTGTTTTGTACCTGTTAACATTTTCTTTATAATTACTTCATTACAGAACTGTACTTCCTTTGTGATTCAGTGCAGGACAGAACTGTAGAAGGGTTTAGATTAGAAGGGACCTTAAAGGTCATTCAGTTTCAACCTCCCTGCCGTGGGCAGGGACACCTTCCACTATAACAGGTTGCTCAAAGATCCATCCAACCTGACACTCAACACTTCCAGGGATGGGGCATCCGCAGCTTCTCTGGGCAACCTGCGCCAGTGCCTCACCACCCTCAGAGTAAAGAATTTTTAGCTAATATCTAATCTTTAACCTTTAATTTAAAGCCATTCCCTCTTGTTCTGTCAGTCCATGCCCTTGTAAAGTCTCCAGCTTTCTTGCAGGCCATCTTTAGGTACTGAAAGGTTCTATAAGGCTCCCCATAGCCCCAGCTCTCTCAGTCTGACTTTGTAACAGTGGTTTTCCAGACCTCTGGTCATCTTCATGACCCTCCTCTGGACTCATTCCAATGTCTTTGCTCTGCTAAGGGCCCCAGAGCTGGACTCAGTACTTCAGGTGGGATCCCACTCCCAGGAGAGTGGAATAGTGTGGAAATCACCTCCCTTCACTTGCAGGCCGTGCTACTTTTAATGCAGCCCAAGATATGATTAATTTGAATAGTTAGTTTGCAGACTATGAGAAATGGATAACCAACTACTTCCTCTATTACTATTTTTCAGAGGTAAACTACCCTCCCCTTTAAAATATTCTCCCTGTTTAATAATGGGGATGACAAGTTTTATCTTTCAACCTTGTTGGTGCACTTTACACTGCTGGTTTCAAAAACTTTGTAATACTTGTATTAGTATTTTTCCCTCATAGAGATGATTATACTGTGTAATTGCCTCTCAGTCTCTTCTGTTTGATATGTTAAAGAAATCAAGGCATTAAACTCTCTCTCTAGTCTTAGTGGCATTTTTTGCAGTTTGTGAATATTTTTTGAACTTTTGAAGCATCTGCACATGCCCTACAAATGACAGTACAATACTTTCACTACATTTCTTTGTTTAGAAGGAAGTCTGGTCCTCATATTTCTTTACTATCCATTTTATGAATATCTTATAAAATGTTTTCTGTTCTCACTTCAGTTTTAGGTCTTTTGCTCACAGGTAACAGATCTCCCTGGTCTTTGTCACCTTTTCTGCAAGGTCCAGTGCTTCCATGCATACCGCAGATGGATCTCATGGCTGTACTGGACCAGTGCTCTGTGGCAGTTTTTGTGCATTCAGAGTTCTGAACAGGACCATTCAGTCAAGACATAAAATGTTTTATTGAGAACCTTAGTACTGAACACTCATGTGTTTGGGGTTTGGTGGGTTTATTTTTGTGGTTTTATTTGACTTTTTCTTTCCCCCCCATTCTATTAACTGGTACTAATTCTTCATTTCTTTGTTAGAGTAACTCAAATCATCTTCTGCAGGTAGGAACACAGCACGTAAGAAACAGAATCAAGGAGTACAGGACACAGTAACAACATTCTTCTCTCCACAAATGAACTTCATGCATCTTCTTTTTTGGATAGGGCTGGGAACTCAAGGGGATTGCACACAGTTACTAGGATATTTCCTTTTTTAAAAAAAAAGAAGTTCTTCATTATAGTGAGGTCAGGTCTTTCATGTGCCGAATGTGAAACTATGTTGGTTCAGTAATTATTCCAAAATACAAAAATATTTCCAGAAACTAGTACATATAATTTGGATTATAGTCTTCATTAGAATTTTCTATTACTTGTATATGTCAGCCATGATTACAAATTTGAAAAAGCCTATGGAAAATTGATAACTGAGCACATCTCCCACCAGCATATATGCATAAATATATCACAACATATTTACTTATCATGTCTATTTATTTTTCAGTTTTGTGTGTCACTTTTGAGGATGATCTAACAATCCATCGAAAATCCTAAAGTCTATAACTTAATAATTTGAAATTGATTGTGATACTGATTTAATATCTGAAGAAGGAGGAGAACACGGTAAAAAATGTGGGCAGACTTCAGCTTATTTTCAGAGAGAAGCTTTAATGTAGTTTTGTGCCAAAATGAGCCACAGATGTAAATGTGCTCATCCATTTTAGATAAAGGAAAGTATTATTCAAACTGAGGGGAGTAAAATCAATTATAGGATATATGTTCCTTAGCAAACAGTTCTATCATTTCCAATTCAGTCTCCTATAAAATAGTTCCTAGGTTAACTTCTCACTGGTGGAAGGCAGATGGAAATACTTGTCTTTTGACAAACAAAACTAATTCACAGTACAGTCTCCTGCAGTGTTTTCTAAAGTGGTGGGTTTTGCTAAAGCAGTATTGGTTCCACAGAAAAATTTCCACTCTCCAATATCTAGAGCGAAAATCTGTCCGTTTTTGCTCAAAAGAAAAAATTGCCTTTAACAAGAGCGTCAACATGCATTTATATAATCAGATGGTTTAATGTGAAGTTTTCAAAACCAGAATAATTTGGCAAAATACAGCTTTGCTGATTCTCCTGGAGTTTCAAAATTACATAATTAAATGTTTATCCTGTTTCATGTGGTCTGTTAGCAAACATATTTCAATTGGGTGTCCAACTGTGTTTTTCTCAGAAATTAATAGTTTTTTAGCACTGGGAGATATTTATTGACAAATGTAAATAGGTGACTGCAAAAGACCCCCTTTCTGTACTTTTTAACTTTCCTTTATACATGGGAAAACCAGTACATGGAACAGTCACATGCACAAAACCTTTTTGTGTGCAGTCAGTTACTGCTGATTTTTATATTAGTAAGTCTGAAAAATAGTATTTGGTTAATGTATATGAGATGTGAATTCTGATAAAAGACATTGGCTTTTAGTGGTCATAGTGACTTTACAAAAGTGATAGAAGAAATAGCAGATTTACATCAGCCTTAAAAGAAAGTGGAATCTTTCTCAAAGTAATGCAGAGTCCCTTCATCTTGCTTAATCCTGTTTCACTGCAGCAACTACTACGGCTTGCATGCTGATAATTGCTGTTAGTGAAGCATACTTGATTTCAATTGCTCCTCAGAGCCCCATTCCCTGATACCAAATGATTTTGTGCAAAGTGGAGATCTCTTCTGATTATCAACAATGAACAACAAATTATACTGTATCTACTTTCATTGTTGCCTTAAAATTTAAGTTGTTTCTTTTAACATTGAGTTTTTATTTGTTTACAGGTTTCTTTTTCAAGGACACTATTGTAGAATTTCACTATTTGCATGAGTAAAAATAATTTAAACATTTTTCCAAAAACATAATACAAAATTACATTAAAAAATTCCCTATAAAATACAAAATATTGAAATATTTTGGTGGGTTTTGTTTTTTGTTGCTGTTGTTGTTTTGGCGTTTTTTTTAAATGTTTGGGGTTTTTGTTTTCGCTCGTTTATTTTGTTGGGTTTTCTTTTAACTTTTAGAAATACATAGTTAGCTTTGTATAGTATAATTACATATATCTCTAATGTTTCAAATTACTGTGATAGAACCACAAGATGCTATAATATTGCCAGCTAAGGATTTAAAAGGCTCATTATTCTTTCAAAGTGCACTTGGGTGCTGCTGTCTTGACATCATTTCATTACTGATAGCTCTGCCCTAAAAGCTTGCTAAAATCACAGAATATGCTGAGTTGGAAGAACCCATCTGGATCATTGAGTCCAACATTTAGCCCTGCACAGGACACCCCAAGAATCACCCCATGTGTCCAAGAGCAGTGTCCAAACCCTTCTTGAACTCTGTCAGGCTGGTCTGTGGCCATTCCCCTGGGGAGCCTGTTCCAGTGTCCAGCCCCCTGCTGGGTAAAGAACATTTTCCTGATATCCAACCTACACCTTCCCTGACTCAGTTTCATGCTGTTCCCTCGACTCCTGTCACTGGTCACAAGGGTGAACAGACCAGCAGTTGCCCCTCCGCTTCCCCTTGCGAGGGTGTAGAAACAGTCTCTGTCCTCTTCATACATCCTCTTTTGAGATTTGAGTCCACAAGCAAGGAAAAGTGTTGCTAATTTTAGACCTCTTAGAAATATTGGGCCTTGAGGCTGAGATGGGAGTGATAATGAGGAAGAAAAAAGGCATCAGTGTTTCACATCCTCAGCAGCAGCTTTTTTTCCTTCAGCCCATCCCTTTGGTCCATACCCAGGGCCACTCCCAAAGCTACCACCCTTCCCCTTGTTGCATTCCTCCAGGCTGACCATGGTGGTGACTGCTGAAGGAAGAAGCAAAGAAGTCTCTCCTGGCCTTCTGCTTGGGAGAGCTCCAAGCAGCCACATACATGACCATTGCAAAAAGACAACATATGAATAAATGGAAAATACATTACCAATTTGTACAGAGCCCTTTTCTCCTTGTCCCACCCTCTCACCCAGCAATGGTCCCCTCTGTGTAAATGACTGCTCCTTTTCACTGCTGATTGATCTTTGAGCTCCATGCCCAGTTATAATCTGCCTGTATTTTCCCTCAGAACTGACATGGGAGTACTGAGGAACATTATCCTGACAGCTGATCCCCGAGAGAGTTTATTAGGAAAGTGCTTATTATCAATGAGTCCTCATTAGTAATTATGTTTGGACAACCATTATTTAATGACCTTACAACCAGTCTAATGTGAATAATGATTTCTGTAGTGATTTTTTTCTTAAAATTATGTGCATTACTAAATGGAAATCTTCTGGGGCAAAGCTTGTTTTTATAGTTATACTTAACACTAATATTAATAAAAACATAATGATATTCAATTCAGATTGAAATTGGATAAAATCAATGTGTTACAATGGCAGTCTAAGGATAATTTCTCTATCCTTTTTTTGTCACAAAAAGTCCTTAGTCCCTGAAATCAGATTTCTTCACCTCAGAAGGGGTCATCAAGATACAAAATTTGTGAGTGTGGGACTCTACCTTTCTGTAAGAAAGTCCCCACTCAAAATTGCACTGCTGTATGCACAACACAAATATGATTCCATCATGCATGCCAAAGTGAAGGCTAATCCATAGTCACGACAAATTTTCACAATGATGTCAAATCCTGTTCCAAAGTGGATTCAGGCTACTCACTTGGATTTACCCCCAAGATCAAAATGAACTGACAACCTGGAGTCAATCACAATGTCTGTAACAGTGATAAGGATGGCAAAAAAAAAAGGCCTCCTCTTTTTTTTTTCTACCTGATTTCAAAGATCCTAAAGTTAAAGAAACTGCATTGTTGTATTTTTCGTAATGTGTATATCCTCATCATTGTCAAGCAACAGAAAATAAGGACAAGGTTTTATGTACACAAGAGCCTCTATGCCCAAAAATCTTTTTTTTTTTTTCAAATATGAGTTGGTCTAGTAAAGAATGATGATTACAGATCTTGCTATTCTAATGTCCTTTGACCATAACAGCAATATAATGTCTGTGTTGAGAAAAAACATTATGTCTATGAAGAAAAGCTGTATATCTAGCCCTTGTCTTTCAGTAACTGGCATCATTGATAAATGTACGCTTTTTCAAAACACATTGGCACCAGTCTTCTCATTTTTCAAAACTTTTTAATGATGTTTCTGTCTGAAAATTCTGAGCCCTACAAGGGAGCCCTCTTGCTCATTGCTCTTAATTTTCATTAAATAAATTATGAGTCTTCAGGTTGTAATGCAACAGATGGCAAGGCAATTAGCACAGATTGAAACTTACAATAAAAAACTGTATTTGGAATGAACAGTCTCCTGATATAGCATACAAAGACACTTTCTCTAGAAGTTTTCAACAAAAATCAAAATCTTTCTGCATGCCATTTATGTGCATACCTTCTCTGTGCAGAGAGTATTTCATCTGCATCAATGTAATCTAATATTTCCACTAATTGTCAAATGTTCAGCATATTTCTTTCCATCCAGTGATGGGATTTCCTTTATTGACACAAATATTGCTGAGAGTTCATCTGGAGAGGGAGTTCACTCAACTTACAGCAACCTTGTAAGAGTCTTTTTCTGGTGTAGGCATTGTTCCCTTCTTAGTGGTGTTAGTGTAGACAGCCCACATGCATTCCTCTTGTGTGCCTGGGAATACTGCTGCTATTCCAGAATTAATCCCACGGAACTATGGGTTCTATGCACTACCCAGCTACAGCTATAATTTTCTAACCGTTTTCATTATATGCTTTATTCTCCCTGCAAAGGTTTTGGCACTTTTTTAGCCTTCTAGAACTGACACTTGACATTGTCTTTTGGGCTTATGGTCCCTCAGACAGATGGAATAGGTTGACAAAACATTTATTTTGCTCACAAATCAGTCAGCCAACTCTGTGGCTGATGTGGGTTAGACAACTAGACTGCAAGATGATATCAAGGTAAGAGTTCTTGACCTTTTCAGATTCCTATGACAGCAAGAACTAAGAAAAATACTCTTGTTTCAATCTCAGCCACGTTCAAGTTTAATAATATTTTATTCTTATCTTTGTCATAATGTCGAATCAGAAAAAGTATCCTGAGAAGCTGATTGTAACAGTCACAGCAAGGAAACTCTTCATCCAGATAGCTAACTTTAATAGCACATATTTCCCTCTGGGAACAGGTCTTTTTTACAAGGGACATGAGGAGACAGGAGTAGTCTGCTGTAAAATCAATCAAAATTCTAAGTTCAGATGCAAACTCTTGATTTCTAAATTCTGAGGTGGTGTAGCGTGCCTGATAGGTAGCAATACAATAAATATAAACCATTTTAGTAAAGTTTGATATTTATGAATTCCTGGTTGTAATTGTTAATTTGAATGTTTGAGTAGAGCAGCCCAATTAAGATTTATGGGTGTAGCCAAGATGTTTCAATATAAAGTCATCAAGGATTATGTTTAGCAGTATGTCTGATTCTATTGCCCTTGGTTTGCCTCAGGAAATGGAATCTTATGAACAAATTTAATGAACAAACAAACAAAAAAGGCCAGTTTAATTCAAATGACATTTGTTTTGGGTTCGGTATTTCTGAGGTTAAGTTTTTTAGTCAGGCAGTGGTGTTTATTGCAACAAAGAATTGATTGGGTCATGTAGGGCATAGAGAACAAATAGCAGTGTCATTCACCAATAGGTACCACAATTTCCTCCAACATGTACTGCAGTCCTACTGGTCCTTCCAGCACCAGTGGAAGAGAAACAGGAGAGAGTATCAGAAAAGCACACTTCGTTTTCATTTCTATATCTTAAATAAGCCTTGAGGCTAAGGCTCAAATGAGTGACAGGCTGGCTTATGTTGTTTTAGTCTACAAAAGTGTTTTATCAAATTGGCAGTGCTGTGTGTCAGTTAGATGTGACCTCTGTATGGAAAATGTTTACACGACATTATTAACTGTTTTGCTCCAGGGTTTCCTTATGAATCTGCTATATTCTCTGCATTAAGAGCATGGCAACCAAGCTTCCCAGATCTCCAAACAATTGTTTGAAAATACACTCTTACATAAACTCTGAGTCTGATAAAACACTTTTATTCATATTTTTGGGGAAAAAAGTTATGAAATTTTAACTTGTCATTGACTATGTTGCTTGATTGTGTTTCAGACACTGAATATATTATTAGTTGCCAGTCTCTTCTACTTAACAGTAATAAACAAAGACAGACGATTATCCTTTTCCCAGATAAATTCTGTATGGTCTCTACTTTTTAGAGGAAAAGAATTTTTCTTTGGGGTCACTTTCTAAGACGCTTTCACATCCACACATTTACCATCTTCTTTTACAGAACTACATACACCACCTTTTGAAGTTACATTTCTCTCTTTACTTTCTGTCTTGTGAGACTTGTTTTACTTGGATAAAGTTATTTTTCCAGACCCAGAAATAACAGTTCATGAGTGATCTGTAATCTACACTTCCCCACCCCAGGAAGGACTTGTATTTGAGAGGTACACCTGATCCTTCATAGCTGTAAATATACCCATGATCCTTCATACCATGAAAGAGAAAACAAGGTGTTTTATTTAGAGTCTTACTGCCTGAGATGTCTTATATTTTCTTCTGAAACAGACTCTGCAGCCCTGTGGCTGGGTAATAGAATCAATTCTCTTCATCTAGACTGGGGTAAATTTACCTGTGTAACTTGTTTTACTCATTAGAGTTTTTTTGATGGTCCTGACCCACAGTGTGGTGAAGCTGTGTTCCTGCTAACTGTGTGTTGATCCCCAAGCAACTAAGTGCTCCTTATACTGGCGTGTTTTGCTAGTTGGCTTGTTCCTTGATGGCTCATGTAGAGTATACATGCTAGAGTAGCACCCTCATCTCTACTCTGCCATGTAGGCCCATCTGCTTCCAAACATGGAGTGAGGCAATGCTTCTTTGTCAACACTTTGTTCACTCTTACAGAAGACCAATTCTCCCCATTCATCCCCACTCGTCCCCACCCAAGAATGACGAAGGCTTTGATGTAGCTTCCTGTACTCTGAAAACCCTGAATCATTGCAAGGACAATTCCACACAGCTACATCATCCCTCAGGTTTTTTGCTAATCAGAGGGCTTATTAAAAATCCCTCCATTCCCAGACAGACCTAGATGGTCAACCAGGTGGCCACCACACATAAACACACACACACACCGACTCACTCAGTCTCCCAACACAGAACAAATGCCCAAGCATTGCCTAAATTCTTGCAGTTGTGAGATCACAAACTTGTGCAGACAAAGCACAGATACGTGCTGAGATCTTCTGCTCTGCTAAAGTGATGAACTTTGGTGCTTTCTTTTTGTCTTACCAAATTGAACTCAGACTTCACAGAGGCATGAAGTGGTACAAAAAGATTTTTTCCTAGCTTGCATTCCCCAGAGAAATGCACATTGTTCGGGTAAATCAATAAATTCACATGCCAAAATGATCAGAAGTATAGTTCTGACTTGCTGTGCACAAGGCGGGAAATCCCCAATTTACAGTTACTGTTTAGATTTCTTTTCAGCTCTCTTGCACTTCTGACCTGTACAGTACATGACATGGACGTCATTCAGGAGAAGTTGCACATGCTCACATATAGCAAATCTTGTTTATTTGTCTCTGGGGTTACTCGCTATTGCCTTATTCTCTGGTACAGAGTCTCTGTCACAACCCTTCTGATTTGTACATTAAAAAGCCGTTGGATTATTTGTTACTTGTTAAAGCAGAACTTGTCATTGCAGATATGCACACATACTAAATAACAGTGGAATTCCCTCCCAATGAATTCCTGGTTGTTGGAAGACCAATATGTCAGCTTAACCACTGGTTTACAAGCTGCAGACACTTTGTGGATTTAAAGCCCCCATGTCAGTGGCAAGCAGTCAACAGGCTGATATGAGCTAAAGACTTAACCTTTTAACAGCAATAATGATGAGTGGAAAGGCTTATCTAAGTCTGGCACTGCGCAAGAAATTGGAAGCTGAACAGGAGATACCTGTAGATAAGCCATCTGATATATGAAAGAATTTAGTGCTCTAAACACATCCTTTAGTGGTCTACTGAGAAGTCAGAAAAGCATCCTGATGCTATGTTTGGTGCAAAATCAAGCAACATTTTGATTTGATTTTAAAAAAATGTGTATGGCACTGAGCAGTCCCATGGAGATGTGCTTCTTCAGGAGTTTGTCACAGCCTGTGCAGGCTAGCCAGGTCTGCCAGCAAGGTTTCTTGTCCTGCTGCTGGCACCTTGGAATTTCAGTGAGGCAGATTAATTTTGCTGAAGCAAGACCCTGGTGAGCTCATAGTACTGCTGGAGGAGGAGGAGGAGGAGGTTCAAGGTTGGAAATACTGCATTCAGTCCTCCTTGAATCCTTGAAAGCCTTGGTAATATTTATGTTCCAGAGAAGACAGGTCTTATTTGTAAAAATGTCAGCTAACAGTAAGGTGTCACTGAGAGATGGGGAACATGTTGTTTCTCAGAGCATTTGTTGTTTGGCTTGTGCAGCTGCAGTATGGGGCAGTTTGGGGCAGTCTGTTCTTCACATAGTTGTTCTGTTATACAGGGAGGGGAGATGGCTTCTGCCCCGACGGCAGAGAGCCAGAGCAGGTGGACAGAGGGGCAGGGTGTGGCAGGGTGGAGAGAGGGATCTTCCCTAAAATGCTTCAGGGAACAAGAGACTTGTTTAAATATTTGTGTGTTTGCGTCATTCACTTAATAAGATTTCTCTACCTGACAAGTTATTCTACACTGATATGCTGAGTTCAAATAAATTCTGCTTTAAAAGCTGGAGGCAGATGGTATCATCTGGTTTGCTCACTATAGAATTATGTGGAGCAGTTCTGTCTCAAGGTTTTTGTTGTATCAGTCCCACCATCAGTACTGAGCATGGGAAACAACTGCAGACTGCACTGGGTGAAACTGCAAAGCCCACTACCCATCTGGGTAGTGAATGAAAACAATTTGGGCCCTTCAGAGGAAAGGATTTGCACATGGAAAAAGGAAAAGTTAAGTGCTTTCCTATTTCTTGCATAGAAAATAGAAAGTCACAGAATGGCAGTGCTGTCTGCAGGATGTTTTCTAACTTTCAGAGGTTCAGGTGCCTTCTCAGGAAGTACAAGTGTCATTGTGCCTAACGATGCAACTTCTATGGCAAATATTAGTGCTTCAGTTTGTTTAATTATCACCTCACACTACAGCCAGTAGATGGGAAAGGGGTGCTGTGATCTTGTCAGCCAGCAGTGAAGAAGAATATTTTAACTGAGATGTTCCACCTTTGGCAGGCAAGCCAGCTTAAGAACAAGCTTGGCAATTTGTGTGAGTACAATTGCCAACATTTTTCATCCTGCTGGATTTACACAAGAGGATGAAGTATCTTCAAACAAGGACACTAACCTTGGTTTGCCAAGGAAATGAACCAAGTATTACAGAGTGTGTGTTCCACTTCTCTGCTTTAGCAACCAACACCTGAAATTCCATGCAGAAACATTCAGTAATGCAAGCAGTCATTGTCTCTGGTTACTGAAAGTTAAATATCTTCAGCAGAACACCTTGAGCAGGTTTATTTCAGGGGCATGTCAATACAGCAGAAAAAAATGTTTCAAAACATAGACATGATGCATTTTCCCTCTGCTGGTTGTCACAAATCTGAGAGAAGGGCTAACCTTCTGCCTGTAGGTCACAGCAGCTGCAAGTAGCCCTGAATGGATGCAAGGAGTAAATTTAAATTATTGGTTTTGAAAATATTAATGGCTGCAGTTTATTGGCTTTTAAACATCTGTTTCCTACTTTTCCTCTGATGAATTTTTGGAGACAGATGAAATTACCTAAAACCTCTTATTTTTTCTCTCTGTGTCAGGGTGACACCCAAAAAGAGTTCTTCAATAAATCTTAGATCCATGCAAGTGTATGGCTCCCAAGGAACAATAACTCCTTAAGTTCTAGCTGGAACTTCTCAAATGGTGATTTCTATAACAGTGCTTGTATAAATGTAGAGTAGATAATAACATTTATTAATGTCATTATTAAAGAATACATTTATTCTGACAGAATAATTACTCAAAAGACCTTAAACATCTGCTTCAGTAAGTTACAAGCCTCTCACAACCCTTATTCTGATGTCAGTACCAGTCCTCACGTACAAGTACTGTCATCTGCACCTAAATAAAAGAAATCTGAAATGGTAGCTGAGAAATGAATGAGAGGAAGATTTCTTTAAAATCCTTTTCTATTCAAACCATTCAGCCTTTTGTCAATACCTACCAGAAAAATCCCCAAAGCAAGACCCATCCCCAAATACTTGCAGAAACAGAACTATAAAATATTGTGTTTGCTGCAATCAAGGGAATTCCCCAGGTCTCTGCTACTTCTGCTTTATATCTTACTCTAGTCTGGAAATCCCCTCCTTGGCAATTATAGAATCACAGAATCATCAGGGTTGGAAGAGGTCTTCAAGATCATCTAATCCACCTGCTAACGCAGCACCACCATAAATTATATCCCCAAATGCCACATTCAGATGCCTTTTGGATATTTCCCAAGACAGTGATTCCACTACCTTCCTGGGCAACCTACTCCAATGCCGAACCATTCTGTCCAATATTTTTTTTTTCTTTTAATATCTAATCTGAACCTCCACTGATGCAACTTAAGGCCATTTTCTCTCACCCTTCCTCCTGAGACATGGCAGAAGAGCCTGGTCCCTTGCCTCACTACAACCTCCTTTTGGGTAGTTATAGAGCACAATGAGGTCCCTCCTGATCCTCTTTTTCTCCAGACTAAACAATGCTGGTTCCCTCACCTCAGTTCCATCATAGAAATGTTTTCCAGATCCTTCACCCTCTCAATTGCCCTTCTCTGAACACAGTTCAGCACCTCAGGGTCCTTTTCAAAGTGAGGGGCCAAAACTGGACGCTGTGCTTGAGGTGTGGCCTCATCTGTGCCAAGCACAGGGACAAAATCTCTCCTCTAGTCCTGTTGGCCCTACTGTTCTTGATACAGGCCAGGATGCCATTGGCCTTCTTGGCTACCCATCTGGCTCATATTCAGCTGGCTGTTGACCAGCACCCCCAAGTCCCTTTCTGCTGAGCAGTTCTCAGGCTGCTCTTCCTTCAGCACTGCAAGCGGTTGCTGTGACCGAAGTGCAGGATGTGGGATTTTGCATTATTGAACTTCATGCCATTTTCCTCAGCCCATCCATAGTTAAGATCTGTCTGTGGAGTCCTTCTACCTTTAAGCAGATCAGTACTCCCGCCCAACTTGGTTTCATCTGTGAACTTACTCAATTCCCCTATCCAAATAATCCATAAAGATGCTAAACAGATGTTTGCCTTAGGTGAGGACTTCCTTATACAAACATGCCATACACACAGATTTTTTTTGTATATTGAAGTCCTTTGCATCCTCTGTCCACCTCTGAATGCATTGGTTGGTTTCTGCTCAAAAGCTTCAGTATGGCCCTGGAGTAACTTCTGCAGCTTTTCCATTGGTCCTGCAGTGTTCTTAAAACAACTTCCTTGTTTTTTTATGAGCATCATGGAGACATACAGAATGCTATCGTGTGTCACATGCAGCCTGTCTTATTTCTGAACTTGTGATACTCAACACATGAATTAAGCATTCACAGAAACACTCAGCAGGAATGGAAATGTCAGTCAGTAAGTGGTGACAATAATGTTATTTCAGCAATCATTTTGCTTTTTGGAACAGAAACCTTTGACCCTTCTTATTTTTTGGTCAGTGCTCCTACATGTGGTTTAGTCACAGGATCCAAATAAAGAGATGAATATATATTCTTCTTTAAAGATTATTTTGTGACTTGGCTCACTGTGCTGAGTCAGCACCCAGGGCTGGGTCAGAACACTTGCTGTAAGAGGATAGCTGAGGGCCATGCGATGTGCCAAGTACAGAGGGAGCAAAGGGAACAGGGTGTGGGCACCTACCCTTAGGACTTTGGCAGTTCTCATCTGTATTTACATTTTTGTTGCTTTGTACAAAGAAACATCCAGTTGTTACCGGAACCTGCAAGAGAGGTTTCCTTTTCTATAAATGAGTTGTTGTAGTTGACCAGATTTTGTAATCTGCAGGCATTAAGATATACTACATTTTTCTGAATTATAATTGACAAAGCCACAAATTAGTGACACAAGCTATTTTTCCTGAAAGAAAATACCTGACCAGTATAGAGACTCATAGTACAATAGCAGAAGAAATCCCTGATAATATATATAGCAATAATATACAAATCGTCATATACAAATACGTGTCTGGATTTCCTATCTTAATTCCCAAGAGATACTATACTATAAAGAGTGAAGAGAGGCTGTCACCTCACTCATGCTACCTCAGTAACATGCAGAACTCTATACCTGTTTTAAATAGAAAATTTAGGAAAGATTGCTGCAACTGAGTGGACTGTAAGCACTCCTTTTTCTATTTTCTCTTTAACTTTATTACCTATTCCATCTCTGTTAAGAGCATGGGATACTCATAAACAGAAGGACCAGCCAAAATATGCAGATGGTAATTCACACTTTCAATGTTTGAAGTGTGCTATATAGTCAGTTTTAGTTGTCTTATCCCCTTCTTGTGAAAAACTTCTGCATTTAGCACCTTGCCATCCTTTTGGCATTCTGTTAATATGCTTTCCTTGTGCCCAGCTGGGCTTGGTAGCCTTCCCCTGTGAGACCTGCTTTGCTGGACTCTCTCTCAGCACTCAGCCCAAGCTGCCCTGCCATCCCATGCTCTCCTGGTTTCACAGCCTTTTTGTTGTATAATTCCAAATCTGAGACTAAGTGTATTGAGCCCTTATGAATGGATGCTGGCTGTTTCAATTGTCAGACACAAGCAGAGACCTATGGAAACTGTGGTTCAGACCACACAAGCCTCAAAGCTGTTGGTTTGAGTTAGGCAACAACGTTTGCAAGGCTGCTGAATGGTCCATAGGATTATGTGTGGTGTGGTTATACAGGGATTGGGATAGTTTTCCCTAGCCTGATGAGCCTAATGCCTGAGATTTGTGAAGTATTCCCTAGAGGTCTAGCTTGTTAAACAGGGCATCTTTTTGCTATTTGTACAGGCAAGTTAGTAGAGCAAAGATTATAATAGAAGTAAAAAGTGCTGGATTACAAATAAATTACTGGAAATGCAGAATGCAGTTGTGATTTATCTTTCAAAATCTCAAGCCATAAATCAGCTCAGTGACCCTTAAATGAATGCAATAGCAAAGAGGTGTGACTTACAAATCAGGTTTGGAGTTCATACATCTACCAGGCAGGATGTAAATCCATTGTTTGACAAGGTATGTCAACTATTCAAGACATAAATAGTATGACAGGTATATTCTGACAAAAAGGTCGTCTTGGTTGTAGTCAGTGCTCAGTAAGAAGAAGGGGAGGAAAGAGCAGATGGTATTTCTGCATTTGCTGTATAGAAGAGGCGAGGGAAGAGCTGGCTTTGCCACCAGGAGGAGAAGGCAGCACAGCTACCTCTGTGGGGAATGTCAGCCTTGCACAGCAGAGATCAACACACAGATCTCTTTGCTGGTCCTGATCCTACTTGGCTGGGAGATAAAAGCTGTGCACGTGCAGTGCTGAGCTGAGCTAATTCGCTTCTGTGCTTGAATGTGGCTGGGGATTTCAGGTTTGTGTTTTTGCAGAGAGCTCTGCTGTTCCACATAGGTGTGCTGGCTCCCTCCCAGCCTGATGGGTATCTCTGACAATGCTCTGTGCTGTGCTGTGCTGTGCATGCCCTCTGCCAGCTACATATCCATTACAAGTTCTTGTGGAAATGCCAGGACAACCTAACACCCTGGGTAAATAAATCATGACCAAGTGACAGAGCCCAGCATGATTGAGCTGGAAAGCAGGGCTGGATCTGGGTGACTGGGCAGGATGTGGTGCCCCTGGAGTGCAGTGCTGATCTCTTGTTGTAACTGAGCACTGTGACTTTTCCTGTTATCTTAGATTTATTAGGCATAAGACTGTTTACTGCAGTCACCAAAGAAACAATTATTCACTACCATACTTAGCGGCTGTGGAGTGACTTGCTACATTATGAAATCACTTAAAATGTGCCTCATCCAAATGTTTTTCGAGCACTTCCAGTTATGGTGACTAAACCACATCCCTGGGCAGCCTGCTTCAGTGCTTGACAAGTCTTTCCATGAAGAAATTTTCCTAATATGCAATCTAAACCTCCCCTGATGTATGTTGAGTTCGTTTGTCCTGTTGCTTACCTTGGAGAAGAGACCAATGTGGCTAAATGATAAGATTTTCCCTGATCTCAAACAAAGTAAGGAAACTGTCAGGACCATGAGAGCCCAGCCAGCCCTGACTGCTCCTGCTCAGCCCCCTGCAGCTCTCCCAGCCTGCTCAGGGCCCAGGCCAGACTCCAGCTCCCCACAGCCCTGCCCTGGCCCAGGGCAATGAATTAGAGAAAAAAAAAAAAAAAAAAAAAAAGCATTGGTACCAATACCTGTGAACACCCCTATTAAAGCAATAAAATGAACGACAAACAGTGCAGATTTGTCAGAAAGAATTTGTGGCAATTTGTTAAATTTCTTCTGCAAGATGACAAATCTCATTCACAGATGAGCAGCAGTTGGTGGTGTTGGTTGCTGCCTCATGTCATACACTGGCAGCTGAGGTAGAGAAGCACTTTCTGGACAAACTGCATTTTAGAAATTCTTTGGAAAAGTATGCTCAAGGATTTTTCACAACTGATATCTCTGTCAAAACAGGCAGGGTCCACTTTGTGTCTACAACTGCTCAGTATTTTTACAAGTGACCTAGGATATGGGGAAAAGATGATGTCTGTAGGCATGAAAGAAGGTGTAAGGAGAGGACTATGAAGGCAGGCACAGTTTAAAATCATAAGGGCAATGAAAAACTGAAGAAAGAAACTGGAAATGATCATAGGTCCATAAAAAGTCCTCAGGGAAGGAAGTCTGAAAAAAGAAGGCTAGCCTGAAGTAAAGCATGCAGCATTAAACTTGGCGAGCAGCTGTTAAATAAGATAAAACTGGCTACAGGGAAGATAGATAGCAGTTGCATGGAGCACTGCAGAAGAATCAGCATTCCAGTTGTTCATCAGTAGTCTCAGCTGAGACACCAGAAGAAGCTTCTGTGTTCTAAGGATGGTGAAACTGTGGAAGAGATTCTCCCAGTGTGCCAGTAAATCTCCCTCTTGTATTTAAATTCAGATCATGCAAGATTCTATGAGGATGACACAGGCATCCTGAATTTTGGTTTGGTAGAAGGCAATTTGAAAAACTTTCCAGCGCTGAATTTTATGATCTTGCTAAGTAATCTGGATTACTGTGCAACTGGCTGGTCCTCAGTATCACCTATCACAATGACAAGCTATGATTAGTTTTGTCATTGTTGATTTTCTTTTTTAAGCATATGACTATGTTCATTAGCATCAGACTTGGCAGTGATTCTTCTTTTATTTTACTGGGAAAATATTTTATTATTTTCCCATTAATGACAACTGAAGACTAATTATAATTAGTTGTTGTACAAAGTAGTCATTGCTGCTGTGCATTTCAGCTCTGTGAGACAGATATGCGAGGAAGGTGCTAGTGTATTTGAAGTATGAATCAGTGTTAGCATAAGAGTAGTGTGCATGTTCCATGATGAAGTAAAACCTTCTATTGTAGAATAACTAAAAATCTGGACTACTGTCTCATGAAAAAGGAACAGTTGTATCCATATTATACATATAAAGTACATTAGCCTAGAGCAATTATAACTTCTGTATATATATTTTTGGATTTCTCAAAATATTAGGCAATGCAATGGACTAAGCCTCAAAATGCTCTTCTGAAGTGTGTGATCAAATACTCTTGTTCCTAGCTTTTCAAACATGAAAGCTTAAGGCAATATGAGACTAGCACAGACCTTGAAATCATAGGTTCCTTTGCTCATATTATCTGTGTCCTGCTCCTTTCCTTAGGTTAATTATGTAGTTAGAAGTGTAAAATAAAACCAAAGAAAAAGGGAACACATACACACACAGTGACACTAGTCTGACTGTGCAGGACAATGAATTATCTCACCAAAAAAAAAAAAAAAAAAAAAAGATCATACTCGAAAACCTCTAAACTGAAATTTTGTTCTATTAAAATAAATATTCTTTCATGGTCTAATGCTTGTGCAGTTTCTTTATGGATGATTAGTACTAAAAAGCCAATTGCAATCTAAGGTGTGTCTAGGACACTCTTGTACATTGTCAAAATCTTCAGAAGATGGTCATAGAGCTCTAAATCACCAGATAATCAAGGTGCAGATTGGTCACTGCAGCAATTTTCTTCCCACAGGCAGAAAGCTTTCTTTAGTCCCTTCAGAGGGGAATTTCCCCCCCCGGGGGAGGTGGCAGCTCTGAGATCATGGGCACTGAGATCTCCCAGCTGCTCTGTGCTGCCCTGTCTGTGTCCCAGCATGCTCCTGCCATGCTGGATGCTGCTCACAGGGACTTCTGCTCTCCTACTTTGTCTATACAAAAATGCTGAAGACCAACACCTTGCAGTTTGATGTACTTTGTAGAACTGTGTCTTTTATTTTCTGTTTCCTGAGAGGAAGGTATGGATGACGACACCAGTACGAAAGGTGATGGACTGACCATTGCAGAGCTGTGTTTGTAACCCCAGAGATAAGATTAGTTTATCATTCTGTATTTATAACACCTACCCTGAATCTTGTTGTTTGGGAGATTTTCTTTTTGTATTCAGGACATTTCATTTTGAACTTAATCCACTTTCTGAGCATGACATATTTTAGTTACAGGTCAGGACTTGGCTTTTCTAATGCTATCAAGTTAGTCAAGTGACTATTGTTGTTTACTATCACCCAACACTTTGAGCTGTCAATGTCCCAAATATGATAACCTGCTTCCTTTTTCCTGCAACATGTCACCCATTAGCATTCCAGCTGCATTACACACTGCCTTTAGGGATACAAAGTTAGGGCACCAGGCTCTCCTGACATTAAACATGGGGACCATCTCATGTCCCTGAAAACTCAGGGTTCAGCAAGAGGAGTTTAACAGAGATGAACAGTCATTTGAAAAAAAGCTTTCAGATGACTAAATTTATAAAAAATACGATCTCTTTAACTATCTTATTTGTCTCTTTAATTAATTTCTGATTAAAAGCCCTACTTACTTAATAGAAATTTAGATTACTGAAATATTATTTACTCATTTCTTATATCTTCTGTATTTATTGCAAGTCTTTAGCCAGGTCCTGGTTACTTAATGCACTGGACTTGTAACTTTGATTCTAAAGCTGGCCTCATATTACCAAAGAAATCAGGATTTGGGCCATATAAAGTAATCCACTGGAAATAGAAAAATTGGTTATTCAGTGTGGATTTATATTTGTAAAATTGTTGCTTTGAAAACACAATAAAAGATGAGAGAAACCAGAACAGAAACTATCTTTTAAAAATAAAAATTCTATCCATTTGCTGAAGTGAGACTCAGTTTCCTTGTACCTTTTCCAGTACAATTTTAAAAATCCCAAGGGATATTACGTAACAAATTAGACATGAGCTTCCAATATGTTATGCCTGTGAAAGAAAGGTCAGTGTGGTTTTGGGTTGCATTCACCAGGCACCCTATCATCCTGCATTGGAGCAGGAAGCTAATAATCTTTCTTTATGTGGTTTTAGGATGCAAAACATGCTCTTGCAATGCTGTGTTCAGTTATGGGCATCTTATTACCAGAAAGATATTGACAGATCATAAAAGCACAAGGGCTCAGGTCATTTTCATTTGTCACACAGCATGACATTCCACCCTTCTCCTTCTCCCAAGAGGTAAAAAAAACATAACAAAATTTGACACCAGAAATATTCTGATTTATTTATTAGTAAGTTATGGTAATAAATGCACTGTTCTAATATTTTATTATGCAAGTTTAAATGACCTGCCGTTCTTGTGAGAACAATTCTGAATCCTCGCTGCGTATAAAAAATGCAGAATACTATGCTAGAAGGTCCAAATAAGAAGTCTAAGATGATATTGCCATATATTTCCTGCACCAGAATGGTAAAACAATTTAGCTGCCCACACATAGATTCAAAAGTTGCTGGCATCTAGAAGTCTCTCCAGGATTGCAGGAAGTCTTGGCATGCCCTTTAAAATATGAAGACTTTTTCCCATTCTTATCAAAGGAACTATTATTTTAAATATTTAGTAACCTGTAAGCATTCTTAAGCTAATTACCTTTGTCTCCTTTGCAGACAATTATTAAAGTTTTTGAATTAGTAATGTATTACAATCTTTTGTGATTTTATGGATATTTTAATTTTGTTTCATGACTCAATGCCCAAAGAAAGCGTTTCTCATTTTTTAAATTATGGAGCAGATAGTTCAGTAGGAGTTTTCTCATTAATTTTCTTTGAAAAGCTTATGCAATTCTTTGGAGTTTCTTCAGCTTCTCACTGAAGCAGGAAAATATTTCCAAAAGCAGCGCAGTTTTTTTAGCTTTATTCTGAATTTGAAAATATTCTTTTTGAATCTCTGATGCATGGGGCTTCAGATATTCTTTCAATTGTGTCATCAGAAGAAGGAATACATTAAATATTTATTAATATGACAATCAAGGGAGACTGTCACCTGGAAAAGGACATAATCCTGGCCAGAGTGGGGAGTCCTTTGGCACTATGACCTTAGTCACACCACAGGCAGTTGGAGACTGGGGGCAGCAGATACCAGTGCTTTTTTTTTTAACCATTTACCCTTGTAAATAAATCTAAGTCTTTATAAAAAAAAACATGGCTCAATTTGCCTGCGAACTTTATTTGAAGATTGACTTGTATAAGATCCTGTGGTGCATATAACATGCAATACGTGAGGTAAGGCATGATCTATAAGTAGATGATGATAGCCATCTGTCCTAGGTTGATGTTGAATTGTATCCCCATTCATATGTTTAGCCCAGAAATAAGTTTTGCACCTTTAAAACTGGATCTGAGAGTGAAGGAGAAGCGATAGAATGTCTGAGGTGGTTGTTTTCAAAATATAAAGATCAGAGTTTTCATCTTTCCTTCACACCCAGCCTGTGTTGTCTACAGTGAGGACAGCAGGACAGAGGTCTCCTTTGCTTTTTGTTAGTTTTTGGTGAGCTGAAGCACAGAATTTCTCCAGAATGTGTTTTTTTTCCTTTTCCTTGGAACTGTTTGAACCTGGTCTGGACTCAAACCCAGGGGAGCCCCAGGAGCTCAGACCCACGGCCCGGGCCCGGCATTTCCCAGCATGGAGGGACTGACAGCAACTGAGTGAGCTGAGCTACAGCCCACAGGAGAGACTTTCTGAATACAGCATTTCTGTGGGGCAAGAGGTTTTGTTGTTTAGTATTGTTCATTTGTTGTACTGGGAAGTGCTTTGCTTGTTTAAATAAGCAATTTTTTTCCACTTTCCTCCAAGGAAATCTTTTTTCCCAAACTAGTTTGGGGAGGGGCTGTTTGGATGAGATTTCTAGAGGGACCCTACTCGGAGGTTTCTTCCCAAATTTGCCCTAAACCAGGACACCATCCTTACACAGAAACGTGCACAGAGCAGTATGCACACGTACACGTCTGTGCACATAGACACATCAGCACATACACATTAATACACAAACATATGGAAGTAAGGAGACAACAGGCAGCAGAAGACTTCAGGAAGGTACATGGGTCACTCCTGCAACACCAGAACAGGCAGGATGGATCAGAGTGGGGATATACTGCCTCTGCCTCTCTGTGTCTCTTTCCCCCTTGCCCCATGGCCCATCAAAGCTCATGCCACAACATGAGAAGTTCAATCAAAGCACACAGTGTACAAGATGGATAGGAAATTGTTTTGTGTACAACAGGAAAAGCTACTGAGGGAATGAAAACCTGTGACTCCTGTTGTGTGACTCAGGCCTGGTAAACATCACGGTTTCATTAGTTGGTCAAATATCTCGATTTCTCAGTGACTGTGATTATGGTTCCCGGTGCTGGAGCTGTCTGAGCATACTGCTGCAGCAATTCCTGTTCTTTCTGTTTCCAGAAAATATGAGGGTATGAAGGTAGGGTCCTGAAATACAGATTCACAAGGCCTGGAAACATTGTGTAAAGGCAGAAAGTGTGCTTTAGGTCCTCTATTCTGGAATGAAATTCTTCCTTATGTCTCAAAACCAACCATTTCATTTACAAAACCTGTAGTTTGGTAATTATAATATTGTCAGGACTTTGGAAAACTGCTCAAAGCCTAACCAGGCATTTACATGTTATTTTTTAGTCACATTTACTACCCCAGGGAGACTCGTTTTTACATTACATGATTCTGTTTAGTGTGAGAGTGGTAAGCCACTGGAACAGGTTGTCCAGAGGACCTGTGGATTCTCCAGCCCTGGAAGCATTCAAGGCCAGGGTGCCCAAGACTTGGAGGAAACTGGTCTAGTGGAAGGTGTCCAAGCTCATGGTGGGAGGGGTGGAACTAGAAGATCTTTGAGGTTCCTCCCAAGTCAAGCCATTCTATGATCCTATGCTGTGTTCACTCTTACTTTGAAACAGTTCAACACCATACTTGCACTAATTTCTACTTAAAACCTCATAGATTTCAGTTTCTGCAAGGACATTTTATTGAAGTCTGAATGGACTTGTAAAGAAAAAAAAAATCAGAAACATCCACTGGCCTTTAATTTTTCTTCTATATAGTCACTTGTTCCAGTTTCAAGGACAATGTGTTTGGTTTCAAGGGTAGTCAAAGGATATTCAAAATCTTTAAACTTCTTCACTCCAGTAATCAGCCTGGAGGACAAGGAAGTAAAAAAGGAGAAAAAAGAATAGGAAGTTGTCTCCCCCATAGATTGTTCCTCTGAGGAGAAAAAACCAAAGGTGTGATTATTAATTGTTTTGAGTAGATGACTCCCAAGCAATATTGCAATACTGAATACACACCCCAGACTGGTGCCCCAAACAGTGACACTGTCATATCATAAGCCCACCCTACAAAATACACCACAGAGAACACCTACTGCAAATAAGGTACAACCGGTATAATACAGACAAAATGCTGTGGGAATGAGAGCAAATAAGTCCAAATTGTAAGTAGCAGCTGTTAAACTAATAGAGTGAATGCTTATAACAATTTTCTTTTAACACACTCTGGTTGGATCTGTCCTTATCTCAACCCTTCAGGCCCCACACTGGGTGCCAAAAAGAACTGTCATGGTTTTAAACCAAACTGAAGATGAAACACCATGCAGCCACTGGCTCAACCTGTCCTTTCTGCCCGCCCGCCCCCCCAGTGGCATGGGAATGAAAATTGAAGTAGAACTTGTATGTTGAGATAAGAGCAGTTTAATAATTGAAAATAAAGTAAATTGCATCAGTTCAGGTCATCTCATTCCAACCCCCCAAAACAGCACTGTAACAGCTACTGAGAAGAAATTATATCTACCCTAGCTGAAAACATGAGACATCAAAATGCCATAAAACTGGGAAATTCCCATTGCAACTGGTATAGGTATGTCCCATGGTACTGGTACCTCAGGCATGGCGGTGCCAGCAGCCCTCTCCCTGTTTGACAACATGCTTCCAGTCACTTGGTGCCAGGCAAGGATGCTGTTGAATCATTCTTGAACCACGTGCTGCTTAGCCATGCACAAATCTCAGTGCCCTTCTCCTCTTCTTCAGACTTTTTCCACCCCTATTCCTCAGCCCGGTGAAAAATGAGACTGTCCTGCAGTGAGAGCGCCTTGGGGAGCAGAAATTCTACAGCTCTCTTTTTATTGCAAAGGCAGCTCTAGTAGACGAGTACATGCATCTCTTCTGAAATGTCACCCTGTTCGGCGAACTTTGGCTTCCGTTTCCTTGTCTCTCCGTTGGAAGCATGTGGAAGGATGCACTGCTGCTGGCCAACAAATGGTGGAGCTCTTGCTTTGAGAAATAGGGATGATAATTTCACTGCTCCCAACCCGATGCAGAAAGAGGAGCTGAAAAGACACGTATCTGTGTTAAACTGCAGGATTGCTGAAGGACCAGTTCTGTCTGTTAGACAGATGCCAGTGGAGAATAGAAATGCATTATAGCTAAAAAGACTAATTTCCCCCCCCCCCCTTTTTTTTTAAGAGCAGCTACTTTGGAGATGGTGGCTAAAGGATGCTCCTGATTCAACAAATTTCATTTTCCGAAAGTGGCATAAGCTAAGAGCTAAATCTAGCTAATTAGATTATTTTTTCAAAGAATTCTGTTTATGTGTAGCAATTAAAGTTTTTATTTTCTAAAGAAAAAAAGTCCCTTTTATATTTTAGTATTAATACTTAGAAGGTGAAGAAAAAATAAGCTGTTGATTTTCTAATGCACTTTTTGTAATATTTTCAACACAACAATTCAGATCACTCATTAGAACTTTACAAAACTCTGTCAGAAAAAAAATTGTAAGAATAATAACTTTTATAGGAATCTTCCATCATTGAAACCGGACTTTTAGATTTCCTAGAATTTATTTTTGTACAAATCTTTATTTGGATACTTTTCATAGATATGTTCCTAAGAAAAGTAATATGTTTTGTTTTGTTTGTTTGTGTTTGGTTTTGTTTGGTTTTGTTTTTTGTTTTTTGCTTTTTTTCTCATTTCAAATGACAAACAATCACAGGACTAAAAGAGTTACAAAATAATTTGTCCCACACAGACAGTGCCTCAGAACATAGGCAATAAGATTTTATGTGATTGCTAGAGATATGTTTTTTAATCTTTATACATAATGTTGCTAATAGTTACATCTTCCTGGTGTAGGAAAATATCCCAGATCAGTCTTCTTCCCCTGTCATTGCAATGGATATATAAAAACATGACCCTGTGTTACACTGTCACTGTCACAGCTCAAGTACTGGCTTATTCCGCCCCAGCTACTGACAGTCTTATAGATCTGGGGCCAAAATATCCCTCATATGCCTGTAAGTGATGCTTGGGATATAAACCCACCATGTGATAGTTAGCAAGACACTAATTATGTGGCAGATTAACTAGAATATCCAGGCCTTTTGCATATTTGTTGCATAATGTGCTTGATTAGTTGCCTGCAAATTGTTCCACAGAGCAGAAACCCAAAACAAAGTAGAAACCACATGTACCCTCAAATCCAGCCTTCCAACTTGCAGGAAAATGCCAAACAATATAAAGTATTTCAGCACAATTTGGTTTGGAGCAGCTATATTGAAGCTGGACAGCCAAGAAAGCTTTCTCCTCTCCATTTCTTCCTTTGCCATTCTGTTTTTCTTCAGGACAGAGTGACTGCTTGCTGTCAAATAACGCCTTCCTCCATTATTTCTCATCAAGAGCAATGGAAGGGGTGCTGGCATTGTGTCTTCTCAGGCCCTAAAGGATCTACCAATACAGCTTGCTGAAAAGCCATTATATTTGAAGGAGCATTTAATTTGTGCTTTAGTCTTTCTGCAGGCCGTAAACACAGGTGTCGGGATTTTTTTAAGGGCTCATTTTTAAAGGGGCTTCAGGGTTCACAGCACTGCAGTCTTGGCCAGTCAGATAACAGTTTGCACACAGTGTATACCCCTGGAAGTGACTACCTCGGTGATTTAGCCTGAGTGCTGTTCTGAAGCTGACTGGAATAGATTTACTTGTTTGGGCCTGTAATTGACTTGCCACAAAACAGTTTTTATCAATCAATGCGCTTTAATTGTTACTTTTGTGACTGTTTCCTGAAGCAAAGGGGGAAAAGGCATTCTATATGTGGAGTGACAGGATTTAAAAAAAATGATCGGACGTTGGCAGCAAGCTGGGTGGGCAAATGTAGAACTTAAAAATTACTGCTGAATCCTTTCTTAAAAGACTGGGTAGATTTAGAATGATGTTGCCACTCTTAAACTGAACTTGTGACAAAGATTATCAATCATATCTCATGCACAAAAGCAGCTTGGACAGCATTTAAACTTCCCTTTTGTTAACCCCCCCCCCCCATATTTGCAAACCTAGTGCTACAGCAGAATTCCCAAGTATCAATTGCAGGCTGGTCTGAGGAGCATCAGACACTGTGCTGGAGGAGGACTTGCTCTCAAGGGCTCTCCAGAATTCAGATGCCCCAAAATTTCTAATTTTACAAAATCTTCTACAGGAGCAGACTGCACTATGGTTTTAATAGCTTATTTTGATAAGATAGTGTACTGTAGTGATAAAATGCCTCAATTTAATTTCTCATCTTTTATAAAAAATGACTGAAATGTAATTCAATATTATAACTGGAAGGTGCTTAGTTGGAAGTGGATTTGGGATGTTCATTAGAGTCAGTGGCTTGGAAGGAGGCATTTAGATCCATTCCATCAGTTTCCATCTCTGCTAATGTCAGAGAAAACCAGTCTAAATAGCTGTCTAGAAAGATTTTCCCCCTGTGTTGCTGTTGCTTTAAATTAGGTGATTATGAAGTTTTCAATGCAGCTAAGTGCAATTTATATTAAAACTGAAGTATATCTTATTATTTCTGAGACTGTGCTTGAGCTTTTGATTTCAGGTTGATGAATTATTTTAACAATATTCTGCATATTAACTCACTTCCTACCATGGATGCAAATGATTGAGAGATGGGACACAGCTGGTTAACTTGCCTGCTGCAAGTTAACTGATACTGCAGTGTTACAAAACAGAATAAGTAGATGTGAAAAACCATTCAACTTTCGCCAGCCCAGGATCTCTGCAAATATCTTCATGTATTTCTTGTGCAGGAGTTCTCAGCCAGATCCATCTGCTGACAGCTGGTGGCCAGCACCAAAACATTTATTTAGGTTAGGTTATTTATATTAGGTTATTAGGGTCCACAGAATCTTGAGACCAACAGCTACCTTGAATTGTTCAGTTCTCCTTAACAGCAGGCATTATTTCCATTTAAATTTCTATTAAGCTTTAATTTCTATGGTTACTTCAGATTTCAGGGTAATTTTCCCTTCCTGCAATGTTGGTTTTACAGACCCCATCCATGTCTTTTCTGCCACAATAGATGCCTGCTGCTACTAAGCTAACTAGTTTGAAGCTGGCTTAGGTTTCTTTCTACCACAGGGCACTCCCTGGCTGTCACATCCATACTGACTGCTATATATATGTACTGATAGCTATAGACAAGCTGGCACCATGCTATTCTTATGAGTACCAGCTATACCCACTGCTAGTTAAACCAGACAAAATTTCTCTTCCATTTGCCTACAGGAAGATTCATTTGTGCTCTCCTTTCACATTTCCCCTGGGAGCGTGCTGTTGGATCTCTTTATCTTCCCTTAAAATTTCTCTTTATTTGCTTTTACAGACACTTAACTTTTTTCCCCCCTGTAACACTTAGGAGGAGAAAGGTAAAGCTTATGCAAAAGCTCATTCAAGGATGTTGATTTTGAAATCATCTACTTCTTGAGGGGATACCCTAGGCAAATTCCAGGAAAGTTAACCTGTCAAACCTCATTAGCTCTGCTTTTTCAACCACTGATACATCTTTCTCTAGTCTCTTCAACATTTATTAACATAATTCTCTTCATATTTTTTTTCCTAAATAAAATATGTAGGGCTTGATCTTGCACTGAAACAAAGTAGGTAGCATGCTCCAGCTGAAAATGCAGTGCCATTCACTGCCCAAGAAGAGATCAGCTGGCAAATGTCTACATGCAATGTCAATGTTGCAAAAATTTCTACATGCAATATCATCGCTGATATTATAGCTTTGTACAAATATCTAGTCTGTTTGCTCTTTATGCTGGGAAAAAAAGTCACTATAAATTAGACCCTCAAAACCAGAGAATATAAAAATGTTTATCATGGGCTGTATAAACTTTGACACTGCATTGCTGAAGATATTGTTATTGTACAGAATATTTTTCAGAAATAGAACTGTGTAAATAATATTTTTTATTTACACACTCAGTTACTCTGTGTCTTTGTAACCAACATCCCAGAGCACTACTTTTTACTCGCTTCTCATAAGTTCTCTCACAAATAAATATTCACAGATAGTGAAAATAAAATACAAGGAATTTGTCCATGCAAGTAAAGAATGTTACAAAACCTCATGAATGTTTTCATTCCCAAGATGAACAAAAAATTTATGACTGATGCTCATGGGCCCTCTGTGTAAAGTGAACCTCAGAAATCCCTTACTCTTCACTAAGATCTATTGAACAATGAGTGAACGTTACAAAAAATTATTTAGCTAATATCTTGAATTTATCTTGATTTAGCTTGATGTAAAGGCTAAAACATAAGTATTATACATTTTGAACTTCTGGTTAATTATTTTTTACATGCATTAGCACTAGTTAAATTAATCCACATTATGTGACAGTGATGTTAACGCTGTCCTGATTTAGTGGCAGTTATTATCATTCAGTAAGTCTAGGGAGCGTTCCTAGGAGAAATCCTAGGACAACATATGCTTGCAACAGCAATGGGATGTTAAATACATTGTACTACAATTATATTTTATATATGTGTGGAGAACTTTTCATCAAAACACTGCATTATGATTGAATACTGAATCATGTTACTGCCAACAAGTGATGCATCAAATCAGTATGATTGCAGTCAGGATTGAATCAGGAAATGAACTGTCAGAATCAATTGATGGTTATCCTGCTATTGGAAATTTGTAGTTGCATCAGTCAGAGATGGACTTGAAAGTGAGGGCCAATACATGCAAATGAGCTTCAGAAGATAAAAAATCACAGATCTGAAACTAAACACAATCTTAGAAATATTGTATGATTTACTTTAATATAAGCTGGTTTTAAACACATTTTTAGATTAATAAATCCATCATGTAAATCACCAGCACAGAAATGGGAAAAGAAACACAGCAGAAAATTAATAGAACTTGCTTCTCAAATCATCACAAATGGAGATGGGTTCTATGCTTCTTCCCAATGCAAGGTCTAATGATCCCAAATCCTGTTAAGGTATAAATACTCAAGTATGTGCCAGAAGTCTATGTAATAGCCTAATTCTAATTCTAATAAGAATTAGAATATTGCCAGGAAATGTTAGAAAGACTCAATGATTCAAGGTATTATAGATTTTTTACACAAAGAGGGAAATCAAACACCAACCATAGGGGGACCTCCTCTCTACTCCTTTGTTACAGCAGAACAGAAATACAAGGATGAGAAAGAACTTCCAGTGTGTCCTCACAGCAGGAATCTCTGCTTTCAGTATTTGTTTCAGTCAATGCAATCACTTTCTGAAATGCAGAAAATTTCAAGCAGGCCCTTCCAGACCCTAAAAAGGGCTGCCTCTGGGACATGCCTATTTGGCATCCTGCTTCCTTCACCAGCCTCTCAGCCCCTGATGTGCTGGCTCCTGTGTCAGTCTTATTCCTCTTCTCTCTGCCACATTCCACTTCATGAGAGCTTCTCCCCCTGAAAAATGCTCTAGTGCAAGGCCAAGTGGGACTCAGCTCTTATAAATAAAATTTAAAAACTGAGAGCAAGAAAGTAAAGCAGATACTTTCTGGGTAGTATCTGGGTAGTAGTAAGCTGGGTAACTCCTTTCTTTGGAAGTAAGACTGGTAGGGGAGATACTACTGCATCCTCTTCCATCCAAAAGCTCAGGGAAGCCCTCACTTGCCCTTCTCCTTCTTCCATGAATTTAGTTCTCCCACTCATCCTGTCAGCCCTGTACTGTTAACTCGTTCCTGTTAAAGTGACTTGCCTTCAGCAGGGGGATTTGGTAGAGTCCCCATGGTTGGAGGTTTTCAAGTTGTAGTTGGTGCTAGATAATCTCCTCTATGCTTGCTTTCCTCTGAAAGGTTGGACTAGGTGAGCTTTGAAGGTCCCTTCCAACCAGGGCTGTTCTATAATTCTCTGACTTTTTCAGGACTTAACTGAGCCAGGAGAGATATGACTCTGAAAAGGAATGATATGGCATTCATGTATAAAAATGAGTACTTGATTCTAATTTGTGCCACAATAATTGAATCAGCTGTCTGAACTCCATCTACCTTGCCTAAATGGCATGTATAAACTCCGGAGCAAGGAATGAAAGCTCTCTCCTCTTCCCCATATATGACCCCACAACCAGTGGGCTATATCACTGACTCCATCAGTCCATTTTCCATCTCTCTATTTTGTCTCAAGCAGGTGTGTTCCCCCTTTCACATAGCACAGAGACCTTTGGGTGCGGTGCTCATCTCAGTCATGAAATGTGGAGCTGAAAGGCTTTTTTAGGGAGCAGAAAAAGCTTATCTTATCGCTAATCCCTGAGCTGTCCTGCAAGAAAGAGTCTGCATGGCTTGGCAGAAACCCTTGTTGCTTCTTCACCTTGGCTGCTGGAAGTTGTTTAAAAGAAAGCCAGAAGGAAGAGGCTTAAGCAGAGAGCTTGACGGGACAGCTGCATGTCTTAGTGCAGGAAAGCCACAGGGTGAAGGAAGGGCATGTTCTCAGAACCTGGCCACATCAGGGATAACACTTTTGTCAATCCAAGATCTGCTGTGCAGCCATAAACTTGATGAGGAGAATCTCCAGGACTAGGAGAATGATGGAGCCTGCTGTGGTCCTGCAAACATGGAAGCTACCTTATATCACTTACCACCTGGATGGTATTGGGAGGTAATGGTCCTATGTTGATCTGAGTACCTTCAAAAAACAGTGATTTGTGAATCACCGAAACACCAAAGTGCAAGCATTGTCCCAGGGGAAAACAAAAATCACTAATTCTTGCACCAGATTAGGACTGAAATGATCTCTTGGTCTAACTATAATTCCTCTGCATGCCAGCAGTGGAATCATCCCATCATCCCATATGTCTGAAGAGCACAGTCATCCACTCCCATTGGTGCTGGGACATTGTGTCTCCCAGAAGGTAAAGCTGATGGCAGGAAGGAATCTCATGCCCTAGCAGCTAGGACAGCTGGAAACAGGAAACCCTGGAGTTGTTAGCTTTTCCTTTGATAGTGTCTATATTTCATGTTAGACACCTGCTGGATAAAAAAGAAACAATTGCAAAGTGTGTAGGAAGAGAGAGAAATCTATACTGAGCAGCATGACATTGCTGAAAATATATGAATGAGAGGAAGGTAGTAGAGGCAGCAAGTGTTCAACAGCTAGTTTGAACTTTTCAGTACTAGCATCATGAATCTGCCACTTTTGGCTGTGTTAAGCAGTGTTACACAGTTTACCTCCCATAGACCTTAGCATATCAGAAAAAATCAGCAAAACTAATATGTGGATCTCAAAGACTGTCTATTGGGACCGACATGACAACTGTCAGGAAAGGGATTCAGGACTGATGTGCTTGAAGAGTGTTGCCTCTCCCACTGCACATAGAATCAGGCTACTAGTTAGTTTCCCAGATCTGAGTCATGACTGGGATGTTTGTGTAGGGGGAATAATCTGTAAGCTGACATTTCAAATAACAAAATGAACACTGCAATAGGATTCACTAACCATTACAGGAGATAGATCCTAGTCTTAAGTGTATTAGGAGTATAGGGCCTTTTTGCACATTTTCTTGTATCCTCATGGAATAAAATGTTTCCATGAGCCAAACTAGTTAGACTAATGTATTTTTTTCAAAAGCAGCATCTTAATATTTTGTTCCCAAATCTTGATTTAGATGATCTGCTGAATAATGTCATACTCAATCTTCAGAAGCTCACTTGCTACTATGATGAAAAAATATGTGTTGGGCTAAGTTCTTCAGTTCTCCAGTTCTGTGACTGGTTTACATATAACTGGTGAAATGGGACCAGTTTCTCATGAAGATTATTAGTGAAGTTATAGGAGGAGAAATTAGGGCCAAAGCAGAAAGAAGATAGGTGTTCATGAATCATGCCAAGGACAATTTTGCAAGGAGCTCTGCTGACTGCAAACAGTGTTTCTGACTCCAGTTGAACTCCCAGCAGTGTTCCAAGGTAACCATGCACCCAAGGCGTTGCTGGACGTAAGGGTTGATCAATAAATCATCATTCAGCGCAACTACCATAACATGACAAGCCTGAAGGAAGAGCACAGTTTAAAAAGGAGAAAATTTAGAAGAGAAATGCTTATTTCTTTCAGTGTAAATTGTTCAGAAGTAATTGGAAGGTGTGGGTATTCTATTTAAATTAAGAGGTAAAAGTGTATACCTCAAGAAAGGATGCAAACACAGTTGTCTCAGTCATTCAAAATTAACAATGTGGAACTCTTTACCGATACTTCTCAAACACATGATTGCCTGGTATTATAACAGGTGTGTATATACATACACACACACAGACACACACACACACACATACAAACATATATACATACATACATACATATATATATATATATATATACACATGTACATATACACACATATATACATATATACAAATGAGTTGTGATTTTATTTATCTGGCATTTGAGTATGGCAAACCAACCACCCTCCTCTATTCCACAACATGAAGACAAGAATAAACACTGCTTTCATTAACAAGTGACTGGGGACTTAATATTTTAAAGCATGACCAAATTACCGCACTAGCCAAATAGCCATAAACATATCCGTAAATACTCATGTCTGCACTTAGCTTTCAGTAGATGAAAGAAAATTGGAATTAGCTGAGTTCAGAGTGAAAAACTGGTAGGGGATTAAATTGTGCTACCTGCTTGGGCTGAATAGCAGATTCTCTTTCACCAGAAATGTGAGTGATGTGCACAAGTGACCAAGCCATGAGACTCCCAAATTGCTTGGTGTTGCTTGGGATGCCACCAAGATTTATAAGTGAGACATCCTCTGCTCATTTGATGTACTAGCCTGACTCATATAAACTAAGAATTCTGGACTTGGGCATATCCCTGTGAAGAGAGGGTTGAACCAAGCTTATGCTGGTCACGGAAATCATTTAAACATAAGTATACTGGAATAGAGAGAGGGAGGGGAAATGGAGCAGAGAAGAAGGAGATGCTGCAATATTAGCTCTGCCACTTCTTTGTTGTGAAAGAAAGGGCTACATCATCCTTGATGTTTGGAAGAAATCCTCAGTGCCTAATTCCAGGAGAAGTGTCTTGGTTATAGACACCAACTGGAGATAAACATAAAGAATCCTGTTAGGAATAGGATGTAACCTACAGCCTTCCTACCAGCACTGCCTCCCTCAGCAACTCTAGCTTCTTGTGTGGCATGTTGGTTTCTGCAAATCCCATTCCCAGACTCTTTAGTTTGACTGTGTTTTCTGCAAAGAACCTGCTTCTGCCTAGTTCAGAGCTGAAAGGTTCACTAGGCAAAAATGCCTGGAAGCTAAATTCTGCAGCATTCAGCATCCAAGGACCCAAGTGAATCAAACCACAATGTATTGTTTTCAAATAGAAAATACAAAGATAAGCTCCTTTGTATACATTGAATATTGATCTCACTTCTGAAATTGAAAATGCAAAACCTGTTTCTTTCAGAAGAAAGATCTGCTCATGAAATACTACCTTTTTTTTTGAATAAATGAACTGACACCTTCTCTTCAACAAGTTTGTGGGAGGAATAGGATTGTTTTTAAAATTTCTGTGACTCATTGTTCTACTTGTTTACAAAGTAGATGCTAAATGTCAAATGAAAATATCTAGTTAAAAAAAAAGAACAAGGTACTTACTAATAATCCTCTCCTCTCCTCTCCTCTCCTCTCCTCTCCTCTCCTCTCCTCTCCTCTCCTCTCCTCTCCTCTCCTCTCCTGATTTAAGATTTGATGTGTCTGCTTCCGGTTGGCTTCTGGAAAGAAAATCTTTCCTCTCAAACTTTTTTAACAGCAATTGTTTAACCAAGCCCAGTTCCAAGTGATTAACAGCCCTTATAATGTAGCAACAAAGCCTGTATGTTTAGAAAAAGATTATATATTTACCCACTGAGAATAAACACTGAAATATTTATGGCAAGACATAAAATCATAAGTAACTATTGCTTGTAAATCAAAATTTAACCCTCTAGCAAAAGTAATTGCCTTCCCACTATATTTCAATTGATAAAAATAAGTAATAGAAGCATTAAATATTTTGGCAACATAGTATGAATTATATGTGGATTAGTTTTTAGCCAGTTCTCAAAATAAAAAATTGGAAAGTTCCAAATTTGCTTTACATATTATAAAACATGTTTTTTCTCAATATAAAAAAAAAAAGAATGTTTTTTTCTTCATTAACATTTCAATTCAATAAGGCCAAACGTGCCATGAAACCCTATGATCTACTGGATTATTTATGGCACTAAGTTTATTCTTCCTGTCTTTGTCACAAATAGTATTTTTGAATGAGAATTTCCCACTGTCTTATAGCTATAAGACAGTATTTCACATTTTTCTTCCACTGAGGCCAAATTTACAAACTTCCATCTTATTTCATAACAAATTAATGTTAGACCCAGGCCTAGAAGAAAGATCTTCACTGCCTAACACCAACCTTAACATGTCCTTATTTTCTATACAAAAGACAGTCAATTATGTTTACCACAAGAAAAAAATGTTCTCTATTCAAGTTGTCCCCAGCCTTGGGTGCAAAGGTAAATGAGTACCATTAGCTCAACTTTATGGATTTGAAATGTAAAGCTCTTGACAAAATAAAGACCAGATTCTTTGGTTACACTGAATAAACCTTGTTACATGAATAGATACATTCTTTTTAGAGGGATTTAATGGTGAATCATTATTCATTTTGAATAAAGGGGTAATGAGTACAGCAACCATCTGTCACAATTTCACTTCCCACAGCAGGGATTAGGCATAAAATTGTATTAGTAATTTTGATATTTCACCTCATGTAACATTCAACTCTGGGCATATGACACAATTTTCCAGAAAGTGGCCCAGTAGTCAAAAAGTTGTGCATTTACTTACAGAAATTTAAAATATCATGCATAAAAAAAGAACGTATCTGTAACTATTTTGTTATTTGACATAAGGCATACAATACTCTGTGCTTTTTCCCTTCCTATCAAATATGTTTTCATGCAGAATGAGGTGGAAGACTGATCACTATGACCTTCAGTATATGTGAAATGGGATCAAATCCACTGAATTTACAGACATTCTGAAAACACACAAGATTTTAGAAACATTGGCATACTTTGATTATAATTATTCTCTGTTTGTACATAAATAAAGTCTCTTTTCTTCACTTTTGAACTATAAATCATTGCAGACTAAACTAAAAAATATTAATAGAGAGCAGATATTACACCTCTGGTAGTGATCCTCAGCTCCTATTGTGGAGAAGCTGCAGGGCCTAAATAAGGAGCAGGACTAAAGCTAAAGTTTTTCCATCAAATGTTGTGAATCTGAGCTTGAAATTGAAAAAAAAAATGGAAGTGAAAAATTAGTATAATTGTTTCCAAACTAGAAAGACTAAGAGAAGTGGAAGAATTATCTTAGACAATTTCTTGATATTACTTTGCCTTCTTTCCTTTTCCCTCTTTTCTTCACAAGATAGTCCTGCCTGCTTTTGAGATTTCCTTGTGCCTAACAGATCTGTTCTAACAGGCACTGTTCTCCACCTCCACAGCTCTTCCCAAGGCAGGGTAATCTGTAGGGGTTGTATCTGGAAAATGCACAGCTCAGGACTCCAATGACCCTTGGGGTGCTGCTCCTGCCCTTCCTTTCACTGAATGAGAGAACTCCTAGGTGCTAAACAAAGGAAAGGCAGAACTGCCCTGCCTGCTTCCTAAGCAGTCTAAATAGTTGCTTCTACCCACAAAACAGGCATCTGGAAAAATGAAGTTTTTTCCCTCAAACAAGTCTAGCACTCCTTTAAAAGAATGGCATTTCTTCCATGGCAGATGCTGACTTCAGAAAGAGCAAAGTCTCAAGATAAATCCCAAGCTTGTTAAAGCAGAAGTGGGTAAGATACCTTAGGTGTAGATGTAGATGAATACAAGTTTCTGAAATTCTCAGTTTTAGAGAATTTGGATTTAGATTGTTCCTTTTTAGAAACAGGACTTCTATGAGATCTGGATTCAGGTTCAAAGCTGAGTGTTGGTATGCCAAAAGCTAAAGAGAGTCTAGAGCTTGGGCTTTGATATTGTAGACCAGAAGGGTTCTCCTGGACAGCAGCCACATGAAAGATAGTCCGTCCCTCTCTGTTATCAAATGAGAAACCTCCCATGCTAGTGACTAATGTAATGAGCTTACAATCAGGGGGGCTTTTGCAAAAGCAATGGCCAGTATGAGACAGAAGAAAAATATGTATAATTGCCACCTGATCCTACCAGAGATCAAAGAATTCCAGCAAACAGCAGATACTGTTGTGCTTTTGCACTTGTTAACTGATTGCACAAGAGGAAAGACAAAGGAGAAAAGCTTAGTCTAGGCATCTGCTTCTCTGTGAACTGTGACAAAGACATGAAGAGGCATTTACTTGTTATCATCAGCCCAGGGAGAGCCGTTCTGAGAATGGAAATGCTAATCATCAATCTCCCTGTGCATGCAATGTCTCTGTTTAATAGCTGATAGAGCGTCTCCAAAGGGGCTTTTTTTTTGCTCTTTGTTTAAAATGACATATAATGGACCTGGACTTATCAGTGTCTCTAAATGCATTTTCTGTGCTTTATCCTTACTAAGGGATTTAGTCCGTTCTAATGAATATGTGCAGAATTGATTTTGAGCTTGGTATAATTTAATCCATCAATTTAACATTAAATTAATATGCGAAGGGGGTCTCTTTGTGGATGAAAAACAGAAGGGGAACATTCTTATTAATTTAAAATGGACTTGAGAAATGGAAAGAGGCTGCTGCTATTAGTATCTGCCACTGGGCTTAACCACTGGTTGGTGAGTTACCTTGTGTGAATACTGTAGCTGTGAAAGCCACAGCAGCCAAGAGACCTCTGGCACATGCAGAGCCTGGAGCTCGGGAGGCTGTTGTCACCTCTCTGGGAATCAAACTGCTGAGAGATGTTTTGCCAGGAAGTCTGGTGGTTGAAGCCTTCTCACCATCCTCCCACCCAAAATGGTGGAGACACTCCCCAGACAGTTTTTCACATGGAGGAGGAGTCCAAACCAAAGCCATGTCCCAAGTGCTGCTAAATGTTTATGTCTGTGATCAGATTTCACAAGTGACTCCTAGTTCTTGAACTTGACAAATTCTGAATAGGAAAAGATGTCTGGAGCAGGACCTTGTGCAGCATCATCAACCAGCACACTTTTAAATAATGCTTTTATTTCACCTATGGAGATCTAACAGAATCCACGAAGTTGGCACATCACAACAATTAAAGCATAAAAATTAATGATATAATTTTCAACAAGGAGATGCAAGAAGGGCACTGGGAGCTGGAGCAAATTTGTTCAGAGCAGCATACTTCTAAAAGATCTTTATCAAAGGAACATTTTGATCACTTCTTTGAATGCGGTCAGACTTATAGGCCTGTTAACTGATCTATCTGGACTCCCATTCTTAAGCAGCACTAAAATATTAGAAATGCTGGAGGACTGGGAGGAAGCTGCCTTTCAGCTACTGCTGAGAATAAATCAGGACGTTCCTTAGTTTTGCCTTCAGCAACTCTTGGGAGCCCTGTGATCAAGACTTGCTGAGCCTGTGGGTATTTTTCAAAGCTATTAGAATCCTTTGGGATTGTGGATAGAGTAAGATTTTTGACCATCATTATATAAAATAACTATATCATCTTCTTCTTGCTTTTAGGAGTACGGGTTCCCAAGAGCAGGAAGGTGGCAATGAAAGCACGCTGGAGATGATCCAGGAGACCCAGAAATACTCCAGAGAAATGTAACAAGCTGAATCAGTGGTTTAGAACAGCTTTCACATGAAGGGAGACAAAAATAAACTAGGCTTCTTATGCTCAGACAACAGTAGATGTAACAAAAAATAACAGGGAAAAATTACTGGTTTATCACATCCAAGTAACCCATTGACAAACAAACTCAGTTACCAATAAGAATTTAAGATAAAAGAAAGGTTTTTTTCATAAAATATAATTACATTTTGGAATGCATTTCTGTAGGAGATTGTAGGAGATAAAACCCAAATTCAGAAACACACTAGAAAGAGTAGTGAGCTGATTTGTGAATATGAATATTTTAACCAGGTGTTTGTCTGCTCAGGTACAAATGATACCACAGGAAAAAATTAGGTTACCATTTCACTTTGTACAAGACATCTTTACTTTTATCAAGTCACCAGGGCTTTTTTCCTTATGTGGCATCTGCTGATTTACAGCAGAAGTATGAACACGTGATAAGGAAGGAATGCAGATTCCATGGTGGGAATGCAGTGATAAGTAGCATGAATCCTGGATGATCTTTACTTCTCTCCTAATAATATATGCGTGATTTATCTTGCAGTATTATAATTCTAACATATTAAACTGTAGAAAGACTGATTTATATCACATGCAGATCAGGAGTATGCTTTCTCTTGAAATTATTTTATCTCATTTAATCATTTTTTCTGTTCAGGTACACATCAGTTCAGAGAACTGTCAATGAGAGAGCACCTGTGAAAGCAAAAATGGAAAGCCAGCTAGAGTGGAACAGATACTGCCTCAGCAAATAAGAAGTACACAAAGAAAAAATGTGAACAGCAGAAGAAAGTTCATGGCCTTTGTGTCCCTTAGCTTTAGCTACATACTGAAGATGTGGTGGGCCTTTGTCAGATGAAGCACCTTCTGCTCATAGAATGCTGCAATTCACATGCAAAATGAGGAGGAGAAAAAGAAAAGGGATCAGAAAGGAAGGGATCTTTCCCGGCCTACAGCTCCTGTATACAGCCCTTAACACTTTGGTTGGGCACTTGTCATCAGGACTAGTTCTCCTTGGGAAGGGCAGATCCTTCATCAGGGCTTCATAGCCCTGGAGAAGGAACCTTGTTCCAGCAGCTTTGAGCAGAGGGATGCAAACCATTCTCCCTTCACTCCCTTCCCATCACAGCTGGTACATACTCAACCCTGCAAATCCAGTACTTCTGGAGGTGAAACAGATGTGCGATGGTGGCTTCATTTTTTTGTGTTTTCTTCTGAAATTCCCCTCTACCACTATTCAACACGTATGTTTAAATGTGGCAATAAGGGGAAAGAGTCATCTGCCTTGCAAAATTGGCCACAATAAATGTTTCTGGAAGAAAATTTTTAGCAGACCCTTTACAGTTCTAAATATATTCACTAGCTCCTTGCCAAAATCAGCTCATTACCTCATCACCTAGTGTGTACTTTTACCATTGCAAAATTGCTCTCATGTTGCAATTATTCAAGAGCTGCAAGCACCAGTATACTACCTACACTCAGTTTGGCCTATGATTTGCCATTTTCACAGCTGCTCAGGTTGGTTTAGGTTTTGGCTCTAATCCTCACAGAGGTGGTAGTGTCTTGCCTGCAGACTTGCTAGGACAGTCAAAAAATCCCGGTGTGTGCAGTCTGCTCTTGTGCACTGCCCTTTTGGGAAAAAATCCAACATCACACCAGCAGCAGAAACGTCCTACAGCTGGGGCACTGCAGGAAGAAACACTGCCAAATTTCTTCTGACAGTGCCAGAGATGGGAGGAAATAAAGAGAGAATCTTTTTTTATCGTTGTGAAACCTATGTCTTCTTCCATTCTCCAAAGGTCTGTTGAGCCCACCTTTCAGAGGAAGAGGAAGATCTGGAGAAGGGAAGGTGAAGAGTTTGGGTTTGTTTATAAGGAACAACTGGGCTCTTTCTAGTACCTGGGGAAAAATGTCAACCAAAGCTGACCAGACAGCTGTGTCAGCTTGCAACTTTCAAAGCTCTTTGTGTTCCTGAGGACTTTGAGCTACCTCTCATTGTCCAGTCCATTAAATCTGAACAGTTAGTTTCTCTAACAGCATTTGACGCAGGACTTCGACAACAATATTTTGGAAATCTCAGTCCCTGTGTACTTGGGATAGCCCTAATCTCAGGACTTTTTGCTCCTTCAAAGAACTCCACCAAATGCAGATTCCATGGATGGTCTTTGCAAGGGCTGAGCCTTTCCCTTTGCACTGCTTTTATCCATGTATTTGCCAGTTCTCATCTTTTGTACCATACCTTGCAATTTTCCTTGTACAAATGTCAAACTGCTGTTTCTTGGATCAGCCTGGAATCCTTTCTAAAACCTTATGCCATGTTTGTCAGCTTTCACTTCTCTGATACTGAGGTAAAGTTAAGCACAGTTTACTGCATCACAGATAGGACAATTTCATGTTTAAATTTTTTTAGACCTCTGCAGTGAGTACTATCTACTGCTGACAACCTTTTAGTAGTTATTTTATTGATTTGCCAGAAATCTTCTCTAATTTCCTTCAAAGTAAGGGTACTCCTCTTGCATGTTTCCTGAAAAGAGAGGTTGTCACACTGTCACGCTTTTTTTTTTTTTTTTTTTTTTGCAATGAGCACTGAAGCAAAGAATATTTTTTCTTCTTGTTCCAACCTCATTTTCTGAATGCTTTTATTGAAAGGTGATTCTTTGGTAAGCTCCTTGCTGTAGGTATTTGAAAATGTTTTGAAGTACTTTTATTTTTTTATATATGTGCTATTAATTTATTATTAATTAAATCTAGTTTCTGTTAATGTTATATTTCAATCTATTTTGTCCTTCGTTAGTTTGGTCATCAGAATCGAAGCTCCACTTTCATTTGGTTGTTTAAATGTCAGTTTCAGTTTTTGAAGAATTCCAGTGTAGTACCAGTAGTCTCTTACACTAGCGTTTTATCATTCTAATAAGGAGTGGGAGAATTTCCTTAAGAAGTGGTATAACCATACCATGTTTTTCTATAGGGGCCTTTAATAATATAGTATTATTTATCCTCATAACACAATATTAAAACACTTATTTCTATTTTACCTATTTTTCCATGCAAGTCAGATTTTTTACCCTCTTCTCCCTGAATAAATGCTGTTTTCACAGACAGAACAGGTAAGTTTTATGTAAGTGTCTTTAAAATGATGACAGCATGGCATGGGAATCACAGAGATGACAAAGCTTTGAAAACAACTGGAAAGAATCCCTTTTAAACTGCAAAGGTACGCAGTTCAAAATGTTCAAAGGGTAGCTGATTTTCTTTTTTTCCAGCCTTGCTGCCTGAGTTCACTGGGAGAGGAACACAGTGGCACTTCCCTGTTTTCCAGGGATGAGACTGCTTGAAACCAGGTGACTAGAGAGACAAAGCTGTAGCATGGAATTGCTAAAAGTCTGCTGAATATTTGATCTCTGGAAATATTATTTATGGATTTTTTTTTCCCCCAGAATGCCAATAGGGAATCTGTTGAAGAATTTGTCATGGAACTGTAAGGCATACTGCATTTACTGAAAGTCATAGCACATCTCCACCAGTGGCTGGGATGCTGGAACAATGGAGGCTCCATCATCTGTGTTGTGACAACATTGAGTGAAAAATATAGCTGGGAGCAATCTCTGTATCTGGGCAAGACACATGAAGGAGTTCTGCTGTGTAGACAACACCTTAGATATTACACCCCACCACTGACCATTACAGGCAACTTTTCAAATTAGCAAGACCACATAGCCATGGAAGATTTGACATAGGGCAAGTCACTGTGTTTCTAAGCTGCTGAGAATTTGTAGTGGATGCTAGCAAGAAAAGCAGTTGACTAACATGGTTTATCTCAGATTCTTCCTCACTATTGAGAAGAAAAAATAAATAACCTGAGAAGATCCATATGGTTGAAGAACTTTGTAAAAAACACGTAATGTCAGATGCATTATCAAGAGGCTGCCTATCTAAGGTAGGGGAACAAAAGTGCCTATGACTACATTGGATTTGACCTCAATAACAGCCAGAGCTCAGGAGAGTGGCTGAAAGATGGCCTGACCCATTAACCCAATCAGAAACATCACTGGCTTGTTCAGTGCAGCCATGAGGCTTCCAGTGGCTTTCAGTGACAGTCGAGGCTTTGCAGTGTGGTGACCACAGATAAGAGACTGTGCCACCAGAAAGCTGCTGATGAAGCAGTGTCAGTTCCCTCCCTGCCCAGCAGTTAAATAAAAAGCAATGATTCAACAGCCTGGATGGTCTAGTGGAAAGCTTTCCTGCCCGTGGTGTGGGGGGGTTGGGACTAGATGATCCTTAAGTTGCCTTCTGACCTGAACCATTCTACGATTCTAAACTTCCTCACAGACTGTCCCTAAAAGCTTTTTTCCTTTGGTTTAAACTGTCAAAGAGCTATCTGAAAGGATGCATGTGGTGACACAGGTGACACAGGTACCAGCAAAATAAATCCAGAGCTCAGTTCTTTCTGTGGGAGAAGATGAGAAAGGCCTGCTTGGGGCCATAGTTTGAGTGGTTTTTCTGTGTTGGGGGGAAAATAAGTTCATAGCATGCTATAAATTATTGAAGAGAGTAACAGTTCAGAGAAGGAAGATGGATTTGAATGTAGATGAGATATTGTTTATAGCCCCAAACTGTAAGATTAGCTAAAAATATTAGGTGTTTTGTAGTGCCAAGCTTTATTAAGCTTTTAAATAATTTAAATTATTATATAGGTTTATAATTCTCTTCTGCATCCAGGAAGGCTAGAAACAGTCATCTTCTTTTTCTTCTGTCATGGAAAGAAAGGAAGATACCATACATTTTTGCAGCCTCTGTAAGGGGAAGCTTTAAAACTAAAGCTGTAATGGAACAAAAAGGAAAATCACAGTTGGCAAATGCTGACCTTTGATCGAGGAGAACCAAGATCTATACAGATTTCCTCCTTACCTTACAGCAAATAATTTAGCCACACAGTATAAAGCTGAGAGAGTCCTCCACACTGCAGACAACTACACAAGATGCCTCTATTAACATTTATTTCAGACTCTTTTTTAACATTATATAGGTGTTTTGCCCTCCACAACTCCAATTAGAGGCCTGTTCCAGAACCTTGCTTCTCTGGTACTTAGAAATCTTTTTCTAATTTCCAGTCTAATTTTATTCATGACTGGTTTATACTAATTTGTTCTTTGTTAACATTATCTTTTTCTTAAATAGTTCATTTCCTTCTGTGGCATATACCCACCTGCTGAATTTATACAGTACAGTCTTAACTCCTCTTGCCTTTCATTTTTCCAAGCTAAACAAGACAATTTCTTTTATATTTCCTTTTGTACTCTAGGCTGTCTGCTCACTTTCCCATTCTTCTTGACCTTTTTTTTTTGCACTTTTATGTGTTTAAATGATTACTTTTTCTACCTCTAGTTTTTTCTGTTGGGGTTGAGCAAAGGAGTTGAGATTGAAGTAGCAGGCAGTGGAAAAACCCACTGTGGTTATGGAGAGAAAATGGTTCACTCCCAGCATCCCCTGCAACCTCTATGCAAATATTACTGGAAGTTCTCTTCTCCCTGTTTTGTTATTGGTTTCAAACCCCCTGCAGTGTTTTGCATATTCCTAATCCCTTGTTTCTATTGGGCCCTCAGACCCCACTCCTACCCTATATTGTATAAATTGAGTTCATCCTGCCCCTTGGCCATTTTGGTGCATTCCCTCATACTGTGAATGCCTTCACCAGTCTGTTGGTTTTGCATTAATAAACCTCTTTTATTTTTAGGTCACCAAATTGTGCCTGTCCCTCATTTTTACCGCCAAAATTGGGATTTCTTTGCCGATCTCCTGAGGTGACCCACGGGTCTGTCCATCTGGGCTGGACCCCATGCAGCCACATTTTTCCTTTATTTTCCTCAATGAGTGGCCAGAAATTTGTATAATAATTTGTGGAGGATCTCACCAGGACCTTATATAATACATTCATATTTAAATACATTCATATTTTGTACTTAAAAAATATTTGGCTTGGCAAATTACCTTTCTTCATTCTTTCCCTGTTTGTATCATAATGCTGTGAATCCTGGTTTTGAATACTACAGATAAGTCTAAGTCCCATGAAATTATGAAGCCATATTCTGACAATAATAGTGCTATCCTTGAAAGTAGTTCTGTTCTAAAAATCTGCTATAGAATGATTGCTTTGTGTGGTTACAGAGCTAGATATATACCCTGGTGAAAAAATGTGGAAGCTTAAACTATTCATCTGTTTGGAATATCTTTGATAGAGCATCTTTAATGTTTATCCTTCGATTAAGATTGCAAACCCAAACATTAGTAGACAACAAGAATTAAAAGAATAAAGAAAGTGATTTGGGTTGGTCTTGACAGTAACTGATTGGAGGAAGGTGAAATAAACAAAGAACTTAACTTTTGAAAGATTAGGAGAAAAATGGTTTAAAATCTCATTAACATGAACATAAATGCCTCCTATGTCACATTATGCATTGATGCCACGAAATTTTTTTAAAGACAGAATCTCTTTTCAAAATTATGCCTTGACCAGAATTTTTGATATCATCACCCTTTAATGGAATCTCCAAAATTTACTTTATACTGAAAAGTGTAAAAAATAGCTAGTATTACATGAAAAGTTATTTTATTTCAGTAAACAACTAGGTCTTCCTTTTTTTCAAGATCTTTGTATGTAATGGCATGACACAAGACACTCGAGCCAAACAGGTTTAGTAAAGCAGGGCTTTTGGAGAACACATGGGGAAAAGGCTAGAGCATTGCCAAATAAGAGGGACAGTATAACAATCAATTCCATGAAGTATTTAAAATCTAAAGCACGGGGGGTTTTTTTATTGAAGACATAGCACAGAATATAAGGGATAATGGTTCTTATGCTTCCCATGCTTAGGAAGGCTCATAAAGTGTAAAAATGCAACTCCCATTAATAAATAAGGACTCTGAAGGAGAGAGAAGGAGGATAGCTGATGAATATCAGCTATAAAGACAACCACATCTCAGGTATCACTTTCTTTTCTAATCTAGCTGTTATTTCTAGATTTTTATTTGGTTTTTTTTTTTTTTTTTTTTGAGGGGCAGAGGGTAGGATGTTATTGGTCTCTTTAAACTTTTAAAAGTTTCTGTTTCAACAGATGCACAGTCACCTTAAAGTGAATGAAAATAGTCTCTCCTTTATGTGTAACTGGATTTTAAAGTCTGCAGGTGAGCAGAAACCTGGCTGACTGAATACAGCATCAAACCTAGACACCCTTGTGAAAGTTTAATGTTTGGAACATGTATGAATGACTGGTTTTGCAAGCACCCCCTGGTACCAGCATTACTGGTGTTGAGCTGTTGTTAGTGATGTCCCTAAGGGAGGCTGAGTTCAGACCCAGTGAACTCACACTGCCAGGGGTCTCTGCATAGGTTAACCTAATTAACCTGCCAGACTCTGCTATGCAGAGAATGCAGGGCTCTAGGAGGTTTTAGCTAATGATGAATAAGACACAGCAGGTTATATAAGTGAGTATTTCCTGAGTCAGTGGAAAGAGAGACTTTTTTCCACATGCAGAGTGTGACAGCTTATATTTAGCTATGAAAATTGTGAGAACACTGATTATCTGCCACAAATGAAACTCAGCAACAGCTCTGGGAAAAACTGTTTATCTGGAGTTAGTGAGAAGACTCAATATGAACGGTATTCCCTGCTGTCCTGAGGTACTGCCCACTCAAAAAGCTATCTTCATGGAACAATAACCCAGAGACCAAGTGTTCAGAGACTCATATAAGAGTACAAGCAGGATCCTGAGAAATATATTTAAACAGAATCAAAGTCTGTCATGGAAAGCTCATGACTAGCAGGACATTGGCTATGATGACAGCATGGTAAATTGAATGGTCAGAAAACCTTTGAAACCCGTAAGACTCCAGGGTAAGATATTCTCATTATAAAGCAGTTCTACCTCGTTAAGTGCGTGTCATGAAATTCCTCTAATAATAAAAAGAGAATATCCCACTCTGGAGTTAAGGAGTGCTGTTCAGTGGCTGAGGGCCATCTGGATTTCTGTGCTGAAACAAACAAGCAATCACCACAGCCCTTCATAGAAAAAACAGGGTTGTTTTATTTGTCTTGGAGGGAGAATGTCATCATTGCTCTCTATTCTCTGTACCAGTGTGCATCTTCCTAGAACCCTGCCCAAAAGGCAACTGAGTTGTCTCACAGCCAAGATCGACAGCCTCTATGGCAGCCTCAAGCTTGTGAGAAACAAGCCCAGTCCTGTATGGGTTTCATCATCATGGAAGTGAGGTATTGTGGAATCACTGACATACTGAAAGATGTCACTCATAGTAGTCCTGCAACTATTGAAGGTGTAGTCTGGTCTGTATCTCTATAGAAGAAGAACATTTGCCACCTGTTGTGGTTTGAACAACAGGTGTCTGCTAAGGAATGCAAGAGCCTCCCTTGGAATGGAGAATTTAAACCCCCTCCCTCCAAATTATTATAACTTTGAATTCAAGGGGCTCTCAGGCAAAGATATGGGAATAGGAATAATCGTTCTTTATTAGGGGAATTAAAATAAACAATAAAACAAAAACACATGCAGTAAGACAAATAAATTAACAAACAAAACACATTAACAGAGTCAGGATACATCCTGACACCCTGTGGGTCAGGGTGTTGGTGTCAGTCCCATTCAATGGTGGCTGCAGTCCTAGTGGCAGATGTGGCTCTGTTGAAGCGATGCTCCTGTAGAAAGAGTGGGGTTCTTTCACTTTTCTCTGAAGGTCCAGTAGTGATAGATAGGTCTGGTCTTCCTCTGAGAATCCAGTGGAAAGCCTGCCTTGGTGTTCCAACTCACAGATTTTTATCCAGGTAGGAATACTTGGCTCCTCCCCCTGGCTGGAGCATTTCCCAGTGGGATGATGGAATTCTATCAGTGAGACTCAATGGCCCATTAGCAGAAGATCTCTCCCTGGAGGGAGCCTGGGTAGTGGAAGAGATAAGAAAACTGCCCCAGCAGGTTTATTGACACTTGGCCATTGACAGACAATTACACCACCCCCCACCCCAGTTTCATCAGATGGTGATGGAATGCAGAGTTTTAGTTACATTTTGCACTGCAACCCATGACACCACCTCAGGAATCTTAGTATTGACTCTCAGTGTCTCTAGAATACTGAATCACAAGTACTGGGAATATCTGCTTCTACAAAGCCACAATGTCACTTTGCCTTGTCTCTGCAATTATATTTCAACACTCAACTTTCTACCAAAAAAGACTGTAAAGGAGGCAATAAGTGTTTACCTTCATTTTAGTGCCTTCTTTTTTTCCACTTGGTGAAATAGCACAAACAAAGCTGTGTAGGGGGACATGAGCTACATAACACTGGGAAGTCTTTTGCAGTCTGAATCTGGGGTTAACAAGGTCCTGACAGTCTGGAGTAGGTTCCATCAATGTGCGTCTGCCTTCCAATCAGGCTTTGTCCCCATCTGTAGGTGTAGAAGAAGGGATTACAGGTGACCTCCCCCCTGATAAGTCACAGTTGTACTAATTACCAAAGAAGAGGAACAGCCTTGCCCTTAATAAGTCACAGCTGTGACTAATAAAGGTTGGTGTGATAAAAAGGGTGGGTTGGCTGGTTGAGGGGACACTTATGGAAGAGGACCTGGAGGAGCCTGACTTGAAGGAGAGAGAATCACTGCTATGAGGTTAATCTGGGTCTGATGGAGTTGGAGCCTGCAGTCATAGTCGAGCTAGGTAGAAGCCTGTGGTCAGAGTCTGCAAAGTAGTACTCCTCACAGTCATAGTCCAGCAGGAAATAACTGGCAGTCAGAGTCTGCAGTTGGACCCTGCAGTAGGATTTTGCTGTAGTCAGTCAGGATGGCTAAGCTGTAAAGCAGAATAAACCAGAACCCTTTCCGTGTTGTTAAATGTCTGTGTTTTGGCTCGTTTCTGCCCCTAATGAGAGCTCTGCTGTGACACCCATCAGCCCTATTTCTGATTGAGTCACCATAGAGACAGAGTCATCTGAATGCTGTTGCTCTATGTCTGCATACCTTATGCCATGCCTGACTTTTGATCAAGTCATGCACACAGAGACAAACTCCTCATGATTTTGTTGTTGGGACGTATTTTTGTACTGCAGCACTAGCTCAGGGAGAGGCATTTATCCGGGGACTTTCTGCAGTAATTGTCAAAATTAGGGTCAGGTTTATATGCAACTGTAGGCCCACAGAATTATTTGATCTTCAAGCACAAGTGTATCCATGTTCTGCTCACTGACAGCTGGATACAAGACACTGCTTGTAGTGACAGAACAAGGGGGGCAGGCTTTCAGCTGAAAGGGGCACGATTTAAATTGGACGTAATGAAGAAATTTTGTTGTGATGAGGGTCTTGAGGCACTACAAAAAGTTTCCCAGAGAAGTTGTGGATGTCCCTGAAAGTGTTCAGAGTCAGGTTGGATGGGGCCTTGAGTGGCCTGGTCTATTGAAAGATGTCCCTGCTCATGGTGAAGAAGTTGGGAATTTCTATTTTTTTAATGGTTTTCAAGATGTTAGACATTTTCCTTTTTACAGTATAATTCTAATATGATGTCTTCAAAAAAATATAAGAATCATAGAATGGCTTGGGGTGGAAGCAACCTTGAAGTTCATCCTGTTCTAAACCCCTTGCCATGGCCAGGATCACCTTTCACTTGATGATGTTGCTTAGACCCCCATCCAATCTGGCCTTGAACACTTCCAGAGACGGGGCATACCTCTCTTGCAAATTTTCTGTTTAGAAACTTATTTTTAGTTTCTTTTTAAAAGCATTCTTATTTTCCGGAATTCTGAGGCTCTATGGGATTTTGAATTTGAATGTATTATGGTTATCATTACACTATGGCCTTTTTTTGTCTTGTTCATTCTCTAACTAAGTACCAAGAACAAGTCATCACTTTGTGTCCAAAATAAAGAAGACATTATGTTCCTGATGCAATTCATCCAGTTTACAGAGGAACAAGTTTACTCATCAATTTTTCCCAGGGTTTCTCTCTTTAACACTTTCCTAACCTTCCATAACATGTTAACATTAATGACCATGCTGATAGTTTTCTTCTAATATAGTCCCAATACTATAGGATTTTAAAAAGGCATGGAATTAAATTTCTTAGGTATATAATAAAAAATTATTACATATTTAATGACTTTTCCTTATTAACTCTACACTTTAGACCTGTAATGTCATTTATTCACAAGATAACTTGCTCTATATCCAACTAATTACAAGAGCCTACTGGCATTTCCTCTGGTGGGTTGTTTAAAGTTTGTCAATCCTGGTTCATCTCCCTCACTTGCCTTAGATTTGTATAGTAAAATGTCATATTTGGGCTTAGTCTTGTTGTCTGTTTTTGTTTCCTAATAAAAAGGAACTTTTTTATTATTTATTGACACTGGTTCTGAATTTTACTGGTTTGGGTCTGTCTTTTCCCCATGTTTACAGCATGTATCCAGAATCAAAGAATAATTCAGGTTGGAAAAGACCTTAAGACCCCGCTGAGTCCAGCTGCCAACCCAGTACCATGTCCCTAATAACCACATCAATGCCTCTTTCCAATACCTCCAGGGATGGTGACTCAACCACTCCCCTGGATAGTCCTTTCCAGTGCTTGATAATTCTTTCACTGAAAAAAAAAAAAAAAATCCCAATGTCCAGTCTAAACCTTGCCTGCCATAATCTGGGACTCTTTCCTCTTGTTCTATAGCTTGTTACCTGGGAGAAGAAGCTGATGCACACCCTGCTACATTTCCTGTAGTTGTAGGGAGGGATAAGGCACTAAGTCTCCTTTTCTCTAGGTTTAACAACCCCTGCTCCCTCAGCTGCTTCTCATAAGATGTTTGCTCCAGGCCCTTCCCCAGCTTAGATGTTCTTTGGACACTCTTTTTTGTCATGTTCTTCTTGCATGACTTCACATGCAGAGGATATGTCATCCTAAAAGTGTTTTCTTTGCCTCTTCTAGTATTTCCTGCTCACTTTTTCCTATAATATTCCTAACTCACCCTTCAGCTGATCTGCTATCCAGTCATTCTGTTTTGGTTTGTTTTTTAATAGAGATGGAACTTACCTGGAAAAAAACATGTTTGTAAAAATGGTGTTTTATCTACAGATTGTTCCTCTTCAGGTTTATTATTATTGCTAATATTAGTATTTTGCTGCAAAAAGTTCCATAAGTTCTGAGACTAAAGGCTGTTATTCACAGAAGACCCTGAAATACACAGTCCATCAATAGCTCCAGGGCAATTTTTCACAAGAGGTAGTTGCCTGGAACGTACTTTTTCCTCTCTCTCTTCAAATTTTTTATTTTATTTTGGCAATTACATGAAACATTACTTCATCTCTTATTATTCTCTTGCCATTCCTAATAAGCTGTTTTTTAATTTAAAACAGCAATTTACAATTCAATTAATATATAACAACACAATTCATTGTAATCACGATGCGATAAATTTGTGTTTTAAGTAATTTTTAATGCTCATAGCAGCTGGATCCATGAAGTGTGGAAATAGCTACCATTTTTCACCATGTGCAATACTGCCTGTGCAAAGCACCACTTTTTAATTATAACACCACCAAGGCTCCATGTAAGGAAAATGGAGCAACTGTAATTGCAAAAGAAGAGAATTTTTGCTTATATTATACAGTTAGCACAGAAAATATAAAAGTAATGCCAATGCATAATTTACAAAACTGATATTTATCAGTTAACTGATATATATATTTTATAGGTGAATTCCCAGATACAACCACTATTGAAAGATGCGTGTTGGATTAATATCTTTTAAAGAGTAAAGGAATAGGATTAATTTACCTCCACAAAAAAAAGAATTAAGAGTTTATGACATTTGACCAGAAACTTGTTTTTAAGAAATTGCAAATAATGCATTTTTAGTTTACTGGTGGATCCTTTTTTCAATTTCTTTCATGACAGACATGTATTTTGAAATATGAAATATTTCTTTTGTGACAGACATGAAATTTTTAATATTTCTGCATTTCTAAACTTTCAGAGGGCTAAATTGATAATTTCTGACTTCAATGAAAACTTTATTAGTTCCAATGTGATTATAACCTTTATTTGTTTGTAGTTTATATGTTAAATACAAAACATTAAATGTCACCTGGAAAAATTTTCTTCAAAATTCTACTCAAAAGAGGAGGTTGACTTTTTCAAGTAGATCCTCTCTTCTGTTTCTACCAAAGCCATTTGGACTTGCTGTGATCACAAGCTTTTGCCACTACAAAGATTAATCAGGAAGAGAGATTATCACTCCTCTGTCAATGTTTTTACTCTTTAAATCGTGACTAATTCTATTGTATTGAAAGGAATTTCATTGATGTAATTGTAAAATCATAAAATGGTTTCACTACTTTTTTTTCCTGTTCTATCTAATGAAACATTAACATAGGGGTTTTCTGTAATCCTAATTTACTTCTAAAGGAACTTCAGTACAACAGTTTTCCTTTCATTTCCCATCCCAGCAGTGAGCCCTATGTCAGTTTGCTCCTGGTCACATGGAGAGTACTCATCAGAATTAATAATTCTGTGCTTGAGGCTTAAGGTTTTTGAAATTGGAATTAAGTTGCTTTCACCAACCTCCTATTTGATTTAGATTCTTTTTTTAAACTTAAAAGCTTAAAAGATTTTTTTAAGCTTAAAAGCTTAAATTGTACAAAAATGTTCCCAGAACTATGAAAGATTGTATATGCAAAAAAAAAAAAGGACCCATCCGAAAAATCCCCTCAACCCAAACTGGAATAAATTGGGATATTTATCCCCTCTCAAGTTACTGGATAACAAAATATGTCTTAGTTAATAGAATGTGATGATCTTCACATTTCTGCAGGGTCATAGGAGGAGAAAATAGTTAAACACACAAAAAAAAATATAGTACCTTCTCTTCTGTCTACAGGATATAATCAAGATTGTCAGATTGGAGAATGCATCTATGAGTTGGTTTTCCTCAAAAGAAACATTTTTGCATGAGCCATTTCAATACTAATCTTCTATAAATGCATATAAAATAAACATCCGCATTCCTTTATGACATTCATTATATCACTTTATGTGGGAAAATACAGTGTAAATGAAGTGTGAGGCTTTTATTATTGGAAACCTCAATTGTATCATAGAAGTCCATTTGAGTTTAGGAATTGCATGTATGTTGAACAGAATCAGGACCAAGACCCCAAAAATGTTAATTTCCTACTATTCCTTATTCAAATGCAGAGATAACGTCTCTGGCAATTGCGCCACAGACAAAAAAAAAATGCTGTTCTTTTATGTTATTACTGGCTTTTCAATTCTTACATTTGTCATTGATATATGTGGCATGAAAGTAAAAAATGCATACATAACATAAAGGCTGAGTAAATATACATTAAGGAGAACTAACCCATCAAGTGATTTTACCCTTATCTGCATTTGCAGGTTGGTTAGATCCATCAATGTACGTACCGCCAAACTCTATAATTCCATTATAGAGGTAGGAGGAAGGATGTGGGAGCCTTTGAGGTGACGCCATGCATGGTATAGTAAAATCCAGCAAAGTTTCATTTTCAAATATCTGGTGGAGAAGTGGCAAAGTATCTCCAGTAATTTTAAGGACATTTTCCAAATGTTTATTTAGATAAAAGATAGATAACAGTAAAACTATAAAACCTGCAGCCAGATAACTAGGTTTTATTAATGACCTGCCATATACCGTGGCCGGATAATTAAAGTTCTCCCTTCCTTCTAACCCCCTCCTCCCAGAGAAAGAGAGAGTGGACAAATTTATTTGATAGTTTGATAACCAGGGGACACTGGTTGAAAACTATTGATATAATCAGGGCCTATTCAATTTGCTCACGACAGACACTCCTATCTGCTAATTTCACCTGTGAATAGTTAATTATGCCCCGGATGCATATGGTCGAGCCATTAATAAAATTTGCCTGTCATAGCTTTCTGTATATTCCTTTTTTGTCATCCTCATGTGCATTTTATCTATGGGAATCTTTCCCCCCTTTTTTTTCCCTTTTAACATTGCACAAGACAGATGTTAGTGTTATTGGTATTTCAGCAAGGCTACGTTATAGATGGCATGCAGCAAGGATCAGGATTGCACTTTTAGCCTGTAAAAGACTGGGCCTGTGTACATAATGAAGTTGCTGAAGCATGAATGATAATGGAGTTCTTAAGCATTTCACATTTTTGAGCTATGCTTAGGGAATTTGCTTCCAACTAAACAAATGCAAGGAAAAATGTGCTGGACTTTTTTTTTTGTTTGTTTTGTTTATTTGCCAGGCTCATAAGAATTTTTACATGTATAGGATGGCTGCTTTTACTTTTTTTCCTTTAAAGCTGGCTGCTGTCCCTTTCTTAAGACATTTCTTTGGGTGAATGTTGGTATCAAAACCCAGATTTTCTCTCTCCAATCATCTGAATTTAATAAAGTGAATATTGTATGCCAAAACAATTTGCTTTAATCACTCAATGGCCTCTCAAGACTCAGGAAACTTCTAAGCTTCCCATCAAATTTCCCTAATTCTGCCATTTCCTTTAGCTGGGAAAAATTTCTCCCAGTCTTCCCTACCTTATACAGAGACTGCTTATTTCATCAGAAGTAATTTGTTTATTCAGAACACTGCAGGTGAGAACAGGTGGTTTTGCCTAATGTCTCTGAATGTAAGTATCTAGGGAACAGTAACAAAACTATGAATAAGTAATTTTTCCCCAACTTTTGCTTACTATTTCTATCAGACTGTTTTGTTCACTATCCAAATGTAGTCCTCTAAAGTTGCAGAGGGCTGCTCTCTCCTTTGAGGCACCACTTTTTTTTGCAGATACATCCTACTGGTTTCCTCATCCAGCAGTTTTATTTCTTCCCTGACCTATACATTAAAGTAAAGTCTTACGCTCTTCTTACTTTGTCACCAACAAAGGACAGACTCTGGGCCTTGCTAGTCTCTTCAGCAGCAGCAATCATTCCAATACTGTCATAATGCATAGCCATAACTCAAGAAATTTAACAGAGGATCGCCCAAATACAATATGGGTTGGGATCTGGCCTCCAAATTTGATTGATGAGTCTTGAAACCTTAACTTCAGCTTTGCTTCCTAGGTCTTTTGGGTCCAGTCCTTAGTATGATAACTGTGATTATCCTGGTGTGGTTACCTTAACAATTCTTTCTCTCTGTTAGTCTGCATCAAGCCTGATTGAGTTTTAAATCTTTCTTTCCAAAGAGCTGAGCTGGCTTCATGCATTTCATGTTTCATGAACTCATTCATTATGTCAGAAAAAGAAATAATGTAGGGATTCTTGCTACTAAGTTTTACCTTGGTGTACTTCTCATCCCTTCTTTTAAGCTTTCTAAGAACTCTCCCTGAATATTGGAAGCTAAGTGATAAGGAGAAGCTTGGATATTTTGCTTCTTTCACATTTTGTTTTATTGCCCAGTCTCGCTGCATGACAGAGCTAGGTATTTTTGGTAGGTTGCTTTGCTGTAGTCTCTACAGGATGATCATCAATGGAGGTGAGCAAAGGGGGAGCTGGAGAGCAGACTTGGGAAAGCACTGTTATTTCTGACTGTGAGCAATGCTTACAGCAGTGTAGTTAGAGCCGATAAGCATTATCACAGACAAAACCCCAAATTATTACATCTGTCCGGAATCTTTTAATATGATTTTGGTTTAAAAATTGCATTCAAAGTGAAAAGTTTGACAAAAGTAACCCAACTCTTAGAAACAAGAAAATTTCGTCCATCAATTAAATGGAAATAATGACTTGAAAAAAAACCCCAAAACAAACCAAAGAAAACTTCGAAAGTTTTAAAAACTTCTTATTTTCTTGAGTGGAAGTCTATACTTCTTTGTTTTTATTAAAGAATTATTGATCTCAAGTTGGGTGGCCAACATTCAATTGACATTTTAGTATGGTGGCATTTTTGTTTAAATTTCAGAGCCTTAACAGGATTTGTGACCAGTGACACTCTGGATTTTCACCCTAAATACTATACCAGAGTCCCTTCAGGATATCTGAGAAGGTGGCCTGGTCTCCATAGGTCACATTGTATTGCACGATCCCATTTCTAGGAGTATAGTCTCATAAAGAAGGAGAAAAGAAAATTTCAGCCATTGTATATTTGGCACCAAAATATAAAAAGACGTTAAAATATTAGAGAGCATCCAAAGGAGGGCAACAAAGATGGTGAAGGGCCTTGAGGGGAAGCTGAATGAAAAGCAGCTGAGGTCACTTGGTCTGTTCAGCCTGGAGGAGACTGAAGGGAGACCTCACTGCAGTCTGCAACTTGCTCCTGAGGGGAAGAGGAGGGGAAGGCACTGATCTCTGCTCTGTGGTGATCAGTGACAGCACCCGAGGGAATGATCTGAAGCTGTGTTAGGGGAGGTTTAGGTTGGGTACTAGAAAAAGGTTCTTCACACAGAGGATGTCTGAGCACTGGAACAGGGAACACAGGGAAGTAGTCACAGCACCAACCCTGATAGAATTCAAGAAGTGTTTGGACACTGCTCTCATGCACAGGGTGTGACTCTTGGAGTGTCCTGTGCAAGGGCAGGAGTTGGACTTCAATATTATTGTGGGTCCCTTCCAACTCAGGATATTCTATGACTCTTTTCTATGATTCCCAGTAATTGTCCTCTACCATCCCACTAATTTCTGTGGAACTGCTTTGGTTCCTCCTGCTGTTGCTGCTGTTGTTTTGGGGAAGTTTTCTACTCAACTCCTAAAGACTCCTTATCAAGACCTTTTGTGACATGGTATTAACAAGAAAATCCAAAATAGTGAGTCAGCTTGCTCTGAAACAGTAACTTTGGTTTAAAAATGTAAGGGGTTGGATGAAAGAGAAATCAGGAGTTCACTAATGCCTTAGTTTTTGAAACTCTAGGATGAGTCGAGGACAGATTTAATTTGTTGTCCACAGTATGAAGCACAGAAATGTACTTGTTTAAAATTAAGGCTCACAGTGTCCATGCGTACAATGATGGTTCTGCATTGGGTTGAGGTCTCAAGAAAAACAGGTCTCTTGTGTCAGCTTCTCTTCATATCTGCTCATAGTTTTACAAGAAGTGTAGACAAAGGTGGACACAAAAATTTAAAATGAAGGTCAGAAAAAGAACACTGAAGTGTCCAGCTTTCTGTGACAGTTGCTGTTCTGTTAGCTTGCAAATTCAAATCCCTCTTGATTACCTACACACCTTGATTATGTTGATTTGGAGCCAAACTTCATGTAAATATCGGGACAACAATTCTGTGAAGTTAGGTTATTCTCAGCAGGCTTCAGTATTTCCTTATGACCCTCAAGTAATCTTACAGAATTTTGATATTCATCATTCCAGACTCCTAGCCCAAGCCTAGACTGAGGGTTTTTTATCTTTTCTAAATGTTTTGCTGAAGTTGCTACTGCTTTTGTATACTGTAGATGGAGGTCCTATTAGGATACTTTCCATGACAATTAACCTGCTCTGTAAAACATTTCTAGTTCAGAGCAGTCTTGTTTGTCTTGGCAGAAATATGGGACCTTGAAGAGAGACAAATATAATTATGCAGCAAAACATTAAAAGCTTTTGGCTGAAGGTAGGATAGGTATATTTTCATTTAATTTTATTTTTTTAATGGAAAACATACAGACAGCAAGTAAGAGTTGTTGGTATTTTAGACTAATGAGGAGTTAATGGAGGAAGGAGTGAGACCTCTCTCCAGAAATAGTCACAGTCATGTATTAAGTCTCATAAAATGAACATAAGTCACAGACTCATACAGCTGCAAACTGTATAGCCATCTTCTCTGGCTGAGCTCTTTAAAAGCTTGTACTGGGTAAATCTCCCACTGGATACATTTCTGGTGTAGACAAGGAATTATATTGTGCTTTTTATTGTATTATAGTCTATTGTATATTGTGTGAAATCTTTGGCCAAAAGTTCATCTAAACTGTCCATGTTGACAGACAAATCTAAGCTGAGTCCAAGAGGCAAAGAGGCTCATTGGTTTCTCATGTCTGTTTGCCACAGAATTTCAGAGTGTTGCAACCCTAAAAGCTGGTCCTCTGCCTGTTTTTTTGTCATGGAGAAGAAGACCATAATCACAGCAGCCTCTCTGTGTCTGACGTCTAAGTTAGCGGAGGTAGAATACCTCACAAAGATACCTTGTATCCCTAACCATACTAAATTTAGTGATTTACTCCTAATGTGGCACCTTATGCATCTAGTTTACAGAGCTGAGCAATTACCTCCCTTAATTCTCATTGATCAGAAAAACATGTGATGAGTGACATCTTATCTGTTTCATGCAGCTTTTTTCATGGTTGTCCTCTGCTTAGCAGGCTTCCTTGGATGCTCCATAATTGTGCACAGAGTTTAATCAACCTTAGCCTGGAAATACCGATGAAAGCCATTGTCTTGAACTGGGTTTCAAGACTGCACTTCAATCCACTTCCCGTGACATCACCAAAATGAAGAGGAGGGACAGGGGATGTTCTGAGTTCAGTTGGAGCCACAAGTTAGGAATCTCTGCTACCAGTTCTCTCAGTTATGCTCATCTGTGTAACAAGACATTTTTGTACATGTATATATGTGTGAGTTTATACAAATATATATTTACCTTGTTGGTACTATCAATCTGTTCAAAGTCAGTGACTGGTAATTTTTCAGTATTTCATAGTCATTCAAAACTGGATTTAACTACATTAACCTATTTCAAAACCATCTTCTCTGCCTCAAATGTGCAGTTACAAAGACGGTGTCTTGCAAATATTGGAAATGTTGGAGTTCTCAAGAGAAGGGTTTTGAATATTTCTTTTATGGAAAGTCATAAATATGGAGTTAATACCAACACCCCTAATAATACCTGTTCAGGGAACCTAAGAGTCTTTCTTGCTTAATTGGACTGTTCCAGTTCAGTAAGTTGAGAGTGTGAGCAGGAGGTGCACAGAGGACAATGCACTTGAATTATCTAGAATCACATTTTGAATCCTTAAGATTTAGAGGTCAGTAGAAAGAAATATGAATTCATCCAATGGCCAGAAAAAAAAATATTCCAGAAAGAATATGAACTTGTTTGTATTGCAGGAAATGTACTGTGCAAGACTTTCTTTTTATTCTTTGGCAAGGACAACATTTACACCTTTGTAATTAGACAAATAACTCTGTTTTGTCTGAGGGTTTGTTTTTGAAGAGATGGGATTGCTGCTTATGTTTTGAATATGTATTAGTGAGAGAAGGATTTTTTGTAAGATTTCTAGAAACACCTGCTCAGCACTTAGCTGTTATCAAGAGACTAGTAGAACAGTAGGAACTGTTGAGATAGAAATAGAGAACAACATAGAAAGCATTATCATGTCATTATATGAAACAGTGGTGTACCTGGGGACAGTGTTTTTAGTTCTGGCTGTCTTCATAATAAAATAAAAAGGGATATTATAAAACTTAGGAAATGTGTAGAGAGCAGTGACAGGAAGGGGATCTGAAATAAGGAATGATTTCTCTACAAAAAGAGATTAAATAGATTTGCTCCACAAATTGTTGAAAATTGTGGGTAAGATACTGTAGGGAGATACTACTTCATGTTTTCTTTGATGTTGTCTCTTTAAACATCCAGTTAGAGACACAAGGCAGGATGAAACGGGCCTTTGGTCTGAAACTGCAGGTATTCCTCCTTAAGAGTGGAATGTCTCCTGGCACAGCCTTCCTCATGTGTGGGGAGAAATGTTTGTGTGTGTTCTTATAATGTGAGAGATCATATTATAAGAAAATCACACAAAATGTGATTGCTGTGAAAAGGGAATATTCAGTGGTAGCAACTTAAGAATCCTTCTGGAAATGCTGAGTATTTGGTAGCTGCTGAGGATATTGTGAGCAGTGACAATGGGCCTCCTTCCAGGATTAATTTCCATGCTGTTGCCTAAGTGCAGCTGTCTGTCTCTATATCCTGCTCCGTACAGGAAAGTGGTAGAGCAAACTGATAGCACTGGGGCTTGCAGAACTGTTTACAATATGCAGTGACCAACATCCTCAGTTACCTAACAGGGGACTCCCTCTGCCAGCTGGGTATACCAGAGAAACTGAAAATAATGGCTGGCACTCCTCTGGAGAGCAGGGCTGCCATTAGTCAGCTGTGGAGAAGGCAGATGCTGTCTCTTAGACGGTTCCAGCAATACAAAAGCTTTATTAGGCCAGAAGAAAATGCAGCCTTTTGTTAGCCACGTGAGCTCCTGTGCACTCCTGGAAGAGTGGTGTGTGTCACAGGAACATGCCAAAGTACACTTGTGCCAGTAGGTGACAGCAGAGCATGACTGGCTGCCAAATGCCATGACAGAAAAGAATGGGGCTAGAGGGCTGTGAATCATGGGTGGTCCTGAAATTGAAAGGAACAGAGTAGAAGTGATCAAATAAACAGCAGTTAACATTGGCTGAGTAGTTTTAATCTGGAAGGTCGGTAGTATCAGGCCAGAAAGATGTTATAATCCAGGAGACAAAGAAGGGAAATTGAATTGGCATAACAAGAAGTGTCTAGGCTATGTAGAGCTGACTCTAAGAGGCATGGCACCTCAGTGTGCCCATCTCTGTCTTGCTCTGTTAGCTAGTTCATGAAGCCAGGCTGCAGCCTATTGGGGCAGTCTGGTGTTTGGAAATCCAGTACTTGCCTGTAATGCACCTTGGAAGTTCCTCTCACTTCAGGCAGACAGACCTTCCTTGCCAGGAGTCTGCCAGCTGTCCAGACAAGCCCTTCAGAGTAATTTTTGTGAGAGAGTAACCTCCAGGATGGGTAGAGACAAAGGATGGAGTGTCAGTATCTTCCTGAGTCTATCAGGCTGGTGCAGGGCAAAGCAGGCTATGACGCAGAGCTGTGGGCACTGAGCGTAGCAGCAAGAAGGCATGAACATGCTCAAAGTCAGTAAATGTCCCAAAATCCGTGCTAGCATCCTCATCCCTGCACAGCTCATCTCCATCCTCACAGGCCTTCTCCCTTTGGGGAGATGATATTTTCCATCTGCTCTTCCTGTGCATAGCCCTAGCAGGATGCCACTCTTCTCATCCTACCTCTGTATTGAGTGGGGTAGAAAGAGACAGAAAGATCTGGCATAATCCTCAATATGTTTTATTTTTCTTAGCAGGGTTGTGTTTCCCACAGAGAATTTCTCAATGAATTTTAAATGTGAAAAATGTTCTCTCACTGAAATGGATAAAAAGTTAAGCTGAAAAAGAAAATCATTTATAGTAAAAGATTGAGAAATCATTGTTTACAAAACAAAATAATAAAGGAAAAATTACAAAGAAACCAAATGCCACCTCTTTCACACAAAGCATATGAAGGCTGCTTATAAACAAGTTAAATCATAAAATAAAACATTCTTGAATCCATAAACACATGATTGATTTTTATGAGATACAATGAATAGAACAGTGATATTTCTGTTGAACAAGTGATATTTCTGCTTGCAAACCATGTAAACAGCCATGTTATATTTTGAACTAAAGCAAACCCCAACAATTAGATTCTAGATATAATTGTCCTAGGAAGAGCCAAAGAGGGATTTTTTTCCTATGAGCTGTTGTTAGGAGATTGGGATCTTCCCTTTCCCTACAAGATGTATTAACCTCTGCTGCAACTCGTTGTGCAAGTACAATTCTTCTTTTGATCCATTAGCAGAATATGCAGCAAGTAGGTCTATCTCCCTGCCAGGCTTGGTCACATTAATCCTGGCACTTGTCATTAGGCATTTACATGCAATGTTATCCATCCTCTGTGTGTTTTCCCAGACAACAGAGGGTCAGAATACATATTTATCACTAAGGATAAGCAAATTCTTACTCTGTTGGGCACTCCTGCAGTTGAACTGAACCCCATGAGCCACATGCCTAATTTGATTCAGTGTGGGCAGACATTGCAAATATCTTGTTGTTCAAATCACACTGGTTTCTTGAGACAAATTCTGTTTCTGTGAATATTTACAATACTGTTTTAAAGTTTCTGTCAGCAATAAGGAAAGGTGATGGTCAAAACATATGAATTTACATACATAACTAAGCAGGCAGAGCTCAAAAAAGATGCTTGTCTAGAGCAGTCCTGGTACCATAGGCAGCATTAGGATGAAATTCTTAGTTGTTTTCCTTCTTTATGCTAATTCTGTAATCTAAAAATTCTGTACATTTTTTTTTCAGCTTTCCACCACAAAATAAAGCATTTTTACATTTCTCCAAAATAACATAACTGCATTATAGGGCAGCCTAATATCTCTTTTAGCTCAAATTTAAAAAAAAAAAAAAAAAAAAAAACAACAAAAAGAGAAAAAAATGTTGCAACAAACCAGTATTAATCTCAGTAATTTTGAAAGCATATTTTCTGTATGAACATCATAGATATAGAAATAACTAAAATTTAGGTACATCATTTTGCACTGCCTTTTGCCTGTTTGAAAGAAGAACATATTTGAAAGTGTTTTCAGTTCAAATCCTTCCCTTTGTAAGAACAACTATCATGCAGTCAGTAGAATTCAGGGGGGGAAAAGAGAAGAATCTCTGTAGAAATGTTAGGTATTACCAAATATCTGGAGACCCAAATATGTTCTGTGGCTGTGATATTTAAGCAGAAGTTCTCATGTTTAGTACTTAATGTGTCTTGAAAACCCCTAAAGAAGTTATTAACTTGCAAATTGAATCATTTTGCTTACTTTGGTATTTAATTTGCTTTGTGTTTTCACTACACCTCCATTAACCAGCCGTTGACTATTAGCCTGCTCATTACAGTTCCCTTTGAAAATAATGATACAACGGTGGCTTTATGTCCATTCCCAACACTTTTGTTACAGTTTCAGTACCTATTACAGTTATTAAAATACTGTCAGAATTGCTGATTTAATGATCAAGTTCAGTATAAACTATTTTTAGTGTTGTCTCTAGATAAAATTAAAAATAAAGAAATAACTCAAAAATTGGATTGATATTTCTCTTCTGCTGTTAAAGCAAAACCACTGATTGTCACGCATTTGATGTTTCACCAACTTTTCCACATTCTGTTACCTGATAGAAACAGATTCGTAACAGTTACTGGGATTTCTTTTGTCACTGTTGGGTAGTTAAAATTATAAATTTATGACCTGAAACCAGATTGCAATAAAACATTAATTGATACATTCTTAGTATACTTATCTTCCTCAGCAAATAAATTTCCTAGTTTAAACCCTACATTATTATTTAAATATTTCTTTTTTTTTTGTTTGTTTATTAGGGTTTTTAAAACATTGCATTACTGATCTTGTAGTTCAAAACAGCAGAACTATTTTATTACTGATTAATTATAGCTTTTTGATGGCATTTTGGATTTAATGGTATCAATTTTCTTTCATATTATGTAGCTGGAATTCTCGCTTCCAAGCCTTTCTGTTAAAATTAATTCTAGAATTAAGATGCCAGCCTTTTTCACTAGTTGCCTAATTAAAGTCCCAAGTGATTTAGACATATGCTTAATGCTTAATCTGAGTTACATAATCTGACATGTAAGTGAAGCTGAGTGTATACGTGCTTTAGAGAAAAGGAGAGGGGATGCTAAATTAGGCCAGGCTGAGAAATAGGGATTATTCTATTTTCTAGGGTGAAATCTCTGGTGGATAATTAATGTCTTCTCTGGCAAGCTGGCACTTCAAGATCTGTGAGATTTTTGTTTCATGGTGTATGATAAATAACAAACTTTTTATTTCTTGCTATTTCCATTCACAAAGGCATGATGGAAAAAGCCAAAACCTGTCTAGATTCCCTTTTGTGTGTTTGGAAAGTAGCCATGCTTCATTTTACTCTTGGTAAAAGAAATATTATTTTACATATTGCTTTTCTCTATTACACTTGCAAAAAAGTCTGCCAAGTTTTAAAATAAGAGACAAACAAGATGCTACAAAAACATTTCTAGAAGTGACCTAAGCAGCAAAATTTTAGATTATCCTTAGTTCAGTCGGCTGGGTAAGATTTGTAACATCATTTATTAGAACAGGGGGTCTAACTTAATTTTATTTAAATTTAATTTTATAATTTATGTTAAAACCTTATCCAGCCTTTGCTGTTAGGGTTAAAGAAAATGATCATTTGGGTTTGAATAGTATTTTTGGTTGTTAAATTAAATTAAGTATTTATACAACTATCAAATAACTAGCATTTTTATTTTATTTCATTACATATGAAAAAGAGAACATTTTTGAGCCTACCATGGGAGTAAATGGGTCATGGTCATGATGTGAAAAGAGAACCTACTCAGCTTTCAAATGAATACTGCAATCAGTTATTGGGCAGATGCTGAGGTTTGCTGGACTCATTGCCATGTGGTGTAAATGGATTGATGTTGTAAATGCCAAATTTTTGTACAGGTTCAAAATAGCTTCAGACAAAGTGACAGAGGAAAAATCTCACAGGAACTCTTAAATAAAAAAAATAAATTGCCTCTAGCTCCCAAAGCTACTGATAAGATAGCAGGGAAATATTTGGGGGAAGCGTCACTATAGGATGCCACAATAATATGCTTCATGGTAATTGTAATTTATATTAAAAGTTCTGAAAATTATTTAATGAACACTTTTATGAATAAAATTCTTCCAAGAAATATAGCTATTACAAGCTTTTAAATGAGCTTCATTTAAAAATTACCAGAATGCCATCTCTTTAATTTCTTTTTAAAATACGCAAAACTCTCACTTTTGCCTTCTGATTAAGGGATAATGGCATTCAACTCAGTAATCAAAGACAATATTGCAGAGAGTATACATACTCTTTTTAATGAAAAGTGACTGCAATATAGATAAAAATATTTCTGACCTTCCTTAATCTTCTCCAGAGAATATTATGTTTAAACTAAAACCGAGAACTGAGTAAAAGTTGTATGCCTCCTCAATTAGGTATTGCCCTATGAATGATACACCTGCTATCTGCTGATTTTGTTTCAATGTTCAAATAGTTCACATTCTTCAGTAGCTTTAAAGTAACTAAGAATAAGAAACTACTACAAAAAGCTATGTCAATCTACATAGGACAAGTTTTTAGTCTATTCCCATCTTCTCTGAAGGTCTAAATCGAGTAAGGCAAAGTCTTACCAAGTTACAACTTCTGTGCTTGGAAACTTTTACTTTATTCATTTTCTTATCTCCCAGAATGAAAATAAAGACCCCAAACCAGTTTTATCCCCAAAGCACATCCATGAAAAGTTAAAGCTGAGAGTATAATTATCATATTAAAAGGCTATAATAATGAGAATAAGCAAGCATTACGTACTAAAAATACTTAATTGCTGCTATCATATGTGAAATAAAGTCAAAATGTGTGAAGACATGGAAAAATACATGAATGCCACAAAACATTTCCTGGACTCTGAATTACAGTATTGTCACTGAATTCAGATTAATCTTTAAAGTTATGATGGATATCACTAGAGGCTACACAGTTTCCCAAATATTTTTTCAAACATCAAAAACCTAGAAAGAAACTGTATACTGTCAAGCATGTGATGCTGGGCTTTGTAAGAGGCCTTTGCAAGTATCAGGAACACTTTGTGTTAGTTTAACTAAAATCAATATACAGATAGCAGCGTTGTCGTCTGAGCTTGCTTTGATGTCAGAGTGATATTTCCGTGTTAAAAAAAATGTTGTTGGTAGAAGCTTTGTAAATAAGATTATTAAAAAAGAAAAATGTCTGATCCCTCTTTAAGGAAAAATACAGACCAAACCCAACAGAAAAAAAAAATACCAAAAGTCTCTAAAGTGTAGCCTTAGCAGGCTTCATGTACACATATTTCAATTCTCCCCCCACACTGCCATTTCTCCACAGTGCTGTCTCATCCTGTGCTGAGATTAGAAAAAGTAATCATATGCAGAAAGGGCTATGGATATAGCAAAATAGTTATGAGTTTAATGTATAACAATCATTTGTATATTAAAAATGTTTTTAAAATTTAAAAAAGCTAATAAAATCCTATGCTGAAGTTGATTCAGCCTTATATAACTAGCTGGATGCCAATTTTAACTTAAAAAAAGCTATATTTTTCATATTTCTAATACAAGACAATAACAATTTTCTATTCTTCATGTGGAACTATATTATATTAGTATTCTTTCATAGATAAATATATTCCATTTACAGATGAAATAGGGTTTTACATAATAGATAAAATAAGGTCATAGGATTATGCAATAATGTAGGTCAGAAAGCACCTCTGATGGCATTTGGCCCAAACCACTGCTCAGACCAGGGCTGAATTTGAAGTGAGATCTAGGTCTGAGTTTTGGCCATGTTGTATATTGCCTTTTCTGGTTGACTTTGGAGCATCCCCTAAAGAAGAAAATCCCATGGCCTGGGCAATATCTTTCCTAATATCTAATTGGAATTTTCCTTCTCTCAAGCCTGTTGCCATCATTCCATCATGCCATCATCATTGCTGGCCAACTCTGGCCTTCTCTGGAATGCCAGTACGTAGCTGAAGTCAGTGATATTCCCCTCTTACCCCTCTCTTCTGAAGAGGTCCCTTGATCCCTCATACACGTGAAGACAGAATGACTATTTCTTAACCTCTTTTGAGAGCACATTTCTAAACCCACAATTTGCAAGCCTCTCTCCCTTAAATACCAGGTGGCACAGAGCACTGCACTGAACTTGTGAGCCCCTAAAAGTGTGTAGAACTAAGTAAATTCCCTTTAGCCCCATATTGGTATTCTAATGATGGTGCACTCAGTAGCATGCTAAACTTTGATGGCTGTACCTCATTTTGTGTTCAATAAAAGATAACATGAGAGATCATTAGAGTAACTATGTCAGATTAAATGTATTTTCTTGTACAAAAGTCGAGTCCCTTCAGGAATCATTGCAATTTACTTTGTCTCATGGAGAACAATATTTTCCCGCTAGACCTCAACACAAAGGGCCATTACAAAATGTAATTCATATTTCATGTGTTCAGAAACGTTCAGCACAAATTACAAATGGAGACTTTAGTGAAGTATTTATGTTCTGTTACCAACAAGATATGTATAAGTAATATGTGTCCCAGGGCTCCAGCCTACATCGCTTACATTTATTTGTTACAGACTGCACTTATACTTCGCAGTTAAACATAAGGTAAGTCATGTTGCTTCTTTGAAAACATAGAAAAGTGCAGCGGACAAAAACATTATTGTTTCTGAGATTTTCCAACAGCTGCAAAATGACGAAAGTGCCATGCATCACTTAACTGCTGGAAGAGTAATATTCCACCCAAACTTCAAAGGGCTCTTCAGTGGACTTCACTCCTTTCCCCCTGAAAAACCTGACGCTGCATGAGTGCATTTAGAGACTAAAATGAAGTCCTTTAGAGAGCATTCCGTAGTGTCCAGAACATGGAAACACAATGTTTTAAGTATTAAAAAGTATACAGAGCTTGTGGTCTTTGAAACAAAAACCATAGGTCAATAAAAAATCCATGAGGCAAACAAAATTTTCTTGCAGAAGGGTTTAAACACTATTGCATAAATGGACAATTTTACCCTGTTAAACTGTCTTCTCAAAGAAGACAGTTTCCTCTATGTCAGTGACACTGTGACAGTGTCTTCTCTTAAGCCAGTAGTTCTATTTTTAAAAGTTTTTGTTTGACAGAAATTGGTATATCTGGAATTCATATTCTGCTGGACAGAATCATTAGATTAATGGTTTTCTGTTAAGATTATTCTACTGTTCTTTATCGACTGTGTTCTTAAAATCACAGTTTATATAGTGTTTTTAGCAGGACAGTTTAAAACTCCATTGACATTTGAGTTTTGCAGTTCTTGAATTTCAATTTTAGAGAAATTGTGACCATTGAAAATTATAGCAAGACCAAGAAAGGAAGAGCAGATTATCTGACAATTATAATCTTATATTTTTATTTCTATGCAATTATAAATTCAAGAAAGCAGGCATCTCATCCTGCAATATTAATTTTGACTCACACTCGCTAGCTATTACTGTCACAGCATTTTTCCTTCATTCAGGTGAGTCACCTATAAGGGACTACATTAATGTTTCTTTTCTAAGGATTGTCAGTAGTGCAGCCAAGCAGCAGCTTGGTGCATCAGTCTCTAATTCTTTAATCTAATGTCTAACTTTAGTCTCAGACTGTGCAACTGAGAGAGACAATCCCTCCCTATTCACCCTCCCACTCTGCTCTTTCCTCCCCCAAGGCAGCAGTAGTGTGCATGTAAAATTCCGCAAGTTGGGGATGTGTGTGCATGCACCATTTTGAAAAAAAGCCAAGAGAGTCCAGATCAGTGTGGAGGCACAGCACATCAGCACCATTTATGACTGATATTTTGTGTTTTGTCTGAGGACAAGGCCCAAATAACATCACACATTTTATCTAGGCAAGCAGACAACTCTAGTGCTCCCCTGTGACACGTATGCCAATAATGGCAATGACTTGTTAATCTCCTATGAATCTTCCATGAAAAACATCAAAACAATTATTAAGGGTGTTCAGTATAAATGAATGGGAGAAGAGCAAATTGCATTAGAAATGGAAGTATCGCTAAGATTCGCCCAAGTTTTTATCTTCACTAACTCTGTCCATGTTCTTGAAACTATGTGGGGAAACTGAGGAAGACAGTCAAATACAAGACCAGTAAAAATGAAATTTGAAGTGCTCAATTAGTTTATCAAAAAGAAGACTGAAAAGTGATATGAAGGCAGTGTGGCAGAAAAATCTCCAATGACAGAGGATTTTGTAAAACACAGTGTAAAATCATGCATTAAAAAATTCAAGTTAAAAATAGGCAAATTCAAGTTACCATGGAAAGCAATGGATTCTCCATCTTCACATGACAAGTTTATAGATTCCATAAAAATATTCTGTTGTTACATGGGAAGCATCTTGAGAAGGAGTCAGATAACCTTATGTTATAGAAATTTCTTATAATTTCTGAGATTGATAGAATTGACAAAATTGAAAATGTCAGTTGTTTTTATGCAACTGAAGTGGGAATCTTTTAAAAAAACAAATTACTGTTTACATTTGTAAATTAAACATGTGTTTGCATTTTAATAAGGTTTTCTTACTGAAGCACAGTATCCGCTCACCTCTGCTGTAGTGTAAATCCTGATGCAACATAACAGTGGTGATTTCTGCCAGGAACAAGAACATGATACCAATGTGATATGAAACAGGCTTGAACAGTTTTGCAGAAGACACAAAAATGTAGAAATTGGTAAATAAATAGTCACAGGTATGGTATGATTCAGATATTCCATATTATATAGAAGCAAATAATTTCTTCCACCAAAGTTTCACTGCTAAAACAGGGGATGAAACCATTTTAGGCTTCATTTTGGTTAGTGATAAGGAAATTTAAGTGAAATGTAAAACAGAAAGAAAACTTAGTTTGGTGATCACAAGTCAATTCACCATTGGCTAAATGTAAGGCTATAAAGACCTATAGCTATGTAGGAAGGTAAACCTGAATAAATAAAGGGAACTGGATAGTGAATCCATGTAGAATGAAATCCCAGAGCTTTCAACATTAAACTAAAGATGCTGATGTTATTAACATTTGTCTCAAATCAATTAAAAAAACTCCGGGGAAGCACTTCAGAGCTAACTGGATGAACCCCAAGGAGAATGTTAACAGTAAGCAGAGACTCAGTGTGGAGTAGACCTTGCAGAGAACAGCAAGACAGATGGCAAAGACTAAAGAAAATGTAAATCTGCTAGACCATGACTATTTGACCTCTAGATGGAAGGCATTTTCAGTTTAGTGTCAAAACTAAGTGAATATTTTGATTCAGTTTCAAATATAGTGATGTTTTAGAGGGGCAAAATAATGGAAAATTTTAATAAGGTTATTGAAACATAAATATCTTCAACTGAGACAGGAGTAACACTCAAGAAATGTTATTGAATTCTAGCTGGGGGAAATCAAATAATCTCAAAGAGCTGGCAAAGGAATGTCCAGGTCAAACATCACAAGAAAGATTTTTCAACAGTCTTGCAAGCAGATGAGAACAACATTGGCATAGGAACTGAAGCTGGAAAAGTGAATATCATTAAAATTGTTGCTGGCCCTGGAACCTCAAGTGTATATAACCAAGTATTGAAAGAAAAAAGAAAATTAGGCAAAGTGCAATAAGAACAAATCAAAGCCAGTCTTGTGGGACTGAGAGAGGAAGTAAATTTTGTCAATTTGTTTTGCATCAGTGGACCTGAAGAAGTGCCATGTGGGAAACCTCATGCAAAATTGAGAAAAATGGGATTTACTGGAGAAAGTGTAAGGAAGGTAGGAAGCAAGGGAAATAGGTGAGCAAAGACAGGAACAGGTAGTTCTGAAAGGCACAGGTTGAAATATAAAGTTTAGATGTTACTAGTAAGACTCCTAAACTTTTGAGTCAATCCTTTAAAATATTTTCTTGATTGGACATCAAAATTGTGGTGAAGTTATTTAGAGGTACAAAGTCAACATCTCCATTAATACCGAAGACTTCTGGACTACTACAGGGATGAGCAGTAGAGGAGGAGGGCTACCAACATTGGATTTTGATGTTGTAAAGCTTTCCAGTGGAAGTGTTTTTTCTTGCCTAGAAGCAATGGACTGAATCTGGATCAGGTGCACAGAGAGGCTAAGAAGACTAGAGAGCCACAGAACTTGTCTTTAGGGAAAGGACACTGCAGAAGACTGACTTGGTTATATAAGCAGATTGTAATATGCAGGAGGTTATGACTGAAATCTATAAATATATCAAGTGTGTAAACACAGTGAGGGGAAATATCTTTTTTTAATTAAGAGGCAACATTGGCATAAGAAGAAATAGAGATAAAAAGATTGTAAATGCATTTAGGTCCAAAATGATGAGATTCTTAAGCGCTATTCTAATTCTTCCAGGGAAGTCATTGCAGTTAAAGAGACTTAACTTTGAAGTTAAACCAAATACGTTTATTAAATAAGTTTTGGGATACAATTGTTTGTGTTATCAAGTGCCAGGACTCAAGGAAGGTCCTAGTCCTATCTTTCATTGAACTATATTTAAGATCTTTATCAGCACAATTATGTCTATAGGACAGCATTTATATGCACCTTTCCCTGTGTTTCTAGGAGTATAAGAATCTGCAATTATTGAGGAAAAAAAGTAGGGTTTTTCCCCCAGCTGGGAATAAGGCTAAAAAGAGTGCATTTATTACCAAGGGTATGTAGTCCTTTCCATGCTTTGTGCCACGGCAGCTTATGAATGTATTTCTTTACTTTTGCAGTTGTTTGTGGTCGAAGAAATTTGTTCCATATGAAGAAAGAGCTACAAAGTTAAGACTGAATGGGGGAGTACGAATGTAATATCAGATGGAGACATTTAGTACAGACATATGTGGAGTAGGAAGGAGGAACTCTGGGACCAGCTATGGGTGACGATGCTGTTTCTGTATTTTATATAGCCAGGCCTGGGACACGCTTCATTCTAAAGCCTGTGGAAAAACATCGGAAGAAACAACAGCCTCAGGATGTTTTGCTTTTCCCACAGTGAAGGTACTATGTGAAGTAGTGGGGACTATAGAGCTGATATCAGCTGTGAAAGACTGCTGAGGAGGGTAAGCAGCACATCCTCTGGGATCCAGCAAGTAATGGAACAAGAAATGCAAAGGTATGGGAAGAATTCAGAAAGGTCCTTAAAGAAAGCCTGAAGGATGTTCTGAAATGATTTCAAAACGTACAGGGGACATTGTATGCATTCAGAATGAGACCATGCTAGCTCAACAGAATATCTCAGAACCTGAAGACTTTCTAAGGGGCAATTTTAAGCTGCTTTTGAAAAATTAACTTCAAATGTTATAAGCGTAAATCACTCCAAGATATGCCTTAATTCCAGCACCACTGGTGCAGACTCACAGTGTGATGCAGCTCATGTCATTGTCTCCAGAGGCAGGCTTCTATGTGCACCTCCTGTTCTAAGGAACCAGCAAGACTCATCTGCCACACAGGGACAAAATTTCAGGGTGAACTTTGGTTTCATTTTCACCACAGAAGGCAGGATGCTGTGGTGCCCTTAACAGCTATGTGTGATGAATTCATCCAAAATTCAGAATTGAGTTGAGATTAACCAGAGCACTCTTGTCCTGCATCACAGAAGAAACACTGCATCTTTAATCCTTACCTGACTACAGTGTTGTGGAGCAAGCTCAAAAAACTGAGAGTAAAGGGAAAAAAAATGCATGGACTCTTTTTTTTCTTAATTTAACAATATTGATGTCTATTGGAATGAATATACTCACACATGAAGACACACAAAACGAGTGTTCTTGTTCAGCAGCTTAAGTACCTTTACAATTATTTGTTTAGGCATTTTAAATGATATGATTCTTCCTTTCTTGTAGTGTGGGAATTGGATTGGGACTGGAAATAAGATTTTTTTTTTTGAAACTTAAAAAGCTAACCAGATATGGAGTAGAATTTGTTTGTCAGTCACGCAACACTGAAACAATTTCTTCCAAAAGAGGAAACACAGTTCTTACACATGTAATAGCTGTCAGAGGGAGAAGATGAATTTGGTAGGTCCAACATGTAAAAAGAAACATGTTTGGTTAAGGGAAAGGTATTGTGGAAAGAGAAAATAAGTAAAAGAATGAAAGTTTTGGCAGAAATTAACTAAGATTCTATTCCTTGTGTTCAAGTTATTTTCCTCTTCTTTTCCTCTATTTCCTGAAGAAATAGTTGAAACAGATCTAATTAATCTTAAAGAGAGTATGGACAAGTAACTGTAATATGGGGAAACGTGTGATTTTTCCCATTTGAAAACTGTTTTGGTGCTGCTTCTTCACACGTACCAAATCTGCAGTTTAATTTCTAGCTGAAATTTCTGGTTAAATTTTTACTGTAGGGCAAACATGTCTTTGAAGATGTTGGAATTGTCAGTATTTTTTTGAGACAAATTATTAATTTCAGCTTGAAAATATGGGATTAGGAAACTGTGGGCAAAAATTTTGAAGAAGAACAAGAACTAGTTTGTCGGAGTTTGGAATTATGAGGAATATCTCTTTGCATGTTTAAGAGATTTTAGAATCTCTGACAGAAAGTGTTTTTTACCTTTGTTCATGGAAAAAAGGGCTTTTAGGCTCTGAAATGAAGCAGAGTTTTCAAGAGTGTGTATTAGACAGTAGAACACTGTGTAGTTTTATCACAGGGTGAGAATTTTAGATATATGGGGTTTTAGGATGGTAAGCAGGTGATAACAAGATGGAGGAAGAACATGGCTTTTGGGTTTCTTCTTCTTCCTCATCTGCCTCCATGTTCTGCAGTGAGGTGGCACATTATAGTTGGCTTAGAGAAGAGTTTAACCTTCTAACAAGGATAATAGTTATTGGAATAGAATTATAAATACTGATTACATGGATTGTAGTATAAATATCCACACCACTCTGAGGGTGGGAGCATTTTAGCATCAGGCATTTCATAGTTGAGCATTAGGCATTTTGTATTAGGCATTAGGCTTTTAGCGTTAGGCTTTGGAGCTTTGGAGTTTTGTGCCTTGAACTGACCTGCACTGGAGAGCTCTGCAGGTCAGGAACAGAATGTAATGAGAAGAAATAAAAATAATGAAGAGAAAACAAAAAGAAAGCCTCACAGCCTTTCCTTCAAGATCTCTGGCTGGTGAAAACAAAACTTTATATTCTTGGGAAACAGAAGAAAAACAGCCGGCCGGCAGAGAGACTGAAAAACAAAAAAATAATTTTATATAATTCTGAGACTAGATCATCTCTTATACCAACCACAAGCTGTTGATTCTGCTCAAAATCTGTCCTCCTATCCTATCCTATCCTATCCTATCCTATCCTATCCTATCCTATCCTATCCTATCCTATCCTATCCTATCCTATCCTATCCTATCCTATCCTATCCTATCCTATCCTATCCTATCCTATCCTATCCTATCACTATCCTACTAAAACTGCCATCTCTGAGGGCTGCTGTACCTTCCTCCACCTCAGCCATGTGCCACGCATTCCCTTCCATCCTTTTGCACGTGCAGAGGGGATCTTTTTCTGCAAGCTGATCTGCCCAAAGCTTAATCAGTGATTTTGTAAGGTTTCAGTTGGAGTTGGCTATTCACTTGCTTGCATTAGTGCCAGTGCAAGCGACAGTGCAGACATGTCCTCTCAGTTCTGCATCAGCACCAGATGGCATGAAAAGGTCCATGGATCCCCATCTGCAGTGGTTCAGTTGCTCACTTTGGCAACAACTGGTCCACACAAGTCCCTTCTCTTACTGTGGACAGCAAAGACAATTCCAGGTCTTAAGAACTATTTTAATCACTGGGAGAAGGAATATTTGGAAAAAAAGTGAAAGGACAAATTCCTGATTTCTTCTCTTTTTACAGCATTTCCTTTTCTAGCATAATCAAACATTTTTTGTTTGGGTGGTGAGAATGCCATAAACACTATATATAGTTCCACTCTGAAAGCAAGCAACACCAATGGCAAGAAGTGGAGTCATTGTCAGAAGCTCACTCCTTATCACAGTGGTTTCACACAAAGTGAAGCATCTCCAGATGGCGACAGGGGGAAAGCGGCGCCTTGAAGTAAATTGTAGGTTAATGGTTATGATGCTCTTCAGTCAAGTACAAGTTCTAGCTCACATCCTTCATGTATGTGTTACAGCAGGTGGTGATATAAAATGCTCCATCTCTTCTTAAACAAATACAGCAACTTTTTGAGTGCAAATAGAGCAACTCTTTTTTTTTTTTTTAGTACCCAAATCCAATGAATTAACCATTATTTCTGAAATAATGGTTGTAATAGGGGTAGGTAGAGAAAAATATCTGATGTGACTTTCAGATAAATCAGTAGTAAGCTGTTTTTCCTTAAAATGCCTCTTTTTTCAGTGTTTTAGTGAAAAAGTGGCCTAATAGTGAAAAATGTCAGCCTGAAGGCAACAAAATTAGAGGATTTAAAAAATCAATACTCCCTAAAAGACAGATGCATATCTTGGTTTTAGGAATGACTGCACGCATTTCCAAGGTGTAGTCAGAATAAGAGGATCCAACTAAAAAAAAAAAAAAAAGGAACCCTATTCCAATGTAAAAGAGATGATGAGTAATGCAGAATATTTTCCCATCATTGCCAAGGTAAATAATGAGGAAAGTGGCATTGAAAATGGTATCCTGCAACAACAGAAAACTGTCTGTGTTTGTATTCTTCATCTAGTATCCTGTGATCATTAGGTTGTGTAGATTTGTTTAGGAGATGGTCTAAATTAATTCCTGCTATTTCAAGTATACAGAGGATAAGAAGGGATAAGTAAAAATCCAACTCATCTCAATGGACAGAGTTCCATTGGGTGCAGTGGCCTTCAGATTAAACTCCAACATTTCTTTTAGATGAAAAAAAAGTTTACTTGGTAGGTGGTTTTGTCATTTTAGGTCTATGATGTGCAAGATAAGGTTTGTAAGCTATTGCTTTGTTATACTAAGGAAATATTTCCCAGATTTCCTGCAACTTACTCAAAGATAATACTTGTGTATTCTGGTGTTTGTAATGTTTCTTCTGCATGCTCTGCCCAAGCAATGTGAAATTTGCCCTAGATGTAGAAAATGATTGGCAAATGATTGCTGTAACCCTTCACACAGTAACTCACAGTTACTCAGAATAACTGCACAGCTCCTCACAAGAGAACCAGCTTGGGTCTTCCTGGTAAGACAAATACAGATGCAGTTACATTGCCAGAACTTGGGACCATATAATGCAGACCTGACATTTATTCTCTACAAAACTATAGTAAAGAAAAAATCAGTTTCTAGTTCTGTACCATTTATTTTGTGATCCTGATTGATTTTTTTTGTTGCTTCCTACAGAATGATGAGAGTAAAGAAAAACACTATTGAATGAATGCAGATTCTAGTAAATACCAATGGAAGGCCAAATGTTTTTATCAAATGAAGCCAATTTCAGTCACCTTGATGGGGCTATTTTTTCCAGACTTGCCCCAGAATATACAAAAAAATGCAAATACAAAATGCAACCTGATTTGAACAAGCCATACTGGGAGCAGGGAAAAAGCAAAATAAGTGAAAATTCCATTCTTTAAGGGAAGAAAAATAAAATCTTATGTCTTACATTCTTTAATTTAAATTTCAGTTGTAATAAAAAATTATATCCCTTTAATCTGAAAATGAGCCTCCGTTCCAATAATCTGAGGTGGTGTGTGGTCAAAAGAGTGCATTAAAAGTTTGTTTCATTGCATCGTTTAATGTAAAACCTTATTGTGTGGGTCTGTTTACTTCCCATTTGTACTCTTTCCCTTGCCTTTTTTGCATAATATATTGGTAATAAGAGGCAACACTGAAGCTACAATTTAATGGGAAACACAACTGTTTATTGAACCAGATACCCATTATTAATTTAACAACGGAATACAAACGCTTCTGGCAATCAGTGCAATAATTCTGTTTCCTTGATTACTTAGGGTTTGCCATTGGCTCCAGTGGAAGCTTAATCCAACCCTCAGAGGGGAGAAGTGCTGCCTTTTAACACTTGTAAAGAAGGAACAAGTACCAGCCTAATTCAGTTACTGTGCATGCATTCCCTCTGACATCTTTTAAAGACGCACACATTTCTCATGTGGTTTAGGAAGGCATTAAATCTAGTCTCTTTTTCATAATTTTTCTAACATTTTAAGACTCAATTAGAGTGAGAAATTTGTGCAGCAAACAGGTTACAAGTATTTCTTTTTTGCAATTAGTTACCAGAGCTCACAGTAAGTGAAAAAAAATTCCCATCTTTGTCTTGAAACTGTATTACGTATTTTTTTCTAGCAGCCGTTGCATCATTCAAATTGCAGCACTGCATAATGGGCCCTGTAAAAATATATAAATTTCAAAGGTATTCTGGAGAGGTTACACCACAGATTAATTTGGCCCAATGAGACTCTAGAGGGCAGTCTTGGTATAGTAAAAGAAATATTTATTTTACTGTCACTAGAAACCTCAATCATGTAGAGTCAGTACAAAATATTAGTGTTAAAAAAAAGTAAAAATTTTTGTGATTAATTAAAAAGATGATTTTAACAAAGTTGTCTAATTTTAGCTGAAATATGAGTTTCCTTTGATGTAAGATTATAATTCACTATAATATAATGTAATTTAAAATTCCATGTATTTTTTATATTGTTTAGTTGGATAGCTATGGGGTATAATGAATGCATCAGAGCCAAAAGTACAAGTAGATATGGTTTGCTTCTCGGTTTCAGCTTCTAGGTTTTCAGCTTGAAAACTACTCAATTCAGACAGTGCATTTCTATGAGCAGTATAAAACTTTACCAAAAGTCCATCAGAAGTCCTTTGCTTAAAGAGAGTAAAATAAAATCCAACATACAGTGCAGATGCAATTTTAATGTCAGTTTTTAAAAGATGTGTTTTACTTTATAAGTAATTAATCTTTATACACAAGTTTTGACTATTGTCGGCAGAAATCAAAATTGCGTGCCTTGTAAATTTTTAATTGAGCAGTTCTTAGATTAAAAAAATGCATTAGTCACTTTGACTGTGTTTAATATTTTAGAAGAAGTTGTTCTGCAAGAAAACAAATCATTGGTAATGAAAAACAATGCGCAGCTTGTAAGTACTTACTGTGCAAACTTTTGAAACATGTAACCTTTGTTTCTTTGCAGGCAAACAATATTGCAAGCTTGTTTTAAAATGGGAACTTACTTCCTGTGCAAGACTTTCATCTGTATAGTTCAAAACATCTAGAAGGGAAAAGAAAATGGTTATTCCCATTTGATGGAGGGGCACTGTCTTCCCTGTTGGCCACAGCAGTCAAACTGTGAATGAGTCAGTGTAACAGGGTTAGTTCCAGCGACCAGAGGGTTGCTGGCTTGGCTCACTCACACAAGGAGGATGGAGGATGAGAAGAGGTGTTAGACAGACCACAAGTCAAGCTGCAGTCCCAAAAACTGCTCAGGTGTCCTTCACTCTTGAAGCAATGAAACTTCCTTGATGCCTCCATCTTTGACTCAGAAAAGTTAGAGGACTAGGGAGTCTTCTGCAGCTTCTCCAGGCAGGTAGAACTTTTCTGTTCCAGCTCTGCTAGTTTATGCTCATGCTGAAGCAAGACTGAAATTATCTGCTTCTGTGCCCATATCACATGGTTGGTCAGCAGCAGTCTTGGGACCTCTCTATAGACTGGGTTTGGTAGCCAAAAATACAGTTATATCCATTTACAACACAGTCAAACAAAAAAGAAGCTGCAATTAAGAAAAAATGCTGCCTGGTTACAGGCAGTAATTTTTTTAATCTGACAAGTAGAACATTTGTTCAGAATAAGGAAGTTGGGTTCAGTACATGCACTGGCCAAGGAGGCTTTAAATTAGCATTTAGTGCAAGGTTGTTCTCCATACCCCCCTATTTTAGTGGTTTGACAACCTACATTAAAAAAAAAAAAAAAAAAAAAAAAATCACAGGGCTAGTGGGAGAAATAGGGAGGATCTTAAAGAAGGACACATTGTAGGGGTCTCCCCACTAACCACAGGCATGTTGGGATGCCCTAACTGCTAGAGCAGGAAACAAATATATGCTGAACATTCTGCCTTTCCTACAGTGTTGTCTCCATGTTTAACATTTTATATCCATCCTTGACTTTAGCTGACGAGATGCATTAAAGTTAGAATAATAATGATTTGATCTATTGGAAACCATGATTTTTATCTGTTTGAGGATGTGCCTTTCAACTCTTCCTCAAAGTATGCAAAGAAACTTCCTCAAGTGATGAGTATTTTTGCTTTGGTGTTTAAATTTCCACAGTTCCCAGTGGTAGGTACTTATGCTATTTTGCAGTGTCTCTGAAATTAAGAGTCTTTTTCTGACAAACTGAAAAAAAATATAAAAAAATCAACAAAGCAACAACTCTGTTATTCTAGTCATACCAGAAAATGCCTTTGAATTCCTATTGATAAAAAGGGCTCTTACAGAGATTCTATTCTGTTATCTAACTTCTTAATTCAAATTGTTGTTGATTTTGTGCAATGTTTGATTAAGACTAATACAAAGACCATAATCTTTTAAATAAAACCAAACTTGCAGTATTCTCTATTTGTAATTTCCTGCAAAGTTTCCTAAGGCACACACTGTTAAGTGTAAGCAACTTCATATACATTTATGGTTTTGATATACATATATCACATGAAACACCTAATGCTTTTGTTGATTATGTTGTCTTTGAAGAAGTGTTTATTAAAGATTTGGGTTCTTTTATAATATAAGGATATGAAAACAATGTAGGTAAACCTTTGACATACAAGCCTTTTCCAGTGACTAAAGAAAAAATCTGTAGGAGTATTTATAATTTCCACTTACACAATCAATAGAATTAAGAAAAAAACAATCCAGGCAAGAAATGTGTATTTCATGAAAATTTACTTTTCTGTTACTGTCCATAGAATTATTAATAGGGCTCGCAAGCCAGAGTCTCACAGAAACTTAAGTAGTCAAGTACTTAAATCCTATTCTAGATAAATATAACAGTGTATGTGGTATGTGGAAAGCAGTTTACTTTCAACAAACACTCATTCTCATTATGAAAGTCTGCACTTTAAAAGAATGTTAAAACATAGCAACTTCCTTCAAAGAATAAAAATTATTACCTTACAAGGTTAATGACCTTATCCAAACCAGAGCTCCTTGCCTTATTCTCAGTTTCCAAGGCACTTTTGTGAACCACACCATGAATTTTGTGTGACAGTCTCAGTAGTAGTCCTGCCTGAATTGCACTTTTGTGAAAATTCAAGTGGAAAAAAATATAAAACCTCAGAAGTCATTTTATATTCTTGTGGGGAGACTGTCAGTAAAATGACTGCAATTCTTGTTTTCAGTCTTAAAGTATAGACTTGGAAGTTTAGACTGTTGTTGCCTCTTACAAGCTTACTGCTGATCTTTTCCCATCAAAGGATCTTTACTGAGCTTGGTGGTAGATCTATAAAAGCAAAATTACACATCAAAAGCCCCTCTCCTAGATATACATGTAGTTTGCCTTAGATATGCATATAATTTTGAAGTTCATATAATTATTTCACACAGATTTATCCTCAGTTCTGGTCCTTATAAGTGTTTAGGACACACTAATTTCTAAGGACAAACTTCATGGAAGTCTACTAGGCCTCTAGGTGCCATAAATTAGTATAGAAGGAAACTCAAATGCAGAAATACTTGTCCACAGTTTTATGCCTCTCCAGATGTTCTCTTACCACCTGGAAAAGTATGTGGGAAGGGAAAGTATATACGCCAATAGTCCCTCAAAAGGAAGAGAAATGCATATAGGTACACTGGATTAAGGATAAAAAGTGTGAAAGAGTTTATCATATCTAAAGGAACATATCTAAAAAATTTTGAAATATGTCAACGTTGTGGTAGATCACACAATCTAACATCACTTCAGTAAAATTGGTGTTACCCTGTGAGGCAGTCAGAACCTGCTTCAGCTTCTTCTCCAATATGATAAAGCAAAACTTGCAGAAGTTGTAGATGTTTCTGCAGCTTGCTGGTTTAGCAGCCTGTCCTTCCAGAGACACTGTCAGTATCTCCAGCTAAGAGCAAGCAGAAATTGGCAGAACTGAGGTGCTGACTACTGTTTGTGTATGTTGTCAGAGTACACTGCATAATTTTAACCACAAGTGTAACTGTGTCAGCTTTTGCAAGAATTTCATCAGGCATAGCCTTGAACTCCAATGTTTTTTCTAGTCATTATAGAAAAAACACATGAATGTAGATATAAATACTGTTGACTGTCTCATTTGATTGTACATATATAATTCTCTATAAAGGCCAATCTTTTTTCTTCTTCTATCAGGGAGCAAGAGAAAGATTTGAGAGCTCTAGGTATAAGTGAGAAATGGAAACAATATACAATGCACCTGACTACTGGGTGCACACACACCTGGGTACCAATATGGGCTGAAAATATGGGTGCTCTTAGTCAAGGTCATTTCCTCAGCTGGATGTGTTGACAGCTTGTGCTGAGGCAATGAGTCCAGGATTTTCCCTCCTGAGTGGAATAACTAACAAATAGCTACAGCTGACGATATTCCAGTATGAATTAAGAGAGATGTAAATCACTGTCAAATTAACAAGGTTGACAAAGTGGTTCAGAAGTTCAGCAATGCTCTCTGAAAGTGTGAAAGCTTAATGTGGAGAATACAAATTAAATCTGCAGGACTCTGCAAAGGGTCATTAATCTTCACACAGTTCTAAAGCTCTACCCAAATTGTGTCTACAAAAACTACAAACAGACATTGGTTTTCATCAACAGAAAACCTCAGTAATATTTAAATACTCCTTTCTTTAGATACTGGGGCAAGTGCACCCAACAGCCATTTAAGATGCATTTGAGCCTGGGCAAATGGGAAATGTTAGCCCTCAAGTGCAAGGGTTATTTTTGGACCAAAGTTAAGAGAACTTTAGCTGGCTCATTTCTGTACAAGGGAAGTCTTAGCTGGCAAAGGCCTAAGGAGCAATCTTTTTGAGTATAAGTGAACTGTCTCTGATGATGATTAATTGGGAAGGAGTGTCAACTCTTCTATCATGTACATGCTAGAGGATTAGGTGTCTTGCTCTTTCTTGTCAGGATGGAAGATTATTTGTGGTTGAAAAGACTTGAGTGCTAGCAAGGTCAGCATTATTACTTTTGTTAATTTTGATGTGGTGCGATGTTTCTTATTTAATGCTTGTTATTTGTGTATCTTTATGCTGTGTAAGAAAGAACTGCTGCCTTACCTTCCAATTACGGTGTGTTACGGAGATAATGTGAACGAGATGACAGGAGTGGGAGTATGGCAGCACTGATGAGTTCTTTCTTTCTACCTTCTGCTGCTAAGCTGTTGTCATCTTGTTCATTCTCTAAAATTACTAATTGCCCCACTGCAATCACATAAAAGCCAAATGAAAACACCACTCAAGCACTTCCACAATTTTCTTTTGATGCTGCATTTGGCAGATGTGTGAGTTAGGGCTCAAGGTATTTTTGGGTTCCAAACTCCTTGGGTCCCCAGCAGAGACTACGGTGTCTCCAAAGAAGAGGAATTTCTAGGGTCACTGACAGATGATGATCAGCAGCAGGCATTTACCTGTGACCATCACTGCTGAAAAGCCTGTAGCGTCTGCCAGTGTGCTGGCCCAAGCAGAAACCGTAAAGTGTCCTGTTTAGTTCATTTTACAAACCACAGAAACATCATAAACAATCTCAAAGCCCTTTTATTAGGAGGAAATAACTCATAGTTTGTATCCAGAATGGGTGATATATTTCCTGTCTAAGTGAAGTAAAATGTCTGGACAGCAAACAGTAGTGTAGCCCATATGAAACAGTAGATCCGTGAAGAAATTCCATTAATAAATTTTACTTTTCTAAGGGCAGTCATAAATACAAGATATAAATAATTTATAATAAATAATATATATATATATAATATAATACTTAATAATACTTAATAATATAATACTTTATAATAAATACTATTTCCTTTAATTTCGTGGTTGCTGCCCCAATATAATGGAAACCCATTGTCAGCCTTTCAATAAAATCTCAGTGAGGTGTTAGGGCATGGGATGGACTCAATGATCTTGGAGGTCTCTTCCAACCTAGACATTTTGTGATTCTGTGGTCTTTTATTTATAAGAATTTTCAAGCATGTATGCAGGAAAGAAAATGTTCAAAAAAGGGACAGAGGCCTCCTCAGCAAATTCCCTGATGACACAAAGCTGGGAAGAGTAGCTGGTATCCCAGTGGGCTGTGCAGCCCTTCAGAGGGACCTCGACAGGGTGGAGAGATGGGCAGAGAGGAACTGTCTGAAATTCAACAAAGGCAAATGTAGAGTCTTGCACCTGGGGAGGAACAACCCCAGGCACTGGCACAGGCTGGGAGCTGAGCTGCTGGAAAACAGCTCTGTGGGGAAGGCAGACACCAAGCTGACCATGAACCAGCACTGTACCCTGCTGGACAAAACAGCCAATTGTTTTCTGGGATGAATTAGGAAGAGCATTTTCAGCAGATCAAATGAAATCATCCTCCTTGTCAACTCAGCCCCAGTGTGAGCCATTTCTGGAGTCCTGCATCCAGTTCTGGGCTCCTTGATATAAGAGACACACAAAGCTCCTGGAGGGGGTTCCGAGGAGGGCAAAAAAGGTGATTAAGGGACTGGAGCATCTCTCTTATGAGGAAAGGCAGAGGGAACATGGCATGTTCAGCCTTGAGAAAAGACAACAGAGAGGAGACCTCACTGATGTCTAGAAGTATCTGAAGGGAGGGTGCCAAGAGGATGGAGCCAGGCTCTTGGTGGTGTCAAGCAATAAAATGGGCAGAAACCAACACACAGGATGCTTTACCTCAATATGAGGAATAACCTCCTCACTGTGAGGGTGACCAACCATTGGAACAGGCTGATGAGAGAGGCTGTGGGGTCCCCTTCACTTATGAAGATATTCAAGAACTATCTGAACACAATCCTGTGCCATGTGCTCTAAGATGACCCTGTTGGAGCAGGGAGGTTGGACCAGACTGTGGTCACTTCCAACCTGACCACGTCTGTGATTCTGTGATTCTAAGACCTCACTTTCATTATCAGAAATTGCTCAGTCCTGGAAATCTTCTTCTATGGTCAGGTTCACTATGACAGCTGAGCCAGAAAATTAAGGATTTAAAAGAAAAAGTAGTCTTCAATCTAATAAAGTAATAAGTTTTTTACCAAAGCCATGGATACAAAAATACCTAACAACATGTAGACTTTAGCAAACATCATGTAGCTAACCTTCTGCTTTTTTTAAAAAAAAAATAATATACATGTTCTTTTTTTTTATTTCAAAAGGAAGAAAATAGGGAGAAAAGAGAAAATTTCTACTACTTTAACTTCAGAAATGTGTTGCTGAGATACTTATTGCCTTGAATGAGTTTTATTTTTCTTGACTTGGAGTCATAAGATTTGGGGGTCAATCAAGTTTCTTTAGGAAGAGAATTCCACATTAAGAAGACTCATCTTTCTCTTTGCTCAAGAAAGGCTTTTAACGCTTCTGCACTCTTGACTATAAAATATGGAGCAAAAGGGTGGGAACATTTAATATACTGGAGCTGAAACTAAAACATGGACAATGAAGCATGAAATGAAGTATGCTTGATATCACTGAGAAACAGAATTAACAAATAGGTAAGACAGAGAAAGTACGTAAAAGAACAATCTTTATGAATAAAAGGACACTTGGGTGATTGTAACTTGAAGAGGGCAAAATTAAAGACAGAATGCGTTTATGAAGAAATGGGTTTCAGCACGTGTAATCATAAGAACACTTAAGAACCTACCATAAAAATATCTTTTCTCCTCTGACCTGTTTCAAAACAGATGCATGAGTGGATTGCATGAAGAACACTGAGTTCTTCAGAGGGGTGGGAATTTAAAATACTGTAAAGCAATTAAAAACTACATTAATTACACTGATTGATAGTAGTAATGTATATGCTTGCCTCTTTTGAAGGAAGGACGCTCTTATGTTTCCAGTGACAAGCTTTCTTAAGGGGGAACCATAACAACTAGAGAAACATAAAGAGCTTCTATAACCTTGTAATCACACATGTCATACACAATGTACTATTTTCCCTCTTTATAGCAGAAATGTTCAGAAATAATATAAAGTAGATGCTTCAAATTATGTTTTCTGTGACAGAAGTTAATTCTAAAGTAAGTATTCCATGAAAGAGAAACAGAGAAAACATTTTTACATGTCTATCATTTGTCCTTAGAGGACACAAAACAAATATGTTTTTTAAAGCTTGACACTGGTATTATTCTGTGTGGCCTGCGGCTATATGCTTTTTCCAGTTTGTAGAATTGAAGGATAAGAAAACAGCTTTGCATTAAGAGGAACACATTGTACAGGTTAATCATAACCATGCAGAAATCAAAATGCTGCCAACAAAATAATGGCGTACTAGTGCCAAGGGAGTCACCAGGATGACTGTGAGGGAAGCTGTGGGAGAATAACAACTCCTTTGCATGTGGGGAAGTATTTCAGGCATGTGCTTCTAAATTAATTATTGATGTGTCTGAAACAGAAGTTTTTACTACTGTCGACAATAGCAAATACTCGTAAAAATTTAATTGGCTAAAAGTTAATTTCAGTGTTCCTCAATCATGAAATGCATTAATTGAGAAGAGCCTTTTTAAAAGATGTTTAAATTTTAAAAGGAAATAAAGCAGAAAAGCAGAATCAAGCAGGGGAATTTAACAAATGTAAAAATGTTGACAGAAGTGAGAGTCATTACCTAGTCAATATTGTATCAATTAACCAAACTAATTGTAGTCCCCAGTGAGAGAAAAGTAAGATAGCATGATTTTCTAGTTAGTCTGACTCATTCCCCTTATCCATTATGTGTGTATATTAGTGTGTACAAACCAAACTAAAAAGCAGTGCCACATAAAATGTGGAAGAATTAGACAAAATAGTGTTTGTAAGAATTTTAAATGCTCTAAATCCATTAAATAATAAATAAATCATAATTTGTGCTGGTGACAGTTGTTACTTTTGAAGGAGAGTGGCTAGCCTGCTCCCAGCTACCAGCTCCCCTTAGGCTGCTGTGGGAACATCTGAGAATCACTTATCTATATTGCAAACAAATAGCAACCCAAGACATTAGTAGAAGTACTTCCAGGTCTTCAGTGTAGCAAGTTAAAGTATAATTATAAAAAAAAAAAGGTGAACACAAACAAATTTTTTTTGTTAAGATGTGTGACAACAGTCTGAGACTAACCTAACTACAACCATAGACTCTTCTGGTAACACTGACACTGAGATTTTAATTCAGCATAGCTGAATAGCATAATATAGCCATATTTAAAAAATTGGAATGGAAAACTACATACAGTATCAGAGGGCTAAGCTTGTAAAATATTTTCTCTTCAGCTTCAGCTCTTACAGAGCTTATATTTTTAGCCCTAAGTGTGTAACATCTTGATACCTCTGAGAAGCTGTTGAAAAGAATCTATTCAGAGGGGATGACATAAAAAGTAAGAGCATGCAATTTTATCACTGGAGTATCAGGACAGCCTTTAGCTCCCTTTGAGTGACTTATGGGTAACCCAGAAAAATCTCGTATATTTGCTATGCCTGTCAAGTGTCTGAACACAGCAGTAAATTCACAGAAATACCTTGAAAAGCCACTTGTCCTACAAATTCCCCATATGAGAATTTGTGTGTTGAAACTTCCTTTGACACTGCTAGGAAATCATGGAGGAGCTTATGAGAAAGTGTTCAGAATGCTGTGAGGTTCCCTGTAACCTCTGTACTTTCTCTTTCTGGACAGCAGGGAGACTGTAACATTTCAGTGAGCACCCCTGCTGGCACACTGGCTCATCTGATGTTGTGTCACCACTGTTCATTACATAATGTAGCACCCACAGAGAGTGATGTAAAACTTATTTTATTTAGTTATTTTAATACATAAGGGGATGTTTTTTAAAAGCTAAAAATCCTTTCTTATTTAGAAATTAGAACTGAACTTAGACTGTTAAAATACAAAATGTTATTGATTGGTAAGGGCTAGCCTTTATCTCTCAGCTATAATTACACATGAAAAAAAAAAATTAGGATTAAACTGTACAGGAGGTTGTCCTGAGATAATTTCAGCTGTGATGTTTACATATATAAAAGACACCCACCTCTTACACTGTATTGTTTTGTGACAACTATGGTCATCCAGCAGGTTACACAAAGCTCTTTCCCATCATAGCTTATGCAAATGATTACCACAATGCACTACAGTAAATTTGCTCAAAATATATCTAGATCCCATGTGGGTAAAAGTATCGTTTGCTTTCATCCTACAGTTTGAAGACCTGTACATATAATCACTAGTAAGAGAGTAAAAAAAAATTCAAAACAGGGATTTAACTATAAAAGATGAAGAACCAATGGATGATCTCTTGCTTGTATAGTTTTACCAACAGTGATAATACAATATCACTATAACTAGATCTAACCAATAATATTATCCATTGAAAATACATTACATACTGTGCGAAGTTTGCATATTTTAGGAGCAAATTTTTCTGTCGTGCTTATGAAAAGGCTGCAATACATATAGCCAGTGGCAAAAGCATTAAGCAGTATGTATTCCTGTTTAACTAAGGCTGGGATACTTATTAAAAGTCTTCTGAAGCAGCTTATTTACAGAAGCTCAAGATTTTGTCTGAAAAGGCTGCTTCATGGGTTAATGTATTCACCTATAAATAAAAGCAGTGACAGCTCTCCTGTCAGTACACACTGATGGACGGTTCCTTTTTCCACCATTACAGCCTTGTGAATGTGGGAAAATTAATTTAAGTGGTAGTTAATTTCTAATGAATTCCATTCAAGCGGTTAATATGGTCCCTTGATGTTATGGTAACCTTCATGGATCATTGCATTATGTAAATAAATTCTACTTTATGCTGGTTTATTAAAAAAAGAGGAAGATTGGTGAGTCCAGTCAAACCTTCACATATACAAACCTGAAAAAAATTTCTTAAGAAATTGCTAAAAATAGACTGTCTGAGAAGAATACACTTGCTATCTTACAAAGCATACCATTCATCTTTATAAGACATCTAATTTTTATATAATTTTGGCAGGATCATCTATTATTTGGAGCTGAGAATAAGAGTTTTGGGAAGGAAAGCCTCTTCACTCAAAGTGGTATTACAAATGCAGCTTGTGTGTCCTTGAGGGACTGTCCAAGCCTTTAGATCAGCTGTTTTGCACAAGCATGAATCACTCGACAGGTTTCACACATCCCAGCTCCCACCTTATTCCCTCTTCTGGGGGGAGACCTTCGGCAGGGTGTGCTCTGAGGAGGACATATCCATGGCATCTTACTCCTGGAAGTCACTCAGACGGCCATGAGTTATTCAAAGGCAAGCTTGAAATGTGTAGGGTGAGATATGTTTCCAAGAAACAGGAGGTAGATATTCATCTGCCATACTGGCAAACACAAAAGTATTTGGGAGGACAGAATCATGTAAAATATTTCAGGAAAGATTAACTAAAAAGGTGTATGGTGTAGCAAATAATGTCCAAGAATGTATGAGAAGGAATGCTTGTAGGCAGAGGCAGTATCTTTTAAGAGACAATTGAGACAGTTGGAAAAAAAGCTGGTAAGCTTTGGCATATGTGAGAATGACTTGTCTACTCAAAAGCTTTCATATTTTTTTCTAACAATATCAGTGATCTCATAAAATATATTACCTTTCTTACAAGGCGTATCTCACAGATTCAAATGTTACATGAAAGAGTTATTTAGGATGATGAAAGGAGCAGAAAGTCTGCTTCATGAGAAGACTAAAGGCCTTGTTCAGCTTAGGAAAATGAAGATTTGAGAAAGGACATGGGAGTTACTTAGAAATAAATATCAAGCAGGTAAATTCTCGAGGAACAGAAGTGCTGTTTAACAGAAAAGATAATGTTGGCATAAGTATAAACAAGTTGTGAATAAATGTAGAGCTGGACTTAGAGGATTAGGAAGAGAAGTGAAGTTCTAGACTGTTTAAAGAGTCATTTTAGCAAAAGACACTTAATATTCAATGCAAAATTTAATGTATTTATTTAAATAATATTCAGTAGTTCCCAGCATAGCAGGGAGTTGGAGTTTATCCATTGCCTTCACTACTTTTTCCATCGATCACCATTCTGTGGACAAAGTGTCCTAGAGCTGACTGTGACCATACTCCTCACAGGCAGCACCTTTCCATGCCTGAAGACAATACAGCTATGTCATGGTTAAGAAGACCCTAAATGATGAATGTTTCAAATACCTTAACACCAATGGCCTCTACCTTGTGGCCCTGCCATGACAGCTCTCTGCCCTTGTGCTCATGGCACACAGAGACAGTGTCTGATTCACACTTGGCACACAGCTACACCACCTCTCCCTGTGAACCTTAATCCACTTAGTTTTGCTCTTCACTTTTTCAAGCAATATCAAGAGATGCACCATAAACTTATCAGAAAGGCTCCTCCATAAAAATTTTTGCCTTTCCTTGCCTGTTTTTCCTCCTGACCATTCTTATACACCAGTATAAATCTTAAGTTTTTTTAAAAAACAGTGGTTTTTTTCAAGGTGCCCAATACAATGAGATGGGTGACTTACAGCTTTCCATGTCTGTGCTTCTGTTGGATAATGCTGGGAATCTATGCTGTGTGCAGAAGGCCATGGTATGAAGTAATGTGAGACATCAAGGCCAGCTAGAGTAGTGGTGGAGAACTGGGATGGGCTGAACGAACTAGCTGTACTGAATACAAGACTATGACAGTAGTTTTAATGCTAAGCTAAGTCTGTCTAAGCTGTATTAGTCTAGGCACTGAACTGTTTCTGAGTCTGTCTTTTGTCTAAAGAAAGCATCCTGGAAACTCTCTGTCATGGATGCAAGGGAAATGACCAAGTGAAAAAAATGCAGGAGCAAAACCAAAGTGGTTCAAACTGACTCATGACATGCCTTATGTTTCAAAACTAAAAAAAAAAACAAACCAACTTAGTATACATATACGAATTCACACTGCTTGAGTAACATGTCACAACACAACTGTAAATGGGAACCACCATGAAATTTGAATGCCTTTCACTGTGGTTTCAGGGGAATTAAGGCAATGATAGATACCCTATTTTTCAAATGAGACATTTGGGTGTTATATAGATCAAACACTCGTAAGTTCAGGTTAAAAGAAATCAGAAAAGTAGTAATAATGATAATGGAGCAATGGGTAAAATTTTGTGCTGTTTAACACACTGAACCAATTTTCATTTTGTTACCTTCAAATGCAAAGTCATACATCTAGAAATCAGACATTGTAGCTACACCTGCAGAAGAGAGGGCTGTTAGTAGAGAGGAAGTGTTAAGAAATGTTAATCCTTTACAGGTCATAAAAAACTGACAGCAAACAAAGTCTTTACAGAAATCCATAGCAATGATGGGATCTTCAAATGAAGGAAGCAGAAAATTACTAAGAATAAAATCCAGGAGCATTTTAACCTCAGTGTGCAGCATCACTAATGTACGTCCTACCTATAGTTCCTGTGTCCGTATTTTTAAAAAGAAATGGGAGAAGGGTGCAGGGAACAGAAATATCCAAAGGCTAAACAAAATATTTTATACTGAGAAAGGTGATTAATCTGATTATCTTGACAAAAGATTAGAAGCATGACTCAAATTTAGTGACTGCATTTTGAAAGAAAAATGCAGGAATCTAAGAACGGAAAGTTTAAAAAAATTTGGTAACTGCAAATTAAAGCAAACAAGCTCACCTTTTTAACAGTGATGTTATTTTGTAACATAATCATATCTGTGTGACTGGCTGCTCATCTGTCCACTACTCATCTATGCAACCCCAGAGCTGTGGTCTCTGTCTGTAGCTGTGTTTTAGGTTTCCTGTGCTACCTCTGGTAGAACAGAATTCTTAAGCCTACAGATCAAGTCCCAGGTTACCATTTCATAGTTACTGTATTTTCATTCATTTAAATACATCAAATAAGTTATTTTTTTTCTGTGACCACACAATTGGTGATCAGGATGAATGACCAGATGGCATAAAACCAACTTGTTATTTAATAGCTAGATGAGCAATCAAAGCAAACCCAAAGTACTTGGAACACAACATAGATGCAAAAGTTCTTATCTAAAGTCTGAAGATTGTATGAAAGTGACCTATTTTAAATATGCCAGTCACTGCTTTTATAAATAATAGCCTCCTAGCATGAGTCCCTTTCAAAACTGTATAGACTCTGGAACTGCTTGCTCCCAGTCTTTTCCTCATTTAGGCACTGTTCATTACCAGTCTTTAATCATATCAGAGAGACCTGCATTATTCCCTGCCTGTTCTTTTGCTAACTTTAAACCACCAAATGGAATCAATCTATTTTTAGATCAAATGACTTCACAAAGTTCACTTTTTATTCTTTTTGCACAGTGTGGCACATAAGCACAGGTAGCTTCTTGAAAAATACTGTTTGTTTTCAACACTTTATTCATATTTACAGACAACAGATTTCAAAGACTGATGCACAAACTTCTAGATGAAATGGAGAATTTATCATTCCTGGAGGCAGGTGGATAACTCCAGCAAGTGACAGCTTCATCTTGGGTGCCAATATTCTCTCTGTACCAACTTTCATCATTTTTAGATCAGGTTCAGTGTCTTCACTGTGATGAAGCTCTTATAAAGATTGCTGCCTCCACTACGAGTGGGATACCGAGCAATAACAAAACTGCTGCAGTTTATCTCCCAGAGGTATAGAAGTAAAACACCACCACTTACCTAAATAAACTGGGCTGTAAAGTGTGACAGTTCAATAACAGCTTTATGGGCAGCTCACCTATTCCTACAGGAAGATAAATTCAGTCCTGGAAAGCAGAGGAGACTGGACAGGTGAGGGCATGTCCCCTCAGAGGTGTGGTGAGGTAAACTGTCCCAGCTAGTTGGAAAGAATACAGTCCCTTCTTAGCCTCTGGGACTAACTGGCACAGATTTCAAGCTTCAAATTACTAATCTAGTGAGCTGTAATAGGAAGAATGCAAGTATTTAAATGTAGAATCAGCTTTATTAAACCGAATGGGACTACTTTATCCTTAACTTCCATTTTAAAAGTAATTTGATAGTCTTCATAAGCATCTATCAAGGTGTGTCTACTCTTGCTGATTCAGAACTTTGCAGATGCTGCAGAAAAACATAAATCAGCTTTAGTGTCAGGTGCATGGAGCTCACTGAAACCACAGGAGGACTTTGGTGTTACTCTGAACTGCAGAGCCTGTTGTGTCTGTTTGCACTGTTAAACAAAAAGGAGAAAGCAGACTGGCTTCTCACTTTTTTTTTTTCATTGCTTAAGAATATTTAAATTTTTCTTTTATAGTTTTATTTATATTTTTTTAGTTTTACATACTTCATCTCTACAAATAAAGAAAAAATTCCAATTGTTAGTACTTGGCAAAAGCATTAGTAATTGCTCTGAAATATCACTCTTTCTTGTATCTTTTTTTTTTGCTTTTGTGGATGGTACAATAGAATAATTGGAAGAACAATATGGTGTCCACATTACTCACAAGTAGCTGAGTGCAGGAAACTGACTGAGGTAGTGTCAGAATCTGGAACAGTCACCTGTCAGTCAGCTTACCTCAGGGTGTACTGCCTCCATCCGAGCAGACACGGCTCCTCGGTACTGTAATTCCTAAAGACTTCTCCCTCACCTGTCATTTTTGAACAGCTATTGTCCTGAATTCAGCAACCAATACTGTAATTCCCATACACACAACTACAGACAAAGTCTGACAGTCATTAATATACATGAGCTCTAAGATTTATCCTCCAGTTGACCTAAATACATCTCTACCTGTTGCGTATCAGGAATCTGACAATCTTATTCCCTAGAACAGTTCTGAGGAGTTAAGCTAAGTTCAGTCACTCACAACTGCAAATGATTTTCATAATTGTACAATGGAGACAGTCACAGGAGACATCAGGTGTCATATTCCCACTCCATTATGGGGATTTAAGGAAGAATGAAGATTTTCTGGAGGGGGTAACTTAGACATGCAAGCAGAAGGAAGCCAAAAGCTGAAAATGTAATTTGAGCCTATTCCAGTCTTCAGTGTATGGATTCTACTTCTTCTGTTATTGGGTACTATTTTCTTCCCTGAAACATTTTATGTTCTAGCTGTGTTTTCTTATCATTCCCTTCTCTTTCAGGATCCAGGGGGAGAAATAAAAAAGAAAATACATACAATTAAGGAACTAACATAGATTGGTATTTTTAGTATTCCAGGACTAAATTTTTGGCCTGGGTAACTTAAGTAGTTGTTGTGTACCCCGTCCTTTGCCAACAGCTGTTTAAGTAGCACAACATCCAGAAGGTCTGTAATGAAGGATGTGAACCCTTAGCTATCAACCACGAGGTTATGTAATGTAATGGCTGACATGATTTCACCTGCTCATTTTGCAGTTGCTGTAAATAAACCTAAATTAAAAACGCTTCACCACCAGATAGTCACCTTCCTCATGTCATTCAAATTACAGAAAGCTATAGAATTTTATTTTTTTTTTAGACCACTGAAACAGTTTGTAGACATCAACTAAAAAATGGTACTTAAAAGTGTGAGATTCCTGCCTAACAGATGGAAAAATTGAGACAAAGGCAAAATTACCTTTTCAAGATTATACAGCAAGTCAGTGGCAAAGTACAATTACAATTCAGAGCCTCCTAGTTTCTAATCCTATAATCCTCTTTCCAAAATCTATTAAGCACAACCAAATATGCTGTTTCAGTGATGGCCATGAATTCTCCATTCTTTTGAATGCTCCACCCCACAAACTGACTACAAACTGATTGTTCAGACAATGACAGATGAATTGTTTATAGCCATAATAAACACTTACATCTCAAGTTTCTGACCAGCAGCCCTACATTCAAAGGGTTTAATTAGGAAAAAATTTTTCCTCGTTGTAAATTGGTGAAAGAAAATGCTGAGTCAGTGCTGCATAAAAGCTTGTCTTAGGCTAAACAGTAATTTGTGCCTCTCTGCTGCACAGAAATCCTAGCCCTAAACTTCACTCAATTTCTGAGTGCAAACCGTATTTCACACCAGCCTGGCAGAGTGAATTTCTCTCAGGGTCCCACACACTGCTGAATTCAGAAAGTCTGTCCAGGTAATGATTGCTGCTGCTCACCCTGGAAATTCACACTTGCAGGTATTGCTAAACCATCTGAGACTGCTCCTGGCAAGAGAGCCCTTGTTCGAATACCTCCTCAGTAATCCACCAGCACAATTTGTTTTGTACCAGTGAGCTGCCTTTTTCTGACTGAACCAAGGGGCTGGATGAACTTTTTCTGAGGCATTAAGACCACCTGCCAACCATCTTTCCTAAAAACCCCAACCAACCTTTATCTCATGCCCAATCCACAGGTCAATCCTTACTATCCACCAGAAAAGTGGGTAGGCCTGGAAACCACTGTGTTTTTTGTTCATACATACATTGTTTACTTTAAAGATGTACAAATAGCTAAACTCACAAGCTATCATAGATGTTCACAGCACACAGGCCTTTTCTTCTGCTGGAAAAATATACACAGTGCACGTGGTTTAACCGTCAAAGTATATTAAAGATGTAAATCTTTCCAAGATTTAAAAGATGTAAAAAAAAAGATGTAAAATATTTCCAAGAAATTTCTCTACCTACAGTTTACTTTCATGCACAAGCTGTGGGTATTTAGTTCTTTTTCATGAGTGTCCGAATTTCAAACCTTTTGAAGTACAGCAAGTAACTTCAAGATTCTTTGATTTTGAGAAGCCTTACACATTTTGTACCAATGTCTTAGATGAAGCTAGCCTCTCCTCTCCCCTCGCTGCCATGAATTTGTTTGAAAGCCCCCTAAGATGGATGTAACTAACCTGCTCCTCTCTCTCCAAACCCTCATTTCCAGTGATGAGATAGATGAGTGAAAAGACAAACCAGCCAGCATATGGGAAACCAGTAATTATTGCCTCTGGAATGCTTAGCCACAGCTTTACAGGCTTAGATTCTCATTGTCTACAAGCACTGAGCAAAAATATATAAATTATAAAAGTTATTGCAATTGTAAAGTTGGGGAATTATAACTAGGAAGAAAAGGTCTTCAAATCATCATACTACCCAATGTTACAGCAACTTCAAACAAAGCGCTCAACCAATTTCATCTCTTTCAAGTCTGGGACACTTTCTCACAGTTCTCTGGCAAACTTGTAGTCATAACAGGATAGTTTTCCAAAAGTTTGCTTTGGTACCGTTTGCTAAGAACTTGCAGTTCAGAGGATGATCAAACACTCCTGCCTCGAGCAGAGTCATATATGAGCCACTGGTGACTGAAGCAATTTTGGCTCTAATTAATTAATGGATTCCAATCCACTAGTTTGCATCAACATTAAGCTTGTCTATATGACCTCTGAGGCACTACTGCTCTCAGTTATTCTGTCCACACCTGTTAGGAGTTCTTTCAAAGGACACAAGAAAAAAAGAATATTCTTAAGCCTCACCGATCTATGAGAGTGAGCCTAAAGCTTGGCAGAATCTTAAGGCAAGTTAGATGGAATCTGAAATTGCCCACCTGAGTTAGAAACTAGTGGTTCTGTTATCAACATCTTGGGGGGGGGAAAGGGTGTTTAAGAAAAAAACACAGTGGGTTGTAGTAATGAATATCAACGGAGTTTATTTTCATTTTGCTTAATTAAACCCAAATGCACCTCAGAGTCCAATGATTCCGCTTCACCATTACTAATTTAACAGCGCGGCAATTTTAAGGCTTCACGCTTAAGATGACAAGAGTTCCTGAAGGCTGCTGTTTCCCACTTCAGTTCTCCGCATCCAAGGCCTGAAATTCCGGCGAAGGCCGTCAAGACCGCACCTCTCTCTAGGTGTTCCAAAGACGAAACGTTGTCAGGCACACAGTTTGGCGACTCGTGTCCCTCGCTGCCAGCTGCCCGGTGACAGGGACACGGACAGCGGGGGGCTCCGAGCCCGGCGCCAGCTCTGCGCCCTGCGGGGGCCCGGCCGGCGCTACCCCTTGCGCTGCTTGTGCCGGGGGTTGCTCTTGCAGCACACGTAGAGCCGCCCACGCCGCCGGACGATGTAGCAGTCCTTGCAGCGCCTCCTCAGCGCCGTCTTGGTCTTCAGCCCGGCCGGCAGCAGCTGCCCGACGGGCGGCGGTACAGCCAGCAGCCCGCGGGGCGCCCGCCACGGCGGCGGGGCCCAGCTCCCACGGGCCGCGGGCAGCCCCGCCGCCCGTGCCCACGGGGCCAGCGAGCACAAGGACGAGCGGCACAGCGAGCACAAGGACGAGCGGCACAGCGAGCGCAGCGGGGCGGCCGTGGTGGCGGCCCTAACCAGGAGGGACAGCATGCTCGGCACCCTGCGGGGACAGCGCACCGGTCAGGACACACGCACCGCTCCCGCTCCCCTTCCCCTCCTCCTCTCCCGCCACAGCTGCCACACCACCCACCGTCCCCACTGGTGAGGACACCCGCCCCGCTCCGCTCCCTCCACCAGAGAGGACGCGGCTGCCCGCTGGCCTCACCCCGCTCCCTGCCCGCCGACACGCGTCCCGCCGGAAGCCGGCACCGGGGCGGGGCCCGCCTGACCGGGAGTCACGTGGGCGGCGCGGAGATGGCGGCGCCCGCCGCGACCTTCGGCTGGCTGCTGCGGCGGAGCCGTGCTCTGCTGCCCCGCCCGGGGCCCGCGGCCGCCGCTGCCCGGCCCTACGGTGTGCGGGCCTCCGGCACCGGCGAGCTGGTGACGCACACGGGGCAGGTGAGCGCTCGGGGCCCGGAGCTGCCGCCCCTCCGCTGCTCGGGGAGGGCGGCGGGCGCGTCCCGCCGGCGCCTGCAGGGAAATGCCGCCGGGGCCGGGTTGGTGTCGTGGCGCGGGGAGGCTTAGGTTGGACATCAGGGGGAATTTCTTCGCTTGAACAGTGGTTAGACGCTGGAATAGGCTGCCCAGGGAGGCGGTGGAGTGTCTGTCCCTGGAGGTGTTCAGGAAATGGCTGGATGTGGCGCTTAGTACCGCGGTCTACTTGGCATGGTGGCGTTCGGTCACTGGTTGGATTTGATGATCTCAGAGGTCTTTTACAGCCTAATTTATTACGTGATTCTCTGTTCAGCGCGCACAGTGGAAATTCATGCTCATGGATGATTCGTACACAGGAGGTACGCGCTGTTTCGAAAAAAAAAAAACCCAAAAAAACTCCCAAAAAACCTAAACAACAAAAACGCCCTGTTAATCAGGATCAGGGTCATTGGCCATTACCGAGCCGAGTGCGACTTGTGGCCCAGCCGAAGGGTTAACAGGTGGAGGAGGCACCCTCGTGTCAGTGCCTTGGAACTCCACGTTTTATCTTTTCCAGTGGAGAAGCTGAGGCTCGTGCCGTGCCTTGAGGAGATGCCAGAGAGGATGGCGAGTGGAGCTAACCTGGGACAGCTCGCCCTGTGGTCAATTAGATGAAGTGTATTTACACTTCAAAATCTGAATTTCCCAGTTCAGTTCACCACCTAGGTGAGCTCAAGGAACGGCATTATAAATATTACATTCCTGTTCACCTCTGCGATCAGGCTCTTCTGGTTACTGGCTTTCATGCCACCCCTGACACCACCAGTTGCCTTGTCTTTTGTACTTCCAGTGTGCAATTTAAGGGAAATGGGAACTAATTTTTGTGTATACTACATGCTTGTAAGGTGATAATATTTGAAACTAAGTAAACAGTTCAAGCTAGCTATTTTCTATGTTTCAGTGTTCTATGTTTATAGTTGTTGCTCTGTAAATAAGATCAAGTTTATTTTACACTCTAGGTATATGATGAGAAAGATTATAGAAGAGTTAGATTCGTTGGACGCCAAAAGGAGGTAACTAATTCTATTTTTTCTCATGGGAGAGGGGGTAGTTTATGGGTTTTTTTTCTTTACCTGATAGAAGTGTCCTCAACCTCACTGTCATTAAAAAAAAAAACACTGACCAAAAAAGCCCCAAAAAACCCCAACAAGCAAGAAACCAACTAAACCCAAACCCCACAACCAAAACCAACCAACCAAAAAAAAAAAAAAAAACCAAAACAAACAAACAAACAAAAAAACCCCAAATAAACAAACAAAACAACCCTACCAAAACTATGGTGAAGAATATTTTTAGGGCAGCTTATAGTTGCTTCTGTCTGACCTCCCTGCTTTTGATAAACTTGAAAAACTCCAGACTTGTTCTAAATTTGTTAAATGCTTGCATTTAGGGTGTTAGAATTGTAGGTATTCGGGCATCTTAAACTTGGAATAGTTTTTGTTTTGAGCATGTATTTTAAGAAGTTGTTAGTATGTTTTTAGCACATTTATATTCAGCAAAATCACATCATTAAATACTCTGCTGAATTGTTCATCTTACATATCTGTTTAAATCTGTTTTGAAGCTTAATTTGCTTCTGTGTAGTTAAAATTCTGATCTTTACTCAAACTACGTTTTTAATGAGCCTGAGAAGCATTTGCTGAAAGAGTGATGAAACAAGTAAAAGTAAAATGTAGACTGTTTTGAAATAATGAAGCCTCAAATGCAAAGTCTAGTAATACCAGCATCATCCAAGTGCAGTGCTGTAAAGGTGGTCCTGTTGCTGCTGCTTAAAATTTCACATAACCACTCTATGAGAAGTCCTTTAGTACTGAGTTTTCTTTAATGATCAAGCAGCACAGCTCCACTAGGGATCTGCTGGCTTTTGGGATAGAAATAGAATAGAAATAGAATTAGAAATAGAATAGATAGCAATAGAATTATTTCAGCTAAAATATTCCTCAATGTCTGAGCCTTTGAATAGTGGCATAGTGTTAATGGTATAAATGTTTATGTATAACAGAGACATAAAATATAAGATTTTTTATGTGGTTGCATATAATTATTCTTTTCCTAAATTAACCTGAACTAATTACGCTGATTTCCAAGTTTTCATATTGCGTTTACCTCACTGTTAAATTGTGACAGATACAATTTAACTCATGCTGTGTGGCAAAAATGGGGATCCTACGCACGAAATAATTAAATTAAAATGTCACTTAAAGTGCTGAATTAGCTTACTTCAGGGAGGAAAGTTGGCAAAGTAGGTCTCTCCCAAGTGTATTGCCATGTCTCTGCTACTTCTGTAGCAGAAGAAATACTCCTTAAGCCTAAATCTCCACGGGGCAGTGGTCCCTCTAATGTGCCTTTGCCATTAGGTAATTTTAGACTCTGTGTGGTGCTGAACACCCAAGGTTTTCAGATCAGCTCAGTTCTTCCTTCTCCAGCAAAAGCCAAGCTCTGTATCTGCTGAGCAAGGTTTAATGCTAAATTTTAATGGTGAAATTCGGACAAAATTTACATGCTAAATACTTTAAATGCTCTGTGCCTATTAATAGGATCTCTCATTATCCCACAGTGTGTTTCAGCTGCCAATATTAGGGTTGACAGCCGTGCCTGTAGTCTGAATGTTGGCATGTTTCTGAAGCAGAAGTTCTCCTGGTGACTGATCTTTCTTGGTCACTTCTTCCCTTTGCCTTCTGTATGGTCCAGGTGGCTGACTCCCGCTCGGGAACGGCCCACTTCAGCTTTCCTGTCTGGGGAGAAGGCAACCTCTGGACTCTCTTCCAGTCAGGGTGTCTGGGCCTGTGTGCTTCAGGTGGCCAGGCCCATGGGCTTGCTGTCCTCTTGGTTCTGCCAGCCTAGTTGTTAATGACATCCATGTGTTTTAACTAAAATCATTGGCAAGGGCCTAAAGCAGAAAGCTATGAGAAGACTGAACATGGCAACTGCTAAACTGCATCAGTAATAGTCCAACAGGGTCATCCTGCCCTTCCGTAATCCCTAAGGTAGAGCAGGACCTATTTGAACGCCCCATCTCAGCTCTACCTTTTCTATTGGGCTGGTGCAGCAGCTGGTGGTGTGAGGAGGACTCAACACAGTGCTGGTCTGTTTTAAATATTCTCTCCTGCCTTCCCTCTACATCTTTGGACCGGGATAAAATCCAGGTTTGGTTTTATCTCTTTGGTCTCCCAGACCATGGACTGGCACAGGTGGATAGGTGGGAAGAGGCAGAAATGCAATTGTCTGACTGGCACTGTGGCAGGAAAAAAATAGCCCATTGATTTATGCTTGGAGCAAGGCACATCTGCATGTGCTGAGGGAATCAGCCCCTTCCTGCTGAGTACTGCTGTGCTTTAGTCAAAGGGATATGTTGTAACTGCAACCACTTGGTTTTTGTTTTTTTTTTTTGTTTGTTTTTTTTTTTTAATTGATTTTGGGGTTTTTTTGATTTTTTTTTTCTGGTGAATTTCTAGACTGTGTCTTGTTTAGAAGGCTGAACCACAGGCAAGTCTTAACTATACAGTGGATGAGAGGTCTTTGTTTTTCTCTCTCCCCACAAGTACCTTTTGTGGTTAAGAAATACTGGGATGAGTAGAGTTCTTGCTTCTAATCTTGAAGCAAAGGTGTATAATGTTTTTTTTCTCCCTCATCCTTTAGCACAAAATGAAAGATGCACAATTTTGAATGTTATTAAAAACAGCAGTAAAAGTTCTTGCTGTTTGACAAAAATTACATGACTTGTGGACGCAGCCCTAGGCAGTGGGGTTCTTGATGTTGCCAATTTCTTTCAGTACCAAAACTTAATATTTTGCTAATTTTTTTTAGCTATCATCTTCTTTTGGTAAGGACAAATTCTTAGTTGGCAAAACTGACTTTTTCATTACTGTACCAAGAAATGCAGATTTTGGGGAGACTTAATAGGAGGCCTGGTGAAAGATACTATGTTGTTATGTACTAGGATTATATAAAAACACAATCGTAGTTCCTAGGGATTTATGTAATGGATGCACAGCTGTCTTTTTCCCAAGAATCTCATCTTTATTCCAATCACAGATGAGTAGATAGTGCCTTCTTTGGGTGTGCATATTATTTGATATTCATGTGTATATAACATGGCCTTTGAGAAAGGTGGCCCCTCCTGGAGTGCTTGTCCCTGAATTGTAGCAGTAGTTGTTTGCTCAGTATTGGATTGCTGTAGGTCCTGCTTGAGGGACAAGTTGCTGTGTCACCAGCCTGTCCAGACATGGATATGTTTTCCAGGCCATGCAGGTGTGCTCTAGGAAGATGCCCTACTTGTCAGTGATGTGCATATTCAGGAACTGTGTATGATGGATTTACAGATTGGAGTAGTGGTGTTTAGAGGTTTTTCCTTTTCTCTGATGCTGAACAATTTGTGGTTTTGACTGTTGTTATGCACCACATTCATGTTTTCATGAGATTCCTGTTCAGTGATAGAATAAGGTACATGGCTAGAGGCTCTAAATTACCAGCAGTTGTTTCGTTTCATGCCTGACCTTCCTTGTCTCACTCTTATTTTTGAGTTTATCAGCAGAGATTCTTCTACAATTTCATCATGTAGTAACTAAAGCAGAATACAGTGTTGGTTAAATATCTTATGTTCTTGTCTGCTTGTTCCCGCTCACCTCTCTGCTGAATCTGCTGAAACCTGAGCACTGATGTGGCCTGTATATCAGGGGAGAGGGACTACTTTTGCACATTTTAGTGTGTAGTTCATTGATCTGGCTTATAGTAGAGCCTAAAAGTTGGTGGAGTTGGGAGGAAGCCTAAGCAAGAACTTTTCAAAATGGCTGTAGTAGAACTGCCCGAGGAGACAGCAAATATCAACTGCTTTCTGTTTGAGTAGGGATGGTGTCTGAAATTTTTCCTCTTTTTTCTTTCCCTCTTTCTTGTTTCAGGTGAACAAGAATTTTGCAATCGATTTGATAGCAGAGCAGCCTGTGAGTCAAGTTGAAAGCAGAGTGATATCGTGCGATGGTGGTGGTGGAGCTTTGGGACATCCCAAAGTATACATAAACTTGGTAATGTCATTATTCTGCATATAGCATGTTTTCCCTGTGCATTCTTTTTTTAAGATTATCTAGTTTTTGGAATGCTAGTTTAACAAAATAAGAGGATTAACCACCTGAGGTGCTCATTTTATTTGATGCTTTATATAAATAGGAAGAATTAGAGGGCTTCCATTTGGAGTTATAGGAATTCCTTTTTGAAATACTTGGTTAGTAGGACAGTATTTTTTTTAAAAGAAATCAGGTGAAATTGTAAGAATAACCACTGAGAGCAAAAATTAACATCCTTGCTGCATTTTGGAACTCTAATTATTTAAATGCCATCATGTAGTTTGACTACACATTTGTAGTATTCTTAGGAATATGCAGTTTATTTTCAATCCTGCAAATTCAAGGGGAAAAAATGGAGGAAGACCAAACAAACCAACCCTTCTTTCAGTCTTTGTGAATCTTGGTAGTTCTGGAGGTTGAATATTTCAGTCATGGCCAGAGCATGAAGAATAAATGTTGTCTTACTATCCTCCTGTTGACAGTAGTGATAATTTCCACTTTGGCAATATTGATTGGTTTTAAGATGGCACAAATAAATAAGAGAAAAATTGTAATTTCCTAAAGTTTTATAAAGTGAAACTAGCAGCTGTTGTATTTTTATATTTTTGCAGGACAAAGAGACAAAGACTGGAACATGTGGCTACTGTGGACTTCAGTTTAAACAGAAGCATCACTGAACGATTATCCCTGTGTGCTTGCAGATTTCTGTTCAGATGTTAACGTTCAACTATAAATAAACAATATATTTAGAAAGCCAAGATTTGTGTTTATCTTAACTATGGGAAGTCCAGTCTGTACATTTTTAAAATCCAGCTTGTCAGGTATTTGAGAGCTGAATGGTATTACAGTAGCTGCTTTGTACTTAATTTAGTGTTCATGTCTGGCAGACTTCTTGCAGGCTTAGAAGTGGTGCTTGGCTGTAGGTAGGTTTAGTTTGTACTGGGCAGATATGTATCCTTTTCAACACTAAATGGGCTGTAATTGTTTACTGGATGATTAATTATCCTGGGTGTTTGTCTTTTGTCATTGTGTGACACTTCTAATTGGTTCATGGTCCAGTATCTATAGCTAGATTCACAAATGGAAGTGCAAAGATACTATGATACTCAGCCTTAGAACACTCCTGGAAGCAAGATTGTCAGCCCTGAATTAAGTGTCTGCTCTTGTTACTTGTTTAAAAGAAGCCACCAGTGCCTGGAATGGTAATCAGTGGGAGCTGGAGAACTGCCTAAGCTGGCACGTGTGAAAGGTGAGGACATAACCATTTGCCCTTTGTTTGAAGAGGTGAGAGTGTAACTGGTTCTGCTTGGGATTCACACACAAAGCCTTTGTAGGAACTGGGTCTTGTCAGACTCGAAGTAGGCATTGCTCCATTACAGGTGGTAGTTTCTGCTCCTTTAGTACAGGTAATTTGACACTGAGATCATCTACCTAGGCTGTGTGAGGCTGGTTGTGGGACGTACCTACCCACTTGCTTAATTTCATTTAAGATAGCATTCTCTCATGCAAGCATGGCTTTCAAACAGGGCCTCTGTCTGGAGCAGAAGAGTCTGAGTTTGGTTTGGTCTTTATTCCACAAAGCATTTTAATCTCTTGTCAGTAAATTACCTTTTTTAAATGCTGGTGATGGGACATGGTCCCAGGGAGTAATTGCTGCTTGTCTAAAATTTAGGGTAGGATTCTAAACCTGCAGTTTACGGAGTTAGATTAATGTGGTTGTATCAAGTTGAACCAAATCACGTGGGCCTAAAGCTGCTTAACTTACTTGTGTTAAATTGCAGATGAAGATGGACCAACTCAGGCTTAAAGTCCTGAGTTCAGTCCTTACTGAATGGTTCTCTCTGTAGAAGTCATGTGTTTGGAGGCTGTACTGCCTGTGAGTACTTGCATGGATACCCCTCCTCTTTTGTCATTCATTCCACCTATAAAAGCTTTGCCTCTCTGTCTCTTCCCTTTTTCTTCCCCTCACTTTTTCTCCTTTCCATTCCTGCTGGTTTCCGTGATCTTCTGGCCATCGATTTATTCTTTGTAATGACCTAGATTTAGGAAGTACTAATTAGAGTTATGCATTGTTGTGCAGTATAGGTTACTGAGCACTGACCTTTCTATAAGGCCAGGGTCTATTATGAAGGTTGTAATTTTGTAATGTTAGTGCAGTGGCCAAACTTGTGTTTAGAGTAGCACCTGAGCATTTACAAAGATGGCAACAGATCTTTCCAGTAATTTGTAATCTGACCTTATGCAGATGATCTGTCAACTGAGCGTAAGTGGGATGTTATGAAAAGTCTTCTAAGTCTCATGCTTGAACTATCATTGTCTGTGTTGAAGCATAAAGCTGGTTGCATTTTACTCTGGCTTTCTACCAGTTTGTAGGGTATTTTGGCTGTCAGAGTTCTCATGGTGCAATCATCTCTGGAAAGAGACCTGAAACAAATGATTGTATGCGGTCCTCTTCCTTGGACCTTTGATGTTCTAATGAATAATATATCTGCTTGGATCACTGCTGCTCATAATAAATTAACAATGTTTAAATTGGCACGGCATCTGCTGAGGATCCAGACAAATCCCATCCCACTGGTCTGAGCTATGGAATGCTGTTCTTGGATGTTCTCCCTAAAGTACTAGTGCTGTGTGAAGTTGTTGACACCCGCAAAATGAAAAAGCCTCTGCTTTGCTTCGGTGATTTCCGTAGGCAAAATTTAGACTTTGCTTCATATCAGTTCCTGTGTGCTAGGTTCATGTATCTACTTGGGAACGACAGTTTATATGAAGTCTTGCACTTTGAACTATGCCATACACATACCTGTGGAAAGGCCAGCCTTGATTTGTAGGAAAAAGAAGTGGGGAAAAGCAAGAATTTAGCTTTACTGGTTGCCCCAAGCAGATGCTGAGGCAAATGGATGTGTGAGGATAGACCAGAGCACATCAGCATCAGAGTAAGGGTAGACTAAACCAGGTAAGTATCAAAGAAGCTTTGCAGTTCTCAGGCCACAAATTCAGACTCAAAAGCAGACTCAAAGCTTTCAGACTTAGATTCTGTCAGTCACTGTTTTGTTCCTCATAGATAATTCATCCCAGGCTGGAATTACAGTCTCTGATTAGCAGAATACAAGCCACAGTTTATACTCTGTCACTAGAGAAACATCATGGTAGTGGTCACAACTTTATCTTGTTTTACCTAGCAAAACCAGATAGGCTTTTTACCCCTTTATTGCTGCATGTGTTAAAGTTGGTGAAAATCACTATGTGTTTAAACTTCCAAAATAAATAAGGACCATCTATCCCTTTCCCCACATTACTTGGTAGCTCTCTGTCCTCTAATTAAAAATTAACTAAAATGTATTTACAAGGCAAGTTCTGTTTACAAGAGCACAAATCATTTCTGTAACTATGGCACAATATGCAAAAGCACTTTTTCTAAAATTTTTCAGCTGTATGGCATCTGCTTGTGCTCTGGCAGTTGCTCTTAAAAAAGTCTTCTCCAAATCAGCAAATAGTATCCCTGAATTTCTCACCCTCTGACCTCCCGTTAATACTTGCCCTTTTTATTTAATGCTCTTGCAAGTATCAGACAAAATACAACATGCTGTAATAGCAATAGAAATGTTTGCTTTTGTAATATCCACATTGTTGGCATTGTTTACTGTGTTCCCTGCTAGTGGTACACATTGTTTTGAGAGGCAGTACTTGTTGGCTTAGAGCCAGTGCTAAAGGAGCCCACATGGATTAAAAACTTATCCTCATATTCATGGACATCTAAGAGAGCTGTAAAGTTAAGCAATATGTACATTGTAAATGGTGGAAGGAAAATGAGAACAGAAGACTGATAGTAAGCTTAACTAAAGCTGATATGGAGCACTGAATTACTGTAGAATTATGCAGATACATTGGTTTAATGTGAGAGGGATGTGTTGGAATTGTAAAGTGGTGTAAAAAGATTGGCAAATTAAAAGATGTATGTGTTATATTATGTAATTGTGTAATAGGAAGTCAATGCAATAATTTCCAGTAATAGGCACTGAAGGGGTTGCTCTTTAGTAAGCAGCTAAATTTAGCCATTTTTAAATTGGCATGCTCAGATAATGAGTTTCAACAGGGCTGTCCAATGAGCTTCCTGGAGCATTAATACTGATTTTTTTATAAGCTTTGAAACACTGGAGAAAGAGCACAAAAATGGCTAACGTGCCAACATTCAAAGAGGGTAAAAGGCATGACCTGGATAATTACATGTCTGTCAGTTTGACATCACTTCTGGGCAAAATAATAAGGGACCTAATTAATAATGAATTAAAGAAGTGTTGTATAATTAGTGCCAATCAACATGAGTTATAGGAAAGCCAGACCATGTCAAGTTAGCATGATGTATTTTTGATGAAATTAGAAAAAGTGGTTGATAAAGCTAAAAGTGTTAATGTAATATCCTCAGATTTCTTTGAAGATTAGAGTTAGTAGTCCATATTTTGATTCAGAAATGAAAGTCTTGTGTAATCCTCAAGTCACACTTCACATGTTTTACATGTGTTAAAGGGTAGATAATTCTTAGGTGTGCAGCTGTCAGTGTAAAATGAGACTCCTTGATGAAATGATGCATTCTTCTTGGACCCCTCATGGCTTCTTTTCTCAGTCCTATGGCACTTAGCTTCTTAGGAGTGTCCTAAAAACCCACGTAATAGCTACTGATGGTTTGCTGATGATGGAGAGTTTGAAGCATTGTTAAGGGAAAAGATTCAGCAATGATTCTATTCGTTGCCACTTAGACAGCCAAGACTGGCACAAAGCTGAATGTATTTCAATGCAATGAACGGTACAGGAAAAATGGAATGCTGTCCATATTTATTGTAAAAAATTTATTTCTTTGAAGTGATAATTGTATCAGCCTGATTTGCAATTTATCCTGTGTGAGTAGCAGTCCTAATAACTTCAGGTTACAGGAAATACTGACCTCTGCATTTGACTGCGGGAGTTCGTTAATCATCCAGTGCTGTGGATTTCCAGTCCAATTCTTTGTCTTAAATAACTTCTATGAACTTTGTAAGAATAAATAGAGATGTGATCAGCAGGCACATCTATCTGAATTTTACACGAGTGCGATTGTTACTTGAGTAGTGAGTCCAGTTTGAAATCTGTAGTTCATTAATTAATATGGCTAAGTTAGAGAAAGTTCGGAGAAAGCCATGGTATTAATTAAAAGAGTAGAAAATGTATCGTGTAGTGAAAGATATAACAAGCTTTGTCTTTGCATTTCCTTATAAATGAGGTTAAGGGGATGACTTGATCGGGTCTACCAGTACAAATGCAGGGAACAAAACCTTGATAATGGGATCTTTATTCTTAGTAAAACTGATGAGCTCTAATGACTGGAAGCTGTAGACAAGCAGATTCAGACCAGGGGAAAGGGAGCTTCACAGTGTGGGATTTACCAAGCATTGCAGTATATTCTGAAACATTCCTGACTATTTTTAAGCTTGGTATTTTCTAAAATGTGTATTAATTGAAACAAGACTGGAATCTGAAAACCATTATGGACTGTGTTCCAAAGGTAATTATATCCTTGCAGTGGTCCATTCTCAGTCTTTGAAATGAAATATGTATCAGGCCAGAGATAGTGGTTCCATTGAATGGTGGTGCTGTAAAAAATGCCTTCCAGACCTTGTTCTGAATAAGATTCAGAAAGGACTTGAACTTTGTTTTCCCACAATAAGTGTTCTAGTGGTCTGAGTGATGGGGACTTGAACTTTACTATTGCAAAATGGTATTTGGCTTTGTAGCAATGTGGAAAAAGACCAAACCTCAAACCCTGATATTAATCATGATGAAGAATTGTCATCATCTGCTCAGTGTCTAAAAAAGACAGACAAACTAAAATAAAAAAAAGTCTCTGCTTCAGGACATGGACAATTAGAGGACTTCAGATCTGTTCTCACTTTCTCATTTAAGAGAACATATGTGAAATCTGCACTACCTTTTGGGATGAAAATGTGAAAGGATTGTTTCCGTTCAAGCTGAAGTCCCAGATTCCGAAGGTTTATTGTAATTTTATTTTTGGCAGTATTGCTTTTGTGGTGCTCTTGATACTTATACCAGATTCTGGATTGAAGAGACTTGTACTTTTCTAAGCTTTACTTACCCTTTTGACTGCCACTCTGGATTCCAGTGGCTTTTCACATTTTCCTGAATGTAAGTAACTAGTGTTCAGAATCTCCTGTGCTGGATAATAGCATCTTCCCAATAATAGCCATGGAATAAAGTATTTGCTGTTTAATCATGAAATGTCTGGTTTTTATGCCAATTAGCATAAATTAGACTTCAGATTCAGACATTTTTGAGAAGCATGAGACAATATTAGGAAAACTTGTATTTATTGGTAAAACATCTGTCTTTATTAATGTTTAGAACAATTGAAAGGGTTTTTAAAGTGTATTAAAAGAACAAAAATAATTCCCAACACTTCCTCTCCCCTCTCTCCCCTAAAAAAAAGCCTCAAAACACCCTCAAAAATGATCTTTGATAGTGTTTACATTAAGGAGATAGATACCCCAAGAGTTTTCAAAAGAGACAAAATATTTAACTAATTATGTCCAATGGGTTGGAAAAGAGCTGATACTTACATTAAACAATGGTGAAATATGTTCTGTTCCAATAATAAATGGAAAGGATATTAGGCATATACTCCCAGTAAAGACCTTTAGACCTGCAGGACTGGATAACTTTGAAAATTATTGGCTGAAGAACTTTCCCTGTTACCTCCATTGATAGATCTAACCTCTTGGAACACAGGTGAGCACTCAGAAAACTGCAAGAAATATATTTAATACAGCAATATAGCATCTTGCTGCTCATTCTGGCTGTTTCCTGCTTCATTCAAAGAGTGATTGGCATCTGTTACTTTACCTCCATGAAGGTTTTTTTTATACACTGTGTCCTGTAACCTTTGTTTTCTTTTGCTAAGATGTGCAGAACAAGTTTTTATTTCTTTTGTGTCTCAACCCTCAGCAATATTTCAACACATTAAAATATTGCTAGCTACAGTGAATATAATAACTTAGCATTAAGGACATTGCTGCTGCATGCAGAAATTAAATAGTAGGGAGGGAATCCCCTTTTTATTCAAGGGAATGCATTCAGCTTCTTGGATAGCATAGTGTTGGAAACTTATGCAGACTTGGTTGTCTGCCATGCCTGCTAGACTCGTTGTGTCTCCTATGCTACAGATTTGTTCTGGATGATCATTCTGTTCCTTACTGTGTGACCTTGCACTTGAGTGTATGAGATTTCATTGAGCTTGGGTGCACTCAGCTGAGTGCTTCACATCACTTTGTAAGCAGTTCTATCTCTGTCTTGTACATTCCTCTGCGAATATTTGCATAACCACGGGTATGTATTTCTTTCTAATTCTGGGAAACAGTTTTGCTTGGTGTCAAGCCTTCCCTAATGAGAAACATCCTTGTTTGACAAGAATTTCCTCATTTGGAACAACTTTTTGTAATCTGCCACCTACCTATTTCTAATTTCACCTAATAGTAGAAATATAACAATAGCGTAAGGCTTCTCCTACAACTCTCAAAACATTTATGGGCCTTACATCTTACAGTATGGATTTTTCTAATGTCCTATATTCTGTAAGTTGTGATAAATATATGTATTTTCTTCATTCCCTATTTTTTACTGGCTTTAATATTTTGTTTCAGTTCTTCTGGTATGATTTTATGCATCAATAGCTTATGTAGTTTTTTGTGACTTTGATCTGATATTCCCTCTTAAAGCAGGCTTTTACCTAAAGTTATTAAGTGACTGAAAAGTGCTGAAAACTTCAGAAAAATAGTAACTTTCTTTCTCTGTCCTTTTTTTTTTTTTTTTTTTTTTTTCCTTGCAAATATTGGGATGAGTATGTTGTGTTTGTGGTGGACAAATACCCAAACCAGGAATTATTTATTTATTCAATTAATGAAAATTGAAACCCCTCATTTTCTAGCTTGTGATGAGTATATTCTGTTCTCAAGTTCTTTTCAATTTTATATTTAAAAATATGTTACAAACCAGGAGCATCTGGGGGAAAATAAGCCCCATTTCAATAAGAATTTTTTTTGACCTCTAATGTGTATTTAAGAGTGTTCTATCAGTTCTAGTATCATTTCTGCTTATTATTTAATTAACAAAAATACAGTGGGTTAGCATTGTTCACTTTCACCGTTTCACATTTGAAGTTGCTGTTATGAGCTCTATAACTGTGTATTGTTGGAACAGAGAAAATTCTTTGGAATAAAATGTGTGAATTGAGTCTACTCTGCTGTACCCATTTGATTCAGAGAGGAATAAGCATGTCAGACTTTCTGTATTGAAATTGCTTGTGCTTCATCTAAGGTCAGAGTTATGAGTAACCTGACTTCTGATGACCTGTGTGGTCATAATCTATGACCTGTTTTCTTCTCCTTTGAAAAAGGATACAAAGCTTCATGGTCCATGAAATATTAAGCTGAAATTCTTGTGCTATTCAAGCAGATCCTCTTACTAGCCAATGACAGTTCCTTGTCAGGTGGCTTATTGGTGTTTTAGTGAGCTTTCATTTTATTTGCCTATTCTTTAATTTTATATAAATTCTCTTGTTTAGTTTTCATATAACCTGAGAAAAATGTATTTTGAAGATGAAAAGCTGCTATAAAATTGTTGTGATCCGAATACTGGTCTTTTTCTCCATTTCTGTATTTTATAGAGTATTTCAGCTTAGTCCCCTCTTTTTGGGGTATTCCATACAATTACACATATGCAGATAATACGTCAGGTAATATGTACCTTTCACTTCTCAAATATGTAATAACCAGGGCTGTGCTGCTGCCTGGGAGCTTGTGATGAGTACCCATAAGGATGACTTCTCTTAAAAATTTGCAGAACCCCATTAGCAATTAAAGGCTCAATTTAGAACCTATGTCCACAGTCAAGGGAAAATGGTGTCAGAATACATGCTGTGTGGACTAATCTAGTCATAAGCTTTCATGGGTTTTGGTGTTGATAGACTAATTAAGGTTCTGTATATCTGGACCTCTGAAGAAATGACCTTTTCTATGAATTGTATTTGTGTAGATAGGAAAAAAACCCACAATTTGTAGGAAACGCTGATTTAATTTCATTTTACACTCTATCATCTGTAGAGTATTCTGCTGTCCAGACTGTCTGTTTTGGTGGAGGGTATTTTTGTGGTTCATGAATCATCTAAAACAATGGAAAGAAGCATGAGCTAGGATCCTAATCCATTTTGCATCTGAGTCTTATAGACTCTTTAGCTAGCATCTACTTTTTTCCTGTGTGCTTGTTTTCTTCTGAGGGCATGAATTTCTGCTGAGTTGATTAGTTGATGGCAAAATGTTAGCAGGAGGATGGACATGGCTGCTTCCCTACAGTTAGAGCACTCTTGTATGGGGTGTACTTATTAATATGAGGCACTAATGGGCACAGGTATCAGAGCTTTGGTTAAAAGAAGTATGGAATAAAATTCCTTTCTTCCTTTCTTTTAAGACTACTTGACATAATTTAGAAGTTAGAGCTGGAACATCTGCAACAAAACCAAACTAGTTAGTGTGAGAGAGAAGCTTAAATTATTTCCCATTTTTATCCCTACATTTTGCTTTCTGTACAGTCCTCACTGAGTTCTATCATTACATAGGGATTTCACTAAATGGATCTTTAAGGTATTTTTGCAATATATATATATGGGTACAATTATGACATATATATATATGGGTACAATTCCAATACCATGTTAGTAAATCAAATTAGTTACAAAGCAAATATGATGCATTACTTCCTTCATTATGAAAGGTAAGTGAATAGAGACGCATGTCATTTGAGTAAAAATATGCACATGTGTATTAGGCAGTTGGAAAATTTTGGTGAAAAAAAGAAACCCACAATGACTTAATACTTCTTTTTGATGGCTTGCCAGTGAAGCCAAGGAAAGTCACACTGTCAACTCATCACTCTGAACCCCATGGTACTATCTGAAGTGCTTCATGTATCATTCATTACAGCAGGTAGAGGGACAGTGAAATGTGGTTCACTTTAGCAGGAAAGTCCTTTAGGACTGTTTGGTTAAGTGACTTAATGGCTTATTCTTAATGTTCTTTTCTTTTATCTTGAGACCTTATAACTCAAAATGACCGAAAATAATTCAAATTCTTCTTGGCAGCAGGTCACCTGTGAAATATTTTCTGTCCAACTTTATTACTTTTGAATACAAAATGCCAAGAAAAACGTGTGTGTGCCTGGATATATGAAAAACTTACAGATATATACATCTTATGTGTACATCTATGACCCCTTTTCATCTTCTGTATACTTATGTGGGCATTTACAACAGCAACAAAGAAAAAGTGTTTTAAATCACATAATCTGTACCCCATTATAATCTGCTCCGTTTTAAAAGCACTTAAGTTTTGACATGAGCCACTGATAAGTGACATAAAAGCAGAAACAAAGGAGAATTAGAAGCAGTGGGACTTAATGGCAAAGATGTAGTGAAGCGAAGATGAGAGCTAGTGAGCTTTTGGCGAAAAGAAGGGAATTCAGAGGCAGAAGGCCTTGGTCTAAACTTTTTTCTTAATTCTCTTTCTGTAATATGGGAAATATATATGTTACATAGGAATTTTTAGAAATCATTTAATACACGTACAAACAGAAGAACATGGAAACTCTGTTTAAAAATAAAATGCCTCAGAACTTCCTAGAAGGATAATTGCATTAATTCTCCATATATCTTTTAAATTTCATTATCAGAAGAGAAAAAATGGACAGTGAAAATGAACATTTTATGTAGATAGAATTTGCCCAGAAAAAAAAAAAAAGTCCTTTTTTAGGTATACTGTGGTTTTGTGCAGATGTAGAAAAAAAGACAATTTAAAGGGAAGTGGTATCTTGGGATGTGATCAAAGAAATCGCAGTTAACAGTCCCTCTCTATAAGATTCTGATATAAGCAGAACAAAACAGATTAAATACAAATCTGACAAAAGGGAGTGAATCCAATGAATCCAAGCAACACATACGCAGGTTGTCAGTTGCAGGTATCTGTTAGGTGACTCTTTTCCTGCTTATGTTTTATAATTGGATGAGCAAAATGGAACATATTTATTAGCATTTTGTGATCTATTAAGCAGTGAATGAGAGAAGTACTAGGCAGCTGCTAGAGGCAGAGAGGACTGCTGCTCTCCTCTTGTATTCCTCTCCCTTAAGCCACAAACCATCCTCACAAGTACTAAAGGAAGCCTGCTATTTACATTTCAAATACCTGACCAAATCAAAACCAGGCAATTTCGGTTTGAATCTGTCCTTCCTCGAACCTGTGCCATTCTAATCTTCTACTTAAAAGAGATGGTGTATTAAGTAATTTCTTTTAATAATAAAAATCTAGACAAAGTCTTAACTGTGAATCTACAGATGAGTCAAAACATTGTTTTACTTTCTGATTTTTTTCAGTGTAGCTGTAGAACTGCTTGTTGTTACCTTTAATGTTCATTGTTAACCAAATATTGCCTTGTGTCTTATCTTTCTGGCTTTCTGATACTCTCTGGGCATGTTTATGCTCTTGCTGTATATTAATTTTTCATTACGTATCCTTGACATCACATGTTCCTGTGAAATCCTTTCACAGGACAGATTGTTTACTGAAGATTTCTGTAAGGAGCTACCTAAAGCTCCTACTGAGAACTTCATGCAATGTAGCCATGTCTGCTCAGGTGTAAAATATTTCTTGAAAACTGCTTCCAATGTTTTATTATCTTCAAAGCATCTTCAAACTAATATTTGTTCTAATCTTGCATTATAATTGGCCCCATGTAAGTTTACTTGGTTTGAATGAAATAAACCAGAATGTGTTGGTATGGTCTCTTCCACACATGCACATCCAAAGATGTACCTTCTGAACAGACCATGGAAACAAGTAGATGGAAGAACCAGTTTGTGGTACTGTAGTGATGTAGAATTTTAAAGTGGGGGAGAATTATTTTCTTATTTGCAGGAAAACTATTTGGCAGGTGCTTTCATTCCTTGGCAGGCACTACCTCAGTTACTTTTGAAGCACTTTTACTACCCCCACATCCCTCAGGAACAAATCATGGCACACAGAAAGGCTGATCTGTAGTTCTTAATCTTGATATCATAATGCATAAGGTTTTTAAAGAATTTAAGTGTTGGGTGTGGAAAGTCATAACTGTTTGTCATGGGTTGCAGTGCAAAATGTAACCAAAGCTGTGTATTCTATCACCATCTGATGAAACTGGGGTTGTGGGTCAGGGGGTAATCTTCTGTCAATGGCCAACTGTCAAAAACCTGCTGGGGCAGTTTTCTTATCTCTTCCACACCCCAGCCTCCCTCCAGGGAGAGATCTTCTGCTAATGGGCCATTGAGTCTCACTGATAGAATTCCATCATCCCACTGGGAAATGCTCCAGCCAGGGGGAGGAGCCAAGTATTCCTACCTGGATAAAAATCTGTGAGTTGGAACACCAAGGCAGGCTTTCCACTGGATTCTCAGAGGAAGACCAGACCTATCTAACACTACTGGACCTTCAGAGAAAAGTGAAAGAACCCCACTCTTTCTACAGGAGCATCGCTTCAACAGAGCCACATCTGCCACTAGGACTGCAGCCACCCTTGAATGGGATTGCCACCAACACCCTGACCCACAGGGTGTCAGGTTGTATCCTAACTCTGTCAGTGGGTTTGTTTGTTTTGTTGGTTTTTTCTCTTTTGTAATACTGCATGTGTTTTGGGGTTTTTTTGTTTTTTTTTTTTTTGTTTTTTAATTTTAGTTCCCCTAATAAAGAACTGTTATTCCTATTCCCATATCTTTACCTGAAAGTCCCTTAAATTCAAAGCTATAATAATTTGGAGGGAGGGCATTTACCTTCTCCATTCCAAGGGAGGTTCCTGCCTTTCTCAGCAGACACCTGTCATTCAAACCATGACGTTGTTCAAAGACCCATCGTTCCTCTCCAGTGATGGACACTTGTGGACCCCTCTCCTTTTGCATTGTCTACTGAAACTACTGGAACAGGCAGGCTGCCTGGAACCTGATCTTCCTGAGCATTTTGTGCAGCCTTAAAAAAACCCCAAAAAACAAAAGCCAAACCCAAAGCAGAAGCCTTAGAGATTTCCCTTCCTGTGTCCTTTTCATATCAGTAACCCCAATCAGTAGTTGAAAGTGTGAAACTATTTAGGTACTGTGTAGGGATGATCAGTGCCCCTCATCCCACAAGACCTTCCTAATCGTGACATAAATCCATGTTTAAAAAATGAAGAATAAGATCATTATCTTTTGCCTAGTATTTTTTAAAGAAACTAATATATAAAATTCTGTGCCTTTTGTTTCTGTACACTTCCTGAAGCGTGCTAAGACCAAAGAGTCTTCAGTCCTGCAATAGTGAGTTCCTCAATCCACACACATTTTATTGGGGAAAGTTGTATTTTTGGGAGATTGTGTTTTCCATTTTTATATCTTGACTGCGTTGAAATAGGCCCTGATAGATCTTCTGTATATGCTTTTCCAAGAAGAATTGATCACTATCCTGTATTTTAGGATAGCTATTTCCTGGCATTTTAAAGGTGGATTTTAAGTATTCATCTGATAATTATATGTTGCTACTGTGTATGTATGTGAAGTAAAGGTTTTGATATTTTTCATGTTGAAATGCTTTTGGTTGTAGACGTGCCTTTCTAATTGTCCTGGAAATTTTTCTTCTTATACAGTGGTAAGATTCTCCTTTCATTTGCCCTTCTTAGGGATATCCAGTCTGTCAAAATCTGATGAACATCTGAAGAACCCAGGTTGTGCTACTGCCAAGGGAGTAACAGCTGCTGCTACAGCAGCCAAAACTGCATCTGCAGTGGCTACCTCTGTGCTGAAAATGCTGACATGTCACTGTAGTAGAGCTTGGGGTAGTGGCTTTGGCTGCTGCAGTTTTGCAGAGAACTGTCTAGTTTTGGTGGTGGTTTTTTTAAAAGTTCAAATAAAAACCAATTTTAAGAATTTTTTTTTTTTGTAAGAATTAGAAAAATATTTCTGTTGTAATTTTATGAAGCATTCAGAATCTAGAACTGAGCCTTCAATCATCTGCATGTGCTTCTGGTCTTTTCTGGATCTGCATTTGGATTCTGAATTGCATGACCATATACAATTTTTTTCAAAGTCATCTTGCTTTGTTTAGACTTCAGAGTGAAAAACATCAGGCGTAGAAAGCTGGTTGTGTGAGCAGCAGTGGAACTTCTCTTTTGAGTATTTCACTTCTCAGTAACAGACTCCTGATGTTGTCACTTGCATGCAAGTTGATGTGCTTGATTATGTGTCCCTTCTTACTCATCTGTTAGCTATTTTAGTGATTCCCGTCATGGGATCATAGGATGGCTCGGATTGAAAAGGATCTTTGAAGGATTAAAACTAGATGATCTTCATCAGAGGTCAGGAAGATCTTCCACTAGATCAGCCCCGACCAACCTGGCCTTGAACATTTCTAGGTATGGGGAATTCAGAGCTTCTGTGGGCAACATGTACCAATGTCAAACCAATGTAATTGTGTAAAGTTTCTTACTTATATCTATTCTAAACCTACCCTCTTTCAGGTTGGAAAGGTAGCAAATGGAAACCATTTGCCCTTGTCTTTCACCATAGGCTCTGGTAAAAACAGCCTGCCTCTCTCTCTCTCTCTCTCTCTCTATCTATCTATCTATCTATCTATCTATCTAATATCCCTAAAAGCCTCCTTACAGTATTCCAAAGCCACAGTAAGGTCTCTCCAGATCCTTCTCTTCTTCATGCTGAACACCCTGACTCTCTCAGTCTGTCTTCACAGGTGTTCCAGCCCGTTAGTCATTTTCCTGACCCTCTCCTGCACCCAACAGGCTTCTTGTACTGGAGACTCTAGAAATGGATTCAGTACTCTGGGTGGGCTTTCATGAGAGTGAAGTAAAGGGGAGAACCACCTCCCTTAACCTGCTGGCCACATTACTTTTTATGCAGCCCAGGACACTGCTGGCTTTCTGGGATGCAAGAGCACATTGCTGGTCATATAAAATTTTATATCCATCAGTATCCCTATGTCCTTTTCTCCAGCTCTACTTGCAGTCCATTCAACACTCAGCCTGTACTGATACTGGTGATTGCAGCCACATGAGTGCAAGACTGTACGTGGCCTTGTTTAACCTCATGAGGTTCAGTGACCTGCTTCTCAAGTCTGTCAAAACCCCTCTGAATTGCATCCTTTTCCTATGCAACAAAGTTTATTTTCAAAAACTACTAGTCAGACCTCTTAATAGATGTCTTTGGAAACAGGAATTTCCTAGGGTTCCATGGATTTTCTGATGATAATTTAACTCCATTTTAGAAACTATTATCAACTTATTGATGTTGCAGTCTAAAAAACACTGCCAAAGCATGAAGGTGGGCTTGAAAATGAAAAGTTTTCAGAAAGAGCCACCTCCTCATGGAGAGAGTCCAGGAGGAGACATGGAAGTGCAGAAGTTGTCAAAGTGCCAGAGAAGAGAGGGTGAAAGCATTTTTTCCATTTGTTGTTTATTGTCCAGTGTTGAAGGGTCAGATGCTTGGCCACCAGTAGGGAGCCAGACACACTCCAGCAGGATGGGGGAGAGAATCAAAAGACTGAAAGTGAGAAAACTCATGGGTTGAGATAAAAAGAATTCAATTGGGAAAGCAAAAGCTGCACGCTCCAGGAAAGCAAAAGAGGCATTCATTCACCAACTCCCACAGTCAGGCAGGTGCTCAGCCATCCCCAGGAGAGCCAGGCCTTATCACATGTCACAGTGACTTGAAAAGACAAAACGTCATTGCTCCAAATCTCCCCCATTTCTCCTTCTTCCCTCCACTTTGTATGAGGAGCATGACACCATATGCTGTGGGATAATCCTTTGGTTAGTTGGGTTTAGCCATGTCCCAGCTGTGTCTCCTTCCAGCTCCTTGTGCACCCCCAGCCTTGTCACTGGTGAGACAGTGTGAGAAACAAAAACCCCCTGAATCTGGGTTCAGCACTGCTCAACAGTATTGAAATCATCTCTATGTTGTCAATGCTGTTTTCAGCAGAAATGCAGAACAGAGCCTCATAGAAGATACTGTGAGGAAAACGGACTCTATCCCAGCCAAAAACAAATGCAGTGTCTTTTAGAGGAACTCCAAATAGTTCCATCACTACAGACCTCTGGATTGATGAATTTGTTGTGTGGTCTTCTTATGTACTAATAACTGTCTAGGGGATGAGGGAAAAGTTATGTTTGTAAGCGATCAATTTTTGTGTCAGGATGCATCAGGAATCTGAAATTGCATTCAGTGTATGCATGCAGCATCCAGAAAAGGAGATAAAACCATTATGAAAAACAATATGATACAAAATTATTGAGGGCAGCAACAAGAGTCACAGAGGAATTTCAAGGTACATATTAACAGAATTGTAAAATGGTTTAGGAATTCAATGTTAGTAAATAAAAAGTAATGCAGACAAAGGAAGAATATATGCAAGGAAGAACTTGGCAGATAACTGTTAAAAAATTGAATATGTGCTTAGTGATGCTAAGTAGGTAAATCTAAAAAGGATTAATTAAGGCTAGGAAGGAAAACTGAAATATCATTATAACCCCATATACAATGGATGCACTTGTCTCTGGAATACTGACAACAATTACTGTTACTCCCCACTCCCCTCTGAAAGAAAGATGTAATAAAACTGGGGAAAGTAAAGAGTAAAGCAAAAATGTAGGAACTGCCTGGCTAGGACATACCAGTACCTAGTAACCTGTTTCTCACAGCTGGAAAGGGTGGGTGCCAGAGAGAGATGCTAGGCTGCATGTAATGATGCTTCACTCACACAGCTTAGCAGATTCCTGGTGTCATATCTTTGTAACTAGTAGCACTGAACAGATTTTTTTTCCCCTCACTGTGTTCAGTTCAGTTTTGATCCTGTATAAACTTGAACCATCTTCAGAGCCCTGAACTAACGCATCTCACAGCAGCACTGATCAGAGGTACAGAAGTTCAACATGAAGCATAACTAAAGAGATTGACTCTTTGGCCTGGATGAAAAATAAGTGAGAGATGAGATGACAGGGCTACAGAAGAAGATAGTCAACTGGTTGTTATGGAATATAACTGAAATCAAAGGGATTGGAAAAGGCTAAAAAGCCTGAAGCACATAAAGAGGACATAGATGTCAGCAAAGGCCTCCTGATAGTGCCTGGCACTGTAATCATCTGAGGTGGCAACAAGCACTGCTCATTGTTGCTTTGCAAGGAAACATCAGCCAGGTCATACATTGATCTGTTGGACTGCATCATGAAAGAAAGGGCTGCAAGTTCTTTATGAGTCTGGTTTTACCCCTAGATCAAAACCAGTTTCTCCAAGTGTGCTTTAGGATTTAGAAGAAAATGACTGATTTTTTTAAATGGAATAATGCGGCTGGTAGAGGGAGTCCTGGTGTTGTTAGTGAAGATTCAGAGTCTGTGACACCAATTTCCAACCAGGATATTGTCTGTAATGGCAATGTAACTTGTAATGGTAGGAGAGCAGGTAGCAGAGTGTGAAAGTGGTACAGCCCACTGGGAGATGATCCTGGGGCAGACGGGTAGTAGGATTTACAGGTTTCCCTTGTGCTCAAAGGGTCAAAGATAACCAAACAACTGGATTCCTGTTCTCCATCATGTCTATCAGGTTCCTACAGTACCAGGGAAAAAGGTAATATATCTCTGTCTCTTGGAGAGTGTTGCCATGAGCAAAGTTCTTGTCTCTAATTCCCATGTACACGTTTTCAAATGGGATAATCTGGCAACCAGTAGACCAGAGATTCATGGCAAGGATGGTAGAGACCCTGGCATTTCTATCTCAAGAGATCTTATCTATCTATTTCTATCTCAAGAGATGTCACTACAAATATGGGCTCTGGCAGGTAACAATGTGTCACATGTGATGCACACCATAGGAACTGATTGCCCTGTGTTCACAGGAAGAGAAACAGGTGCGTGTCCAGCATCAGGGCTGGGTGGAGCTGCATTGAAGTGTTTGGTCTTGTATCCACAGCTTATGTCCCTGTTTTCCCGTCACTCCATTCTGCTGGATGAGGTGGCTGGAGGAAGTACAATAGTGAAGTCAACAGCAGATCTCTGAACCGTCTGTGGTGGTGGTGATACTGATAGCTCTAATGGGGAGAATAGCAGCCAAAGTGAGTCTGTTTGCAAGGAAGGCAAAAGCCACATTTTGGTAGGATCTGCTATGTGCTACAAGAGAGAAAGCAAAAGGAAACTGCTAAAGTGAGGAGAAAAGTCATCTGGGTTAAAAGGCGTTGGAGCGTAAGGAATTCATGCTAGAGAAAGAAGATAGATGCAGTAGAAATTGAGGAAGAGGGAGGGAAAATGAAGGAGAAATGTCAAAGTTATGAATTTCTGTAAAATTCTGGGGCTTGGTCTCTTAGTGAGAGGTAGTGGGATGGAAGTAGGGACATTCTCATGTCCTTGTAAAAATTTCTTGGGGCAAACAGTATTGGTGCATGTAAAGGTTTGGAAAGGCTTTTTCTGTGTGGCCAAGTGGTTGAAAGGTGTAGCTTTACACTAAGAACAAATAAAATTTCATTCAAACTACCTGTTTCATAAAGTGCTTAAAAAGAAAACAGAAATAGGATTTTGTCCATGCAGTATGGAATACAGCCTTCAAACAAGAATCTGAATTAATGAAGTTTGCATTAATGTACTGTTTTTATGATGGCATATCTGGTGGGGATTAGCAATTTCTTGGATGGAAAATTATTTTAACTCTAAAAAATGGCACATTACCCCTTTAAGAAAAGAGAAGTCTAGCAAGTCATTTTTGCATACCAGTATGTAGTAAAGTAAAACTACAGGAGACAGATGTTGGTGTGTAGTGTATGGGGTCATCAGTGATGTTTACAAACCACTTTGAGTTTATTCCTGTATTGGTCTAGAAGCATGTGTGGTTCAACTCACAGAAGCATCAGAAAAAAAAATCAGAGAAGGGATTAAGAAAATTAACACACCAGAGGTGAAACACATGATGTGTGGAGACCAGCTGCAGATTTTCATTGTTAATCTTAGAAAAAATGAGCAAACATGAGACATTTAAAGGTGGAAGAAAACTATTTTCATACACAATGCATAATGAACTTATGGAAGGGCTCAATATGTATTAAAGAATTAGAGGCAAAAGATCTTTTCTGTAGAAGCTACTCTTAATTCAGAAGCTGTTTTATTGGAAAAATGCAAATGCTTATATTTACTCTTCAAAAATATATATTCCAGAACTTCCTGGTTTTGTTTTTGTGTTACTTTTTCAGATCTTCCCCAGAACTGGTAGTTCCCTGAGTCCCTGCTAGATGGCATGGCAAGCCACCACAATAATAATAATGTGATAAAGCAGATGTACTGTTATGTTCTGCGCAGTAACCAAGAGAACTGCTCAGCCAACATTTTTCCATTCCCTTTTCCTTCCTATATTTTCATCATGTTTTCTTATTTATATATGGGAGAACACATCTAAGCTTTTAGTTTCTTAATTATTAAAGCAATTATGAGCAGAGGTAAAGTTTTCTTTCTCCTATATAGATGAAAGGAGATAAAATCAATACTGCTTGTAGCTGTATTTCATAAAGCCCATTTGATTCTTAATAGATGCTTTATCTGTTTTTTCTGTCTCTCTTGCTGTAGAAATGGTGTGATCCAAGCTCTCTCTAGCAATGTGCCATTCCATCCCTGACACCCAACTGCAGATGAAACTTTCTCCTTGGTCCCACAGGACCTTGTGAGTACACTGTCCTGATGCACCTTTCACTTTGGCTTCATGAAGACTATGCTGGCATGAGGGCATAATGTTTGAATGCTGCTACTAACAAAGAAAATATTCAGTTTTACTTCCAGTGTTTTTCTCCTTCTGAGTGTGTTAAAACCCGATTCGGAAAGTCTGGCTCTCCTGCTAATCTGTTCAGGTGAAATTAAGTGTGATTCTAAACAACTCACTGAGGTGACACTGTTGTAACTGCTGTTAGCAAAAGCACAATTGGTGTGCAAAAGATTTACATGGGAACATTTGCAAAATTACCATTTGAATGGATATTAGAAAGTGATGTTTTAATAGTTGCTGCCTTACACAGTAATTGCTTTTAAAACCAACAATAGATGCAATGGGGAGGGACCAAAGGTAGTCGGTATAAGCATGGATTAGCTATGGGCATGTTATCTGTCGTAGAATTCAGTCAATATTTGCAGGTGCAGATTTACAGAGGGGGAGTCTTCATCTCCTAGTCCTTGCAGCAGCACAGGGAGACTGGCTATACACAGCCCTACATTGCCATTTCTCCTTGGCATCTTGGTCACAGGAGGCAGATGTAGGTCACTGAAGGGGATCTGTGACTGCAGCAGCAGCTGGTGAGTGGGAGCCTTGTGCTGGGTCCTGTATGGTAGGGGAAGAAGGATCATGCCTCAGCATGAGATCAGGCGTGCAAGGGGTAAAGCTCATCTTGTGCCCCATGCCTCTCCCTGTCACAAGGGCACTGCACTGGCCCCTGCTGCAACTTGACTTGGCAAAGCACTCAGACACTAAAGAGAGAGGCTACAATATTATAGAGGTTAATATGTAAAGCTGTCATGTAAAAAAAAAAAAAAAAAAAATCTATGCTCTCTTTTTACTAGGGTTTAATAGAAAAAGCTTTTCTACACTGTAGAGTTAGTAATTCTGCGCACACAGAGGTGAACAGAACTAGTGAGTCTATTATAAATAGTGCTACGTTTATCAGTTCTAATCTCATTTGTTTTCCTAAAGAAAAGGTAAGCATTAACAGACTCTTAACTTGTGATGATAAACGAATTCCCTTGCACTGCATTTCAGGAAGGATCTAGCAATGGAAAACTCTGGGGAAACACCTGCTTAGTGTAGTATAACCAGCCTGTTTAAAGCCTGCACAAGTAATTTCAGCAGTGTTAGTGCTGAAAGTATTACAGAGAATGTGAGTAATGGATATGAAAATATGGTATTGCATTGTTGAAAATGCCCTGGAGAGGCAATATGTGATTACAGAGTCTGAAGGATCTTTTGTGTGAGTCTTAATGTGAAATCTTTATGTTGTTCGAGTCAGTAGCAAAGGCTGTGAAATGACACCTGAAGGGAGAGGAGCACAGAGCCACTATATTGATTATTGATACTGTCTCTCATTAGAAAGTTATTTGAAGCAATGTATACCTCTGCAGGTAATCCTGTAGATAATAAGGGTTAGATGTGTGAAAAGACTTAAGCATCCATGTATTTTTTTTGGTACTCAGCTCTGGTCTTTAGGAAGCAGCAGGGATGTTAAAGCCCTAGTTCAGTGTCTAATGGGCATGACCAAGCACACACCCACAGCCAGCTCGGTCAGGATCCTTCTTCTTAATGACCTCAGTTGAATTTCTACCAGAATCACTTTCCTTCAACTTAGCCCAAGGAAGAGTCTTTGAGGACTACCTTGCAGTGACTATGGCTATTCTCCATGCACCTCTTCTCAGATTCATTACTCTGTGTAATTCAGAAAAGATTTGAACCTGTCTCTTCATCTGAGCCAGAAAGAGTACTGCGACCTCTTGGCTGTCAGATATTCAGAGGGAAGGGGAAGAGGGAGGAGAGCTATATCCTGTTAAAACTCTTCCAGTATATACAAATAATGACAATTCATTACAGCAGAGACAAGGATTGATGACATAGGCATATAATTAGGGCTATCACCTGGGAAGTGGGGGAGTCAGGTTCTGGTCCATGCTCCAATGAATATTTAATTATTAACATGAGATGGAACAGCACTGTCAAGCCTGGGTAGGCTGCACCTGCAGTTCTTCAATGGTTTTCTGCTGCAGACAGTCTCCTGGCTAGTAGGAGAACTGGACTAAGCCCCTTGTTTCCACATTAATAGGTCTCTCAGAGCAGATCTTTCACCTTTTGTGAGCACTCACCACTCAACACTGAACACACTGAATTGTAGAAGACAGCAAAGATTTTGGTAGCTTTTAGTTACTTTTGTGATGTGTCAGGCATCTTAGGTATTTAATTTGAAAGGAGAATGAGAATTTTTTGAAAGCTCTCAAATCTCCAGGATAGGTTCCAAAATGGCCAGAAGTGAGGTGTGAGGATGCAGGTAGGGCATTCAATAATTTATATGAACTCCTAAAAAGGAAAAAAGAAAAGAGATAAAATCTTGGTCCTTTCCCAGATGAAAAACTGGAGAATCAAAATCTTGGTGTGTAAGGTTCAGTTTCACTGAAGTTTCTGGAGAAACTTGATTTTCTGGTAGGAATGGCATGAAAGGCAAACTGCAGCCCCAGGCCCTACAAGGAGGTCAAGATAAGGAATACTCAAGGAGGGAAGAGAGATTCAATTACTGAAACAGGAGGGCCAAGTATCACTTCTGGTGTTGGCTCTGACATTTTAAACCTGCCTGGCCTCCTGCTGGTTTAAAAGGTAGCAGATCTCCCTAAAGTCCTTCCTCAGACCTGCCAGCCAACTGTAGGTACTGTAGCTACCCACGGCATCTCAGATAGCTTGAGGTGACAATGTTTAGGCAACTAAATCCCACCTATCCTGTCCAGCTTCCAAATATAGCCTCTCTAGCCTTTGAATTTGTCTTGTCATTCTGCTTCACCAGCAAGACCACTGACTACTGATGTGAAAATTTGTCTCAATCTACGCAGTGGCTAAAATTGTTCTGATCTTGCAAAAGGAAGGATGAAAAAAATCAGTTTGAACCCCCTTGTCATGGAGTAGCTGGTCCAGTTTTTCACTGATAAAATATATCACTCTTTCCTTTTTATTGCTTAAAAGTAACTTCACAGTCTACAGAACAACTTTTAAGGCACAATTTGCAAAAACTGTCTGAATTTTAAGAGATGTCCATTGGAAATCTATAGTAGTTTTATTTGCTATTAGTATCTTCATTACTGGTTTTATCAATATTTTTGTAAATTACTTTAGAAGGTTATGATGTAGTAAAAAAAAAAAAAAGGAAAATTCAGTTCAAAGAGATCAAAAAAGACTGAAACGTATTGATAACTTCCCATTGAAAAATAATAAGATAAGAACAACACAAGGAAGTTTATAATGGAGAAAGATACAAATTGGAGACATTCTGCAAGATGTTGTGTAATATAATGTGTGCCAGTAACAAGCAGTTTCTGTTTCCAAAGACATGCAGATTTGCATCTTATATTGTTCCGATTATTAATTCATCTTGATTGTCTTATATTTGAGATGCTCTTTGCCCTTTATATAATCAGATTTGGTAAGATTTGCTGTCTCGTTGGATTTCACAGTCTAGGTTTCATGACCTTGACTGACATATATCTGGATATCAATTATGTTTTATTAAAAAATATACCCATTGTAATATAAGCATTTTCTCCCTCCTGCTTGGTTCAGTAATACTTACTGAGAATCAGGGAAAAAAATTGCAGGTCACACTAATGCAAAAAGGCAAGACTGACTGAGCCTTTCTGTGAGCAATGTTCTACTAAGTGCTTTGTTTCTACTCAGTGTGAACATAGGTTCAACGTTGATTTTTTAAGAAGTTGTGTGAAACCCTTGTTGCCAGTAGTTCCTCTTGGAGATGCCACCCAAGCCTTTGGGGTTGTGTGCCAGATTTCTTTTGACTGTGTCTGTTGGCTGATGAGCTCATTCCAGTTTGAGGGTACTGCTGAGCACAAACCTTGCCTGTCCTTCTCAGCATCATTTTCAACACTTGGCTGTCAGTTTGTGTTCCAAAATGCTGTGCAGTGAGCCTGCTAGTTGCACTGCAGGAGAAGGCCAAGTCTGGACACCAGCTGGCAATGAGTTTACACTCAAGTGCTTGTCCTATGATCAGTACAGCTCTGACAGCACAAGCCCTGCCTGCCCTCTTGCTATTACAGTCCTTCTTTGGAAAGCAGCTTTCTTTTCCAGGAAAAGGCCACAGGTGCACCATGTATACAGGGGGCTCAAGTATGGTGCTCTAAAAGAAAAAGAATATTTATTAATGCAGTGAAAAAATATTTTCTGACACACGATTTAAGCAGGAGGCTTGGGAAGCTCATTGACAAGTTGGCAAGTGAACAGCAGCAGATTATGGATTATTGCTAACCACTTCCAGGATTCAGAAGAATAAAAGGTTGGTGTGAGCTGGTGACGGCATCATGGCAAGATTTTGACATAAGACACTAGAAGAGTAGAAGGGCCAGCTGCCTACAAGCCATGGAGCTACTCAGGTAATGGGGCAAAGTCAGTGACCTACATAGAACAAAACCCAAAATCAAAACCAAACCAAAGAAAAGGGAGGAGCACCATGAGTTTTGGATGACTCTGTGGATGGCGTGTGCCAGCAGTACAATAGCCAGTAAACTACGGGACCACTGAAATTATATTTTTACAAATATATTTATGGCAGAAGGAAGGGTAAGACCAACCCTTGTTCTGTACAGAATGTGGGAGGGAATTTAGTAACTGTAGATGGGGAGAATACAGAAGTGCTTAATGCCTTCTTCAGTCTTTAGTGGGAAGATGGCTTGTCCTCAGGACAACTGTACTCTTGGGTTGATAGATGGTGTCAGGGAGCAGAATAGCTCCCCTGATATCCAGGAGGAGGCAGTCAGAAAACTGCTGAGCTGCTTGGATGTTCATAAATCTATGGGACCAGATGGGCTCCACCCCAGAGTGATGAGGGAGCTGGCAGATGAGCTTGCAAAGCCTCTCTCTATCAGTTACCATCAGTCCTGGCTCACTGGTGAGGTTGCAGATGACTGGAAGCTGGCCAATGTGACACCCATTTATGAAAAGGGTGGGAAGTTATAGGCCAGTTAGCCTGACCTCAGTAACTGGTAAGGTGATGGAACAGTTTATACTGAGTGTCATCCTGCAGCACTTACAGGATGGCCAGGGTATCAGACCCAGTCAGCATGGTTTAGGAGGGGTAGGTCGAGTTTGACCAACCTGATCTCCTTTTATGACCAGGTGGCCTGCCTGGTGGATGCAGAAAAGGCTGTGGATGTTGTCTGTTTGGACTCCAGCAAGGCCTTTGACACTGCCTCCCACAGCACACTGCTGGAAAAGCTGGCATGTCCTGGACAGGAGCACTCTGTGCTGGGTTAGGAACTGCCTGGATGGCCGGGCCCAGAGAGTGCTGGTCAGTGGTGCTGCATCCAGCTGAGGGCCAGGCAGCAGTGGTGTTCCTCACGGGTCTGTGCTGGGGCCAGTCCTGTTCAATATTTTTATTGATGACATGGATGAGGGTATTGAGTCTTTCATTAGTAAATGTGCAGATGACACTAGTCTGGGAGCATGTGTCGATCTGTTGGAAGGGAGGAGGGCTCTGCAGAGAGACCTGGAATGGCTGGATGGATGGGCAGAGTCCAACGGGATGAGGTTTAATAAGTCCAAGAGCTGAGTCCTGCATTTTGGCCATAGTAGCCCCCTGCAATGTTACAGGCTGGGGTCGGTGTGGCTGGACAGTGCCCAGGCAGAAAGGGACCTGGGGGTGCTGGTGACAGCAGCTGAACATGAGCCAGCTCTGTGCCATGGTGGGCAAGAAGGCCAAGGGCATCTTGGCCTGGATCAGGAATGGTGAGGCCAGCAGGAGCAGGGAGGTCATTCTGCTCCTGGACTGTGCACTGGTGAGGCCACACCTTGAGTGCTGTGTCCAGTTCTGGCCCCTCAGTTTGGGAAGGACATTGAGATGCTGGAGCACATCCAGAGGAGGCAACGAGGCTGGTGAGGGGCTGGGAACACAAACCCTGTGAGGAATGACTGAGGGAGCTGGGGGTGTTTAGCCTGGAGAAAAGGAGACTCAGAGGTGACCTTATCACTCTCTACAACTTCCTGAGAGGTGGCTGTAGTCAGGTGGGGGTTGGTCTCTTTCACCAGGCATCCACTGACAGAACGAGAGGACACAGTCTTAAACTGTGCCAAGGGAAATGCAAGTTAGATATTAGGAAAAGGTTTTTTACAGAAAGGGTGATAAAGTGATGACTGAAATCATCCGCCTGGGGAGGTGGTGGAGTCACCATCCCTGGATGTGTTTAAAAAAAATTGGATGTGACACTTGGTGCCAACATTTACTTGAGGTTTTAGGGCATGAGTTGCACTCAATGATCTTGAAGGCCTCTTCCACCCTTGTGATTCTGTGATCATTAAAATTAACGTTATCAAGGATGAACTAATCATGATGGGAAAGAGACCAAGAGCTTTTTCCTACTTTCTGAGAAGAATGTCAGCTACAGGAGTGCATCTTCTGGTGCCATCGCTGAAGGGAGTGGCTTGAAAAAGCATCATAGTCATTTTGCTCATCTGACTCTTGGAATAGGCTGTGTCTTCTTTGCAGAAACTCTCTTTTCTAACAAGTAGGATAAAATGATCTGACTCTATAGGAACAATTTCAGACCAAAATATTAAGATATTGACCCAAATTATTGTTACTGAAAAATACTTCTAAAATAAGAAGTATTTTGCAAAGACAATGCCACTCCTCTGCTTATTTAATAAAGAGTGAGTCCAGAAAAGAAGTCAGCTATAGGCTGTGAAACGAAAATGCTGTAGAGTGCCTTATTTTTGTAAATTTAAAGTTTTTCTCATTACTGTATAGAGCTTTTAGTAAGGGAGTAAGAATCCAGGCAAGTGGTAGATTCTGTAGTCGGTGCAAAGGTGGGATTTCTCTTTGGGGATAACAAGATAAATACTGTTGGCTTTGGATTTTTTTTTTCTGAAAATAAATGAGAATCTTCAATCAGTGATTGGAAACATGGAAACATAAGAAAAGATAACTCTGTAGGCTAATAATTGATGATTTCATCAGTTTGAGAAACCATCCAATGGGATCTGAGTAGGAAAGAATATATTAAGAGAATCTTTTCTGCTTGCTTCTCCATTTTAACACATAATCAGAGACCTTGTGCTCTTCAAACTCTTCCGCTACTGATAACAAGTCTGTACTTAGGTTTCAGAATACACCCACAAACTGTGAATGAAAACAAGAAAAGGAAGAAAAAACAGCCTGGTTTTCATATTTTTGTATTTACTACCTTTCTAATATACCAGTACTCCTTTACATATTGTCAATTAATTTCTCTCATTCCTAAGGATTCATAGTGTTCAAATATTTATAAAGAATTAATGTTTCACCTTGATCATTACTTAGTCAGGGTAAGTAACTCCTTTTAATCTTGCCTTGCAAGGAAACCCTAATTTTAGTTCTTGCTCTCCTCTGGACTCAAAAAAAATCTGTTAGTATATTTTTATTCGGAGATAGGATTCTAGCCTGAAGATTTTCTTTGGAGTGAACAAAAAGACCCCAGACATTAATCCAAACAATCCAAATTAGAATAATGCAGTGCCATTATGGAAAAAAAATGGTCTATAAACGTAGTGTTAGTGGGGTTTTTTGTATCTCAGAGAATTACTATCAACAGGTAATAAAAATCTATATCTACAATAGTTTCCCTGAAATGTTTTCTTCCACATTGTTTAATTTATAAGAAAAATAGATTACCTCTGGAGAGTATTTATTTATGCATTCTTCTTTTCTATAATCTGTGTCATTTTTATGGGGTGTTTTGTTATTCCACCTCTACAGAAAGTAGGATTTTTTTAAAATCCTCTCCAGACCGAAAAATACTTTGCTGCCAGTGACAAACCAGAAGGTCTTCTGGTTTGTCACTGGAAGGCCCCTTTACTTGCTGATTTCTACTCATTAAAGTGGTAGTTTATCCACCTTCAAATGTCTCTGCTCTGTGTCACAGACACTTATTTGTTCTCTAGCCATCAAAGTGTATTAAAATTAACAGCAGTCATCACATGAGTGGAGGGTAGCCATTCTCAGGCACACAGATAGTTATATACTCACAGCAGGAAACTTGCAATCAAATTCTAACAAAAGGTCACATTTGCAATAAGTAAAGGAAAATGTAGGTAATTGGTTATGGAATCAGTTAATATCTTTGCAGGCCTTGAAAGGCACTCTGACGGACTTGAAAGCTTTTTGTTCAAGTAATTAAAAGTGAGGTACTGTGATAGTATTAAAAAACTCAATAAATTCTTGCTGTAAAATGATGTCGCTACAATGGCAAACAAATTTAAGAGGGAAAAATATTTGTGGCTTGGTGGAAAAGATATACAGACTTGGATTCTGGCTGAAATGCAGAAAAGGAATAAGGAGTGATATGCAGGAAAATGTGAAGATTAGCCCTACAAAATATATTTTGATGCCTTACTTCAAGACATGCCCACTCTTTCCCTCAGCTGATTTAGTTTCATGGCTGCTTTCGAAATACCAGGCTGTGGTGTTTTCCCAGGTTTCCCACAGACTTCAGGATATCTGCTGCTTTGGAAAGCAGTGACTGACCTTCTGAGACTGCAAAGCATTTCAGCATTGGCTGGAATTCTGTTTCTTCTAGTGGTACAATGCAGTCCTGAGCCACATCTGCAGTTTAACTGAGTCCTAGGTTGGGCAGGTCCCTGAGCCTCCTGCCACAGAAGGCAAACCACAAAGCAGGGACCTGTCAGGAGACAGACTGTGGAAATGCACTGTTGTTTTCTTTGTCCACCAAACACTCCTTTTAATCTAGTTCAAGCTAGGAGTTTCTGACAGTTTTTGGTGTGATTTGGGACAGAATCTGCAGGGCATCTGGCACAACTCATTTCTTCTGCCTGTAGAAAATCGAAGTTGGTACCTGAGGGCCCTCAGCAGGAGGCTGGGTGCTCCCTTGAATAGAGGGTGGTGCATCCCATATCTTCCCATTTATGTTCTGGTGCTTTGAGTTGTGAAAAAAAAAGATGTCTGCTGGATCAGATGGAAATGGTGTGTGACCTGGGCATATTCCTGCATCTATGGGTTAGGACACTTGGCAAGAAGAGGGAAGGGATGATTTAAAACTTAGGTTTGAATTAAAATTTTAAATAACCAGCAGCCATTTAATATACTCAAAGAGTTCTTTTCTGCCCACCAAGTGTTTTGACAGCAAAACTGGTCTGTCACACTCACACCAACTCCTCTGTGTCTTAATCCAGATTTGGTGGTACCACCATTCAGATTTGACCCCTTCTACAAATATGAGTTCAGGCTGGTTTTGCTCCAGAATAGGCCCAAGCCTGGCATTCAGGAAGCTTCCTGGTAGCTGAGGAAAAGCCATCACTGAGCCCTGGTCTCTCCAGCTATCAGTGAGTCCTCTCCTTGCTGAGAAAACAGAAGGTGGAACTGTCCCTAGAAGAATTTGGTGGAGGAACTCCACATAGCGCAAGGCAGCTTTGGCCCTCTCAGAGATCCCCAAAGAAGTCCCAGGAACTTTCTTAGCTATTACTGGCAGTGGGGATAGAACCAGAGGTATGGATGAGATACCTGTGGATTTTCGGGTTGTTTCGAAGCAATCCAGGTATGCCCCAGACGAGCAAGGGGTAGAACATTGTAATTTTGACTCTCTTAGATGAAAATAAAAGCTCACCTAACAGGAAGCATTTCCCTCCATTCAGTAATGCTCTGCAAAATTTTGAAGGAATTGATAATTCCTTCAACAGGAAAACTTAATCTCTTCTTCTGTCTGTTTTATTTTCTAATAGCTAAATTGTCCTAACAAAGGCGACAAAGGCCTGATCTTGGAATGGTGTATGGATTCTCTCAAGAAGAAATTTGGGAAGGGGAAGAGAACTTCCAAGGAAGAATCAAAACCACATTAAAATAAATTAGTTCAGAGGAAGATTACAGATTCTGCTTCCTGCAGAAAAGCTGTTTCGGTGTCATTCCCTCTCTCCAGGCTCTGCTTTCCACTTACCACATGTCCATGGCTCACATTATCTTACCTCTGCACTATTTTTAGTGATTCTCCAATGAAGGTGATCCTGGGAATGGTCAAGTCTCAATTTTCTGTGTTGTGCGAGCATAAGCAGGCAAAGAAATCACTTTTAATTTTTTTTCTTCCTTTTCTTTCTCATGCTGGTGTCTGAAGTGAACATCACTGCCTAGACCAAAGCTGGCATGAAAAGAGGTTTGCCTTGTATTAGAAAGAGTGACAAGTGTCATCTCAAATATGTGCTCCTTAAGCTCTGCTACTGTGCTAATGCTGAAAATAGGAGCAGGGAAACGCTGGTTAAAGTTTTCTCGCTGTCAGGTTTTTGATTGTGCCAGTCCTGACTGGACATTGTGTTCAAACAAATCAGCATTATAATGAATTTGTGAATATTAGTGAGAACATTCAAAAGACTTTGAATTTTGAACATTGAGTATTCCAGAGAACTGGGGTGTAATCTGTAAACTGCATGAGTGAGGAAAGAAGGGGAAAACCAACTCTTACTAGCAACACTTCAGTTTAATTTGAGGATCTTTTCCCGGAGAGTTAGCAAGAAGGAAGATAATAAAGCATTTCCTGAATTGCTAGGTGGAGACTATTTGCTCAATTCTATTTGAAATTATTGTAGGAAACTCTTTGCAAATTTGCAAGTCTTTCAATTAATGGGAAGGGGGAAAATATCCAAACATCTTCTTGTATTTAAGTACTCAATCATAAGTGGAAATTAAAAGTTTGAGGAAGACAATATTTGAATCACTTACTGCAGTAGATAAGTGTTGCTTTATATGTTGAAATACCTTTGCCTAAACTGTGGTATGAGGCCTTCAGAACTCATCTTGCTCAGTTTGTTTAAAAGAAGATCGAGATGTAACCTGATCACTGGTAACAGGAATTTCATAGAGGAAAAAAGGTCTGACAGTAGAGGATTACAATCTTGTTGACACAAACATCCAGAGATCCTACTGAAGCTAGATGGCATTTCTTGAAATACAATACTGTTTCCTTGCTGTGAGGGTAACAGAGCTTTTGGTGCATATACATCAAATCAGGTTCTCATCCTGGAAGTGTCTTGATCTCTGCTGTCCTCTGCCTTTGATTGACTGAAATGTCACAGCCCCGGGGCTTGAGGAAAGGTATTTGATTGATTAAGGATGTATGAAATTTAACTTCCCTGAGAAGATGATATGATGATTCTTTCAAAGCCTATAAAAGATACCAAAATATCTTGTTGAACAAGTTTGGGCTTGCTTGGGTTTTTTTTTTTCATAACATTTTGAATTCATGATTTGTACTTGGGGTTTTGGAGGTTTTTTTACTTGATGTAATTATTTTTGTGTACAAAATTTCCATTTATTTTCTTTTTATGCTTAACAAAATCCCCCAAATTTTAAAACTGATCTCTGTCCTCTTATTAACCTGAAACATTTACTGTCTTATTTTCTGCTTTCCTTCTGCAGCCATTTTCCATTGTTTTGCTGGAAATGATGTTTCACCATCTGCAGATTGAGTCAGATATAGATTGAATATATGAGGGTTTTAACTGGGATTTTTTTTTGTAGGATTTGCCTTTGCTATTCTCCTCATGCAAATTCCCCCTCCATCTTTCAAATAACCAAATACTGTCTGGCATCCCAATAAACTTTGAAAAATAAAAATATTTTAACTTTGTATGGTAAGTTTGAGGGCTTAGAGGCTGCGTGTAACATTGATTGGGCTGGTATTATATAGTTTCACACTCTCAATCTCAGTCACACCTTCAGATGCTCCTGCTGATTCCAGCCATGCCTATACAGTCTGTTCCTGTGGATGTAGCACCCAATCTGCCCTCCTGTTGAAGGGACATGTATGAAAGTGATAATCGTTCTCCTGAGCAAGGAGAGCATTGTGTTGCAGAACAGAGCCTTGCACCCCCAGGTTGTCTGGGTACTTGCTGGCAGGGACCTGCTGGAAAGCCTGGTAGTGACAAAAGTCTTGGTAGGATCACACTAGTTCTCTGGATGCTTCTGAGGGGTGTTAAGGGAGCAGCCACTTTAAGCAGTAAGCCAAACTCCTGGCCTGGCTTCCTAACTCTCAGTGTTTCCTGGGGAAAAGATGGTTTGAGTTTTGCTGGCCTCCCTGACGTCACCCTGCAAGGAGGTGAGGGGACAGTGCTGAGTGCTTGGCAAAGAACCTTTTTCCTTTATGGCTTTCCACAAAGAGAAGTACCGAGGACACAGAAGGCTTGGTTCATGGTAGATAGAGCAGCTCATTGTATGTATTTTGTAAATATTAAAGAGTTCACAGAAGAGAATAGTACTGCTTAGTGATAAAATATTTATAATTTATCTATTTATAAATCTGATAAACAAGTAATATCAAGAAACCAATTTAAAATGTCCTTTTATTTTTTAAAATCTCAAATTGGTTCAGCTCTCAGGGTAATTTCCACTGTAAATTTTATGTTGCATATTTAATACTATTTGGTTTCAAGTAATTATCTGTTTTAAATCTTACTGTTGCAGTTTCCTTGTATGCCCTAGGGCAACTGTGTATAAAGTTATCAAAAAGATACTATATTCAAAAAAAACCAAAAGATGTAAAGCTTTGTCATATTTTTACAATCCCATGTATATTTATCATAGTTTCTAATTATTCTTTTTGCTTTACTGCATATTATTAGTTTAATTGACCCATAAACTTTAGACTAATAACGCCAATTTGTCTTTCATTATACTTTGCTCTATTAACTTTTACAAATGGGTTCATCTCAACCACTGATTGATAGGCTCACAGCAACTGTGCTAGATTTCTTGCCCAAACAGTCACGTCGCATTTTCTGTTCTTGGAAGATGCTTTTTTTAATTTTTTTTTAAAATTTTTTTTTCCTTCATCCCTCCCCTAGATAGAAGATTTTATTCTTTATTCTTAGGGTTTAAATACAAGATACTTTTTCTAATTTACCTCTTCCAAACATTAGCTCTTCTCTCAGAAACCACCAGCAGTAAAAAGAGCTAGAGTTCTCAATTACTTCAAGAGATCCTTTTAAAAATAAAATGTTTGGTTCAGAGTCCCAGTAAAGCCCTATTCTTTACAAAATCTGAGGAATTTGAATCTCCTAGTGATCTTCATAGGCAGGTATTTCTCTGTTAAGTGGTGGGAGTTTCATGAAAATATAAAATCACATATCTTTTGGAGAAAAACCCCTCATAACTATAAAATTACACAAAAATACCAAATAACTGAAAATGTGAAAAGTTAATATAGGACCACTTAGCAAATTCGTAGTTTGGTTAGGGCCAAGACTTTTTAACAACACAGTCCTCATATCCCCTTCTACTCCATTCACAAATCTATTTTATCTGTAGGGTGAAAAATTAGCATTTAAAATAGTAGAGAGAGCTGGTCTCTCCCAGGCAGGTCAACTCTTATATTAAGCTTCACAGGCTTAGTGATGCTCTGCCTTGTACTGTCCTGTCACTACAGGTCAATTCCTTGGTCACTGCCCATGTCCTGTCCAGACTTCTGGTCCAACTGACACATCTTTGAAAAATACAGAAGCAGACATCCCCTCATCTTTGTTATTGTTATTGAGTTTCTGTTTCTCAGATATAGATATCTTCTGACACAGTTTTCCCCCACTCATGTTTTTTCTCATACTTCAAAAAATGTTTTCTCTTTTGTACTGTCTGTTCTGCAGCTTTCATACAGGCCTCAAACACAGTTGTCTTTCCAAGATTCTTTCCAGGCAGAAAAAAAAAAGGAGCTCCAATCCACCTTTAGCCAGGCAGACAACATTTGCAGTGTCACCTAAACATGCAGGATAAATGCAGTCACTGCCAAAGAGACCTTCTGGAGTTAAAGTCCCACAGAAAATTATGGGAGATATCAAGCAATTTGAATAAGGGAATATGTGTGAATTGTTGGAGATACATCTAAAGTTAGCTGTGTATCACCACATTCATGAAAAAGTTAAGGCAAGCTGAGGGAAAAAAAAGTGGAGAATGGGATGAAAACAATGACAGCTTTAGAGACAACCAAGCAGAATGAGAAGAGCACAGGAGCAGAGAGGAGATCTGCATGAGGAAACTGGGAAGGAAGAAGAAAGAGAATGAAAGTTAAAACCCCTCCGAAGGATGTGAGAAGATGCAGGAGAGAAGAAGCAGAGTGAGCTGCAAGTCATGTAGTATTATGGCATCCAAAGATCCTTTTCTGCAATAGAAATATTGCTGTTCCTTACTATGAAAATAGCTTTTTGTGTGTCTTGGTCAGGAGAAAATGAAGAGTGTTTATTCCAAAGCCATGTCATCCCAGAAGAGTGTCCTTAAACAGCAGCCTTTCTAAGGGAGAAAGTTATCTTGGGAATTTGATAGTACAAACAATAATATCCTACAGTAATATCCTGCTCAAAGCCAGTGTCCCACCAGAGAGAGAACTGTGACATGCTTTTCAATTCAGTTTTTACATGTTGTGGGTACTAGCAATTGTTAAAGGTATGGGAAAGTGGAGTTGAAGCTGTAAATGTGCAGTGAGAAACAGCAGAAAACTAGGATGGAAGGTTCTGCATTTTCCCATGTCTCCATCACAGTGTTTTAGTGTATTCAGATGTCTTTTCTGCACAGCTCTTACTAGAACTTGTCTGGAGTTCCAGAGTCTGGGCATTTCCAGTGGGTTTCCAGTGTTTCAAGGAGAGGTAATGACTAGACTAATAGTTAGAAAAGAGCACTCTCCTCTTCTCTCCTGTTGGATGGTGTTTTCTGTAACTTCAAGCAGCATTAGTCTCAGTTTAGTGCAGAAGGTAAGGGCAACGAAGAGGAGAAGAGCAAAGGAGAGCTGTGTACTGCCTACAGTAATTGCTGTGGCACAGTAAAGCATGATAGTGGCATTTTATTAGGTTAATTTCTATGTCACTACACTCAGATATTCACAAATGACGACCCAAGCTTGTAAAACAATTACATCATTAAATGAATTATGACACTTGGTAATATATAATGTATCTGGAGACTCTGTATTTGCCATCTGCGTTTTGAAAATACTCATGGAGTACTGTGAGGCTTCATTTTCAAGTACCTTTGGAAAAAACCTTTGGCTGCAACCTGCTTGTCTAAACAAAGGCAGAGATTCTCCAATAATCACATATCTTTATAGGTCATGGCTTCAGAGTAAATTCCAACTATATCACGGTTCTAGAGAAAGCTGTGATAGCTGTCAAGGTTTCTAATCTCCCACAAAGCATTTTTTATGTGTATATATCTTCACTGTTTTTTAGCCTTTGTTCAGATTTTGAAATCTGACATGTAATACTGAGATTTCAATGGACTTTTAAACTACCTTATATGCTTCTATTCTTTGGTGTCTTTTAATTAGGGAAGTAACTATAACTTTTATAAAGACAAAGAGGCTTCCTTTGTCTACAAAAGTCACCACACCCTGTATGTCACATAAAGGGACATCTAGTGAGTGTATACCCTTCTGCAACAAAACATATCCTTACTCAGTGAGCACCACACTGTGTGGTTTATCAAGCTACATTTGTATGTAGATAATCCTATGATTATCTAATTTTTATGTAAAGAAATTATATCTGCACTACCTGCACATTGGAAATGACAATAAAGTTTTTACTAGGCACTTCTTAACTTCTGATCGCGTTTTCAGTATGTATTTTTGAAAGGAGAATTGTGAATATTTTTCAATAAATCAGTTAGCTATTTTGTAATTATATCTACAGTATTGGCAAATACTATTTACAGTAGAAAAACATAAGCATTTCTTCTTTCACTTGAAAGAAACTGTGTATCTTTATGGTATGTTATAATATCCCTGTGTTTTTCCTGACACTCACAATGATGAATCAATTCAGCTTTACCATATGTAAATTTTTATTCTGTTCTTAATCTTAATCTTATTAATCCAAATCTAACTGATCAAAATAAAAGTATTAACTGGGATAAAACACTCATTGTATCATTCTGAATTAACTGAAATAACTATAAATTATTTCTTTCCTTTTTTTTTTTTTTTTCCCCATTTCTCTTATTCTTTGCCTCAGTTTCTGTGTCATTCTTCCTGGTGGCAGTGGCAGTGGCAGAAAATGGAAAGTGTCATTTTGCTGGAACAGAACACACAATTTTCTGATTGAATTGCTCACTGTGGCCATCCATGTCCTTATTAGTAAGTAATGTAAAGTTCTTACAAAAGCTTATCCTTAGTTTTTAAAAGGGCAATATGGGTAATCATTGTTAATAAACAGAATTTTGATCCATGCTACATTAAAGTGAGAAGGAATAATTAAGCATCGGGAGAAAACCCCACATTACAATAAGAAATATATATGTCCTTAGTTCTTATTGAAAAATATACTTAATTCCTATTCTTGTTGCTGAGAGTGTATTTGACCTGTCAATTATTTAAAGTGCTGGCAAAGTTTATTGCTGAATTTTCAAAAAAAAAAAAAAAAGGTGTATCTATTGACTTTTAAGCTGGCACAAAGTTTTTCACATGTGTAATTAGGAGAGAGGTAGATTACTTTATATCATGGAAAGAGCATTTTTTACTATGCATCATTTAAACAATTATTTTTGGACATAAGCTTTTTGACTCAAAAAATTCTGCAGCTTATGAAGTTGTTTGTTATTTTGCTGTGATTTTATACACAATGGAAGGGTGAGAAAAAGGTCAGCAATAACTCTGCTGTTGCATTTTCACTGGGAAAAACATAATATTGATCGATAAGAAAATGGAAAAAGCACAACTATTAGCGTCTTACTTGATCTTCTCCGACCTTTACCCTGCCATGTTGATTTTATTCTTAAATGTTATGTCTGTTGTTCCAAAGGTTTGTCCTGTTTAGTCTTTTATTTAATTAATACATGATCTTATTTACTCTTTCTAATGTTAAAACATGAAATTTATTTTTAATCCTTGTTGAACCATTGTCCTCTTTACACTCAGCAATCCATGATGGATAATAACTCCATGTAGAAATTGGCCTGCTTAAAACTACTCTTGAATCATAATTGATGGATACTTAAGTTCACAAAACTGGTTTTTTGGGTTCATAGGATGATTAGATTTAAGGATGTGTAAGCTCTTTAGAAAGAAAATTTAAATCTCATGCTCTGAATCTTCTTGGGTGTAGACTGACAAGCAGAATATATGGTATTGAGCTTCAGTACTTTGCTAAACATCAATGAATCTGCTGGTAGTGACTCCAAAATACACTCAAGGAAGAAAGAGCTTTACACTGTGAGGACAGTCTGCATACATTGCTATATTTGGTGTATGCTTAGTAATGTACACACTTCCAGGGATGGGGTTCCACCACTTCTCTGAGCAACTTGTGCCAGGGTCACAGATAATTTCTTCCTAATATCGAATCTAAATCTGCCCTCTCTGCATTTAAACATACATTTTTGGATTGCACCCTTTGCTGAGGAGCAAGTCATGGCAGCATGGATCTCACACTTGCTGGTAGCAGGCACACTTGTGTCCCTGCACTGCAGGAAGATGGGCATTCTTGTCCCACCCCCTGCCCTGGCTGACACCTTCTTACCTTCACGCTCCTTCAGCCCATGAAGCAACCATTGTTGCAATAGTTAAAGAAATAAACAAAGCACCCAGAACCTCAGATGGTGAACCTCACAGTATTTGTTCCTTCCCCCTCTCCTTTCGCTTCTTCTTCTATAAGGGGACAGAAAGCCACCCCCAAACTGACCTGAGTCAGAGGTCACACATTTGTAGGTGCTAATAACAATATGGAGAATTCCATATGTCAGTAGCTGGGCCTATAGATATGTTCCAAGTTGGGTTTAAACTTACTTCAGGTGCTCTGTAACAGAAAAAAACTTGGTCACAAAGTCATTTGCACTGTTAGAAATAAATGGGCTTCAGAAACAAGTTAAAAATCTATCACAAGGGCTTTTACAAAGGAATCTTTATCATTTAGATCCAAGAGTTTACAAACAATTTTGAAGGTTGTTCCTGGTAACATTTTAAAATTTCAGAATGGTAGGGAAATTCTAAAGGATAGCAAGTAAATTTGTACTTTAAGATGATCATTGGAATAAACCTGTGAAGATGACATAAAATTTATAAAAATAATAGGATTAATGATATGAATAATAAAGAATGAGATTAAAATTGCTTTCAGTTGACTTCCTTCGGTTTTGGGGGGGTTTTTTTGCATAAAACAATATCTGCTGGCCTCCTATTCCTTTCTTAAGAGATGACAAGCTGATTAAAGGTACCTCTATTATTCTGTTCAGGCTGAATATCTGTACAGTTTTTCACAAATTACCATGCAAATCTCTCTCTACCATAAGATAATATATGTGATATGTAGATGATAAATATCCAAAAGATTAAATACCAGAGTATCATAATCAAGTATGCTTCCACTGAGGTCTCATATGGGCCAGTTCTTGTTCTGGTGCGACCATAAATCCTTGAAAAAAGCATATAAGAAATATAAAAGAATTGTTGATAAGTTTTGCAGGTGCCACAAAAACAGAACCTGTGGTTTAAAAATCATGATGCTGGGTTATCTGTACATGATCCTCTAAATTGTTTAATAAATTGGGGAAAAAATAATACATATTTTAATATAATCAAATGTAAGGCCGCTACACAGGAAAAAATTGCAGAATTTAACATTAAGGAGAGAATACTTTGAGAAGCACTGAGCCTGGAAAGGTAATACTTTTTCAGTGGAAATTTTTTCTCATCTGATGCTATAGCCAAGAGGATTAGTGTAAGTCTGTGGATTTACAAACAAGAAATCACAGAACAAGGGAAGAGAGCTGTGTTCTGTCTGTCCACAAAGTTACCAATACCATTCTCAAAATGCAGTCTGATATCTATTCTTCAGAACAGATTTAAAAATCTTGCCGAGTGCTCAGAAAGAACTACAGGAATGATTTTACAGACAGAAAATTTCACTTTGCAACCAAACCTACAGAAAGCTTAAAGATTTTAGCTTTTCTTGAAGAATCATATTCAAGACAGGTATATGCTTTGTACATAGTTCTTTAACTACCAAAAGTATTTCCTTTCAGTAAGGCACTTGAATTCAAAAGACAAAAGTACTCATTCCAGTAATTTGAATATAGAGTGATAACACTGTGTATAGAAAGATTTTTTTTAAATTTAAACTTGTACATCAAAACTGATTGCAGAGGGTGTTTTTCTCTTTCCTAAATGATGTTTTGCAGTCAGTCACAAGCCTTTAAACACAGCACAATACTAGATGAAATTAAATGGATAAATCATAGAGAAAAACAGATGGTATTCTGTTTCTTAAAATCTATTAATGTCTATGAATCTTGCATATACCAACACTACTTTGTAAAAGTCTTTGGCATAATGCCAGAATAAAAGGCTGGGCTTATCATCCATATTTGTTCACATTATTTTTTCCTCAAAGGTGAACAGTTGTTAGACAAATACCACAGGCTTTTTCTGGGGAAGTGTACTCTTCTGTCATCATATCATTATTTCCCCAGCTCTCTCTTTTTAAGTGCTTGATAGTTGCTTTCAATTGCAAATTAGCCAGGGCAAAAAGAAGATGGGCTATGAGATCTGTTTTTATGGAACACGTATCTGATTTTAGTGACCTGTGATCTCAGATGTTTGTTGTAAAGAAGGATTGTATAAAAAGGAAAAGGTTAATAGAAATATTTGATCTAGTGCTGGTTATTCCTCATAAAGCCTGATTTGTTTTCCTCCAAGGTTTTGCACATTTCTTCCACTGTGTGAGGTTAGGAGGAAGAGCCACAGATAAGAAAGTATCTGGAAGACTCAACAAGTTATCTGCCTTGACCTTTGGAGAGCCTTAAAGGGAAGTGTTGTCACTCTGAGGAGATGTAGAGGTCATACTAGGCACAGAGCCAGCCTACAACTTTTTTTAGAGTGTGTCAGAGCCAGGGCAAAGTGAAGACAGACTAGACTTAATCCTTTAACCTAACCTGTCAAAACTGCATCAAGTCAGCACTGCCAAATCTGCAGCCACCTCATAACTCAAAAAGGTATGCATGAGTGCATTTATGAATTTGCTTTTGAAAAGCGGTTTTATGGTTTGGTATTCACAGCATTATGAAACCTGGCCACATCACTGTGTATGCAAACATAAAGCTAAATGCTGCCAGCTGCATGAGCAATTCATTGCACTGAGGAGTAAGAAGATATGAAATAAGGTTATTGCAAAAGATGATTGTTTTTAAGGGACGTTTACTCCCAAATGTAAAAAATGCAGACTTCGAAGAAACCATGTTTTTGTTGTTTTAACAAAGCTGGTGAAAATAACCTGTTTGTCATATCCACAATAACAGATAAAGCGCACAGCACATTAACCTGATATTTTATAATCACTGAGTGTGCAGAAAATACTGTTCTTATGTAGTGACGTTTTAGGGGATTTTAGTTGTTTGGGAGCTTTACCCATATAAATGTGTGTGTGTTGGCTTCTGTGTACATATTTTCATGTGCATTTTGTGTGAAACTGCAAATATTTATAAAAGGAAGCTTCCATATGAAAAATAACACAAATGCATGCAAAACACAGGACCATATCCTTACCATTGCAAACTAGCTTGGCTGACAGTGGCACCACAGCCACGCTCAGACATGACACTTGTCACAGCTCTCTATATGTCTGTGAACTTTAAATCATGAATATACCGTGATGCAAATGAAAAGTACTAGAAAGCTCATTTTGTACCATTAATCCTTGAGGTTTTCCCTTAGATGGGTAAAACACAGTAACAATTTTACCTCTCCTCAAGGAGAATGTTCTGAAAGCTATAGCCTGGGTATGCAAAGGGACTGAGGACTATAACCTCCCCTTGAAAGGTAGGATTGTAACCTGCAAATAAGCTGATTTTTTTGTGCTTTGTCAGACTCATGCTGCAAACCTACAATGAGGTATAAGAAAGAGATCACATTCCCTCCTTTTTCCTTGAGGGTTTACATGGCCACTGTCAACAGAAGCACCCTGCAACCCATAGCACAGGTTCCTTGACTGACTCTGGGACAGGTCAGGGCTCCAGCCCATGCTCCAGTGCTTGTTTAAGACTTTGCAGTTGGTTCCCTACAGTGCAGCACCCAACTTGACCCACTGGAGTAGATGGAGCATCCGAGTGGACCTTGCCAGGTCCATCTGTTCCTTCCCAAATGCAGCAGCGGCCACATGGAGGGCAAGGCAACTCCTCCTTTCCCAGGGCTGATGGTTCAGGCAGTGTGGGGGTTTGTAGGGATCAAAGAGCCTTGAAGAGTGTGTGTGTGTGTGTGTCTTGTGGGGAGCTGGTGCTATAAAGAGATCTGTGTCGGTGAGGGACAAGGACAGAGCACGAGTGTGATCTCTGCCTTAATGATCAATTAAATAGGAAATTGTCAAAAGGAAACACAAAAATGTCAAAATTTTGTTAATAGTTCTTGCTTTTGAGCTTGGAAGAACTGTTAATGGCACTTCGAGATTTTTACACTAGAAACATCAAAACTAGAATGTGTTCTTCCTTCCTCTCAGAAAACGAGTGTGCTCTCATCTTAATGAGTCACCTGAGCAATTCCAAGGCAGGACAAAGAAATCCTGATACTGACTTTCCACATGGAACATGACAGATCTGAAAACCTGTGAAAAGTAAACCAAATCATGAAAAGAAGGAGGAAAAGAAAATATAATGCACTGTTGAAAAGAATAGGGATGTCTGAATTATGAGTGAAGTCAAACAAGAATTATCATAAACACATGTGCCAGGGATTTTAATTCATATGTATCACCAATCTCATGTATAAACTCCATTGAATAAAAAAGAATTCTACTTTCAGAAGGAAAAATAGGTTGTCAGATGTTCCCCTCAATCTTCATGTTTTTTGTGAGGAATGACTGTTACAGTCTATTTATATATGATAGTACAATTATCATATTATCCACAAATATTAACTTTTTCAAGTGGATACAAATTGAATAGACTAGCTGTTTGCTAGCAGGACGAGAACAAGAGCCTGTTGCCATCAAATCAGGATAAGACTGAAAAATACTCAGTATCACTGCTATTTATCAGGATCAGAAAGTGTATTTTTTCATGCCTAAATTACTGAGGATACCTAATAAAACATATAGAATAGATATGCACAAAATGCTGCTATAAGACTGAAACCTGGATTATCTGTTACTACTGCTTTTGGATAGAAATTAGTCATTTCAGAAGAAATGTTTAGAAAAAACAGGTTTCCAGCTTCAAATGCATACAAAGGACATATTTTGTCCTACAGTTTCGGACTTTACTGCAAGAATACCAGTCCAGGTCTCTGGGATCGCTGGCAACATAACCCAGGCCATAACTCCTGCCTCAAGCTTCTAAAAACTTACAAATTGCCACAGACCTGAGTTTATACCCAGAGCTAAGGATTTCCATAATTCAAAAGTTATCTTACCTGTTTTTCTCATAATAAATTCTCATTTATTTTGCCTTTGGTAGAGAACAACTCCTTTTTGAGTGAGAATGAGCATTATGAAATTTGAGTGAGAATGAACATTATGAAATGCTTATTTTGTTCAGCAAGTCCTGAAGAGTCACATCATGTATTTCATAAGCAATTCAGTAAGAATATCCTATAAAAAGGCAGTTCCAGGACAGACATTGTAGCTTTAGTAGTTTAGAACATATAAAGCCATATGTGAAATTATTCTATAGCTAATACTACTGGTGTAAGACAATAAATTAAAGGGGGCTGTGGATTAAAAAGCCTATAGTAGCTGTACTTTCAATTCCACCTCATTATGAAAATTACTGCCTTTGTTACCTTGGAATAAAGAGTGGGAGAGATGGCCTTGCCATACTCCTGTTAAATGTTTGGGTATCATCCAGTAACTTGAGAATTATAAAGAAGAAAATTAGTTTTTATGTGTCACACAATGATTGCATAATGAAAATGGAGCTCAAAGTAGACTTCAGCCAAGAAAACCTATTTTAGTAAATGAAAAATCAGAAGGGACAAGTTTGTAGTTTCTAACTTGTGGTCTTTTGACAGGTTTGTCGTTTTGTCTTGTCCAGATACTCAAGTGACAATTGTCAGTGGCGACTGAGCATGACATTCCTACTATCTAAAGTATACAGGGCAAAGAACTATTTGCAGGTATGACTCAAAATGTTGAATATGGTGCATGTTGTTCTACTGAGAAAGTTACACAGAAAGACATATCAAGAGAAAACAAGGGATGCTAATCACACAGCTTCTTGGATGTAAACGTATATTTGCTTTGGGCAATTAAAGATTTTCTGCAGGTACCCCTACAACTGAAGCAGAGAAAGAGCACAAGGTCTGGTGGCAGGAGGAGCAGGTATCTATCATCCAGCACCATGGGATGGTCTGTGCTGGCAGAGCATTGTGCTGTTCAGCTGGCGAAGGCATCACCTCTGCTTGTGAGAGTTGTAAGCAGGAAAGCTCCTGTGTTGGCAAAAGTCCCTAACTCTGTCCCTTGTGTCTCAGGAAATATGAGATTATTCCAAGGGTCTCAGTAGTGCAATGTTGGCCTTTGTTTTGAGCCCATTCCCAAGGATGAGGTGGGTTCTTCATACTCGGAAGTTGGTGTTTACTTGACATTTTTCCAAGGAGACAAACATTTTATTCTGATCAGACTCAGAAACACCCTCTTTCACCTCTGACAGGAGCCTGATTGCTCTAGTGCTTTAGATCTAAGTTACTTAAAGATATCGAATGAAGCTGATCAGATGCTGAAGGGCTGCCAAGATTACAGGCCTCTCGTCCCTATCACTATTGTTATTAATTATGATAAAGCTGTACAAGCTGCAACCTGGTCCATTCAGTGCAGACACTGGGACAGCTTTCCTCCCTTATAGTCCTGTCTTTTCACTTCTCCAGCTATTCTTAGCTTGGAGAACAGTCCCTTGCGGGATGATTGTCATCTGGTGTATATACATTGCAGCAGCTGACTCAGATAACCAGGAAACTATAACCAGCTCCCTCACTGTCCTGGGAACTCAGCAGCATCAGGGAGTCTGGCCAAGTACCAGGAACAAGATCACAGCCATAGACTGCATCTTATAGAAGAAGAACACATGTTTCTGATGCTTCATTACTTTTCAGATTAAAATCATAAAGACCTTTACAAAGCAGTGAAATGTAGACAAATACCTAAACTGCAAAAATGAGGCCCGAGTTTATAGACAAACAAAGAGATGTCCTAAGGATCTTGATGATGTTTGTATGATTTCTGCCTTGTATCATCACTGGCAGGTGATGATACAAGAGGTCTCTGCCTCTATTTAAATTACAAAACCAGTATACCTTCTTTTGAAAGTCCTGCTAACTCCCTTACACATTCCCCTATTGGTCATCTTTCATGATTCTTTGATCTTTTGTCAGTGTGTCTGCTTATAGCAAAGCAAGCAGGGCAAAATTATTCAGTCATTAATAACCCTGGTTGCACAAGGTTACCACATCCACCAAACCCTTTTCTGAAATTCTCTATTACTAAATTCATTCTGATCTGATTTCTGAAAATTAGTCTTCCACAAAAAAAAAAAAAAAACCAAAAAACTGAAGGAAAGGAAGAGAAGGGTTAAAACCAACTATGTGACAGGATCTCACGAAGATGTTGGGGCCTTGAAGCTGAGAGACTTCCTTCTTCTTGTGTCAGTGAACATTTCTATCAGCTTGAAATAGGTGTGTAACTTCACCCCAAGGCCTTAGTTTCACAGGCAGTTGAGCCCACAATGTCCTACTGCAGACAAAAGGACAGTATCTTGTATACCCCATCCTGGCTTCCTATCCTCCTCCTGCTCTTCCTCCCTGTCTCAGCAACCAGCTGTAGATTTCTGCCTACTCTTTTTGGTTCCTGTGTTGATTCACATCAGCTCACTAAAAAAGAAAAAAACTGTTTTTTTCCATGGGTTACTTTTCTACTGTTTTGGTGGACTAAGTTAGCTGAGGCCACAGTACCCTTGGCCTCTGTATTTTGACCCATGGAGAAAGCTGAGTTAGAGCAACACACTTCTATCCCTCTGCAAAAGTGGGAGAAGAAGGTGGGGCCGTGTCCTCCCTGCTTCTTGTCCTTCCTCTGCCTAACAAAGGTTTGGTTGATCCTTCTGTTGCACCTGAAGGATGGGGGTAGGCTCAGCCCTTGTTTTATATAGAACCCTTGGCTACATTTGAACTTAAGTTCTCCCTTCCATCAGCCATTCTGAATGACAGAACTGCTGTTTAAACACAGCACTAGAACCAATTAGATGAAGTGGTCAGGGCAGATTCATCACAGCTCCCCTGTGCAAGGACCCTTTTCCTGAAGACCTGATAGAGCTGTTTTCCTTAGTGGCCAATGAGCTGCAATTTCAGGCTTCTCTTGACAGCAAATATTTCTGCCAGCTTTGCAAGTCTTGGCATTGTACCATGACCTGTCATAGAAGTCTTCCTGTCACCTTTTCTGCTCTGGGGTTCCTACAAATTTCTGTTTGCAAAGTAAAAAATCCCTGGTACTAAACCTGACTTGGCCCTAGTACAGCCTCTTGCTCTCAGCTTTTGCTTGTTACTCTCCAGCATTCAGCTAACTTCTTTTCCTTTTGAACTGACCTCACAAAGAAACACTACATTTCAAGAAAGAGCTACAAGGCAGTCAACACACCAGGACTATTTGCCTTAAGAGCCAAGTCTAGATCCCAGGGATCAATAAAGTTGTCTCCTCACATTCAGAGATACCCTCCAACAAGCTCTATCCCATCTCCCAAAGCCTCAGTGCACAGATCTGTGCACAACAAATGCAGCCTGCAGACAATAAGCAGCAGTGGGCAGCTGTTCACACTCTGGAGGAGTAGGAGGCATGAAGTTGTCACAACAGAGCATGGCCAGTCAGGAGCAGGCAACAGGTTTTCCTGCTTATCACTGCTTGCCTTCATCTGTCCTCATGTCAGGTTCAAAATACCCCTTTTCCTCAGGTCGGGAACAGTAAAGACATAGATTTTTTTTTCTTCCTTATTGCAGGGCCATTTATCTGAGAAGCCCCTCTGAGCTTTGGGGAGCTATTTAGAGCTACCACTGTTATAAGAGAATGGAATTTAGGGAGGAAATAAGAGAAGTTGCAAATGAGGTTGAGACAGGGAAATTTCTCTGGGTATAAGAGGAGGTAGAACAGTAACAGTGAGAAACTGAGAGCAGAAAGAACAACAGCATACCTAGTGGGAGCAGTGCCAGTCCAAAACTGGGATGAGTGATAAAAGGGGCATGGGAAAGGAGGGAGAAGAAGAAAGAGAAGATTATGATTCATGAAAGCAAGCCAATTCACCCTTCCTAATTCTGCGGCTTGTTCCACTTTAAAAACTTTTGTGTGGTATCAAAGCAAAGACTGTATCACACAGCCTGAACAGCCACCACAGTTGCCAGCCAGCAGGAAAGGGAAGTAGCAGCACACCAGTTAGGATTGCTGATAGCAGGCCTTGCAGGATGGAGAGGTATGCTAGCAATGTCTCACTTATTTCAACGAGCGTGAGGGTTATTTAGCTTCTAGCTAGTTAATTCCCTCTTAACTATTTCTTGTGGAAAGCAATAGTTAAGATTGAAAGACACAAGCCACCTCAACAGAGAGTGCTGCTCAGGGAAAGACAGAGAAGTGGCCACCATGTGTCCAGATTATTTAATAGTTAGGCATTTTGTCTGAACCTGTTTCTGAGAGCTCTGTGTTTGGGTGAAGAGAAGTTTAAGAGTGCTGATGGAACAGCTGGGAGGAACCCAGGCTGAGTTACCTATGGATGCTGTGTCCTGGCCCCCATGTTAGGGCACCACACCTGAATGATAAGACAAATCCCTGCTTCTTCTGTCCACCCTCTTCTGCCCTTGAAGGAAAACTGAACAAGCAAGGAGGGAGACAAGATCTGCTGCAACAATCCCCTGCTGTGGGTAGTAAAGGGACTGGGACTGGGAGAGTGAGGGCACAGTCAGCCTTCAATACAGACAAAGCTTCCGTGTCAGCAATTCTGCTGAGTTCTCCTGTACAGAGACTGGTTCAGCTCCTGGGACTTCCTTCAGAGTGTTATTAAAAAGAGTCTAAATAAAGAGATCTGTATTGAGGCAGACTAATGTTAGAATGAAGTAACAGCTAGTGAATAGGAAAACCTTGGAAAGTACTTACCTAAATTCACAGCAAGCCCCTGAGTGGGACTCTTCTAACCCATCATGGATACTGGAGATCAGAGGACCTGCCATAGGAAGCATCTCTTTCCACTGTCTGTAGAGTAAGTTAAAGTTGATTAGGAGAAACACCTTATTTTTTTTACTTGTCTGCAGGTGGTTTACCCACTCTTCTCATTATGCAGAAACAAATTCTCTGTGGGACACAATGAAAAAGCTGAAATTTTAAAAGAAACTAAGATAAGGCAGTAAGCCACATACTTCCTTTATCTTAGGATGAGATACTTTAGTTACTGCAAAGAAACCTGAGATTTTTTAAATGTTTGAAATCCTGTATTTCTGTTGACTTTGATGTGCTAAAACCCCCACAAACTATTTGTTAATCTTCTGTCTATGACTATAATCAAACATAATCCTTTGAACAAGGAAAGTTTTGGAAATAATAGCGTGAAGAACACAAGCTGTCCTAATTTTCCCATGGCTATTGCCTTTTTCTGCTTAAAACATTCTCTGCTTTCCCTTAAAATTTCAAAGCCTTTGAAATATTTTTTGCTTTGCTCCTATTTATAAAGATTATCCAGAGAAGAGGCCAGGGTTATGGGTTTACACATCAGTCATACATAGCAGAAGATGCAGCTCTGTATTTGAAGACAAACCATAGCCTGACATTTGTTCACAAAAATGATATGATGAATAATTATGAAAAATGATCCAATTTGTGAAAATTACAATCAGGTCATGTACATTACGGGGAAAAGAACCAAATTAATTATGTACAGTATGTAACTGTCAAATACCAAAACATCTGTAATGAAAAGTCAACAATATATGAGGTTTGAGCTTATTTCTATAAATTTTTCTGGATGTTCACATACCTTGAATTCCCAAACTCTTGTACCACAGCTTACCAAGCTGTATTCGTAAAATTTTGGGCCAAGATTTTGAAGAATGTTTTAATGAGGATTTTTGTTCTGTGGAATCAAACCCATAGTCTGGCTACCCATGGGTGCACCCTCCTATGAAATTGGGTTGCAGGGCTCAGCAAAACTCCTACAAAAACTGCAGGCAGTTACTGAGCTCCCACTTTTGGAAATCAAACTTGTTGTCACAAATGGACTAACTATGAACCACTTGTTCACTTGGAAAGTTCTAAACAGTAAATAATCTTTAAGAATTTTGGTCAGTGTTGTATCATCAATCTCTTAAATTATAATAGTGCAGTCACAGAGATTACTGGTCTACTGTAAAATTGATTTTGTGTGAAAATTCCATTAATTTTTACTGTACTTGTTTATTTGCTTTATAATTAAACTATTTAAGACTCTTTTAGTTTTACTCTCTTTCCTAGAGGCTTTAAGCCCATCTGAATTGTGTTAATAATTAAAACATGAGCAGTAATTAATGTAAAATTACTAAAAATGGCAGCATCTGCCCATCTGCTTTTTTATTGGTTTACATACTCCAAGAAATCTAATAACAGGAGCAAGTGTGTCAACTGTGAAATGTGAGAGCCTCAACTTTCAGACGAATTAGCTGATATCTTACCCCTAGGTGGGACTACTGTGGCTGAATTTAAGTTGTATTCCAATTATAACTTTGGGAGTTGCTAATAGAAAAAAAATTATTATTTTTAAGTGCCTGATCCTAAACTTTTTTACTCCAACTCTGTTTTCAAAACCAATAATCTTATGACTCAATGTGTACATTTACTTTAAAATGGAAAGCACATATTTTATACAAAATAGAGATGAGGAAGAAATGAAAGCCTTCAGTAGAGACTGGGTGCTTACAGCAGACTCACTGTGGAGTTTGATTTTATAGTCAATGACCATGTATTTCCATCTGCTTAATTTTTCTTATATGATTACCTTAAAAGAATTCTTGCCATATGTCATTTGAATCCTTTGGGGCCTTTGAAAGAAAATGAGAAGACTACTTAAGCAAGGTTTGTAAATATATACGTCTGTCCATATGTATTAAAGTATACAGAGAGTTTTATCTTATACCATACTTAAATTTATTAAAAATAAATGAAATGTATTGAATTTAATTAAAGCTAAAGTATGCAGCTCATATAGTTTATTCCATTTAGCTTTTGCTGACATGTATCTGTTAGGAAACAAGCTCAAATATTTATTTTAAAAGAATGAGAAAAAATTTCAGAAGTATGCCCATCAGAAACATTTCCTTTTCCACTTACAGAAAAATATTAATGCAAATGTCTGACACAATTCAAGTAGGGTTTTTTTTTCCTTTATATAATCAATGTGAATAATTGTGGTAATCAAGAAATTGATATTACTTAAGCTAGACAAGATTATACAAAGTGCTATGCTTGAATTATCATGCAGCTTTCCTAGTGCACTACAATCCTACCCTGAATTACTTGCTCACTTCTTTCCTAAGCTGTAGTTCTAATATTGTCAAAATGCACTGAACAACACAAATCATTACTGGCATTTATGTATCTACCTGGTAGACAAGTTCAGTTCAGTTAAAGCAAATAACATGTGTGATGGGTCACAGTGAGAGAGAGCAGATTCTGTGATCCTTGTTTCTTTCTGCGCACTTCAAAGGGGCAGGGCCAAGACCCAGTGGGCAGGTACAAAAGATAGGAGAAATCAGCACTCAAGAGGAACAAAATACTGAACTTCCAGGCGTTTAAAGCAAATTTAATATCAATACGGTCTTTGTAACTGCCAATTTTTTCAACCAGAATCTTCAGACCCTTGCAGAGGAAGAAAGGAGGGATGGAATGCCCTAGTCTGGCCTGAGCAAAGCTTTTTCATCAGCAGTATTTATGCAAGTGTCAAGGCCCAGATCTAGAAGGATAAAGAACCTGCTTAACCACTTCACAGTTCAGCAGCAGCATAGAGTGAAACATGCTGCAGAAACAGCTCTGAAGTGAAGGTAGCAAACTGGTCCAAAGTGATTTACTCCCATTTGTCAGCCTTTAATCAAAAACCCCAACACATGTGGCAGCCTGTCATTGTGAAGTTGTCAGATAATGTGTTACTGATTAAGAGCATATACTGTGTTTTTGCAGAGTGTAGTCACTGAACATATTTGGTCTTAAATTAGTCTTACTGTTACCACAGAAAGATTTGGTGACAAGGCATACAGTAAAGTACCTTTGTTTTTTATCACACACTTGTATCTTCATGTGGAATGGATTCAGCCTCTTTGCTCTGGCTTTGAAGAAGGAGGTATCCTTTTTGGAAACTGGATGCAATAACCATGGCCACACATCCTTCTTCAGTTCAGGAAGTGTCACTGGTGAGAAATGTACCAAAGCCTGCCCTTAAGACTGCATTATATGACTCAGTTTTGGTAACATATGCAAAGTCAGGAACTTATCCTTTTCCAGATCACAAACAATTAATAAATTACTTCCTTCTGGCAGAGCATTAATCAGAATAAGTCAAGAGGAAGGCTGAGAATCTTGTCTCCTTACATCTCAGTGCCTGAAGAATTTATAGTAGTTAAAGGCAATGGAATGAAAATAAAACACTTCCTTACATCCTTTTCTTAATGTTGTCCTATTTGTAGAGCTTTCTGTCTACCAGTCAGCTACCTCAGTGACAGCAGTTATCACAGCTTTGCTACAATGCTTCCTGTCCCATTCTCCTGGCCCTCTACAGTGCCAACTCCATAAAAATAACACCCCCAGGGGCGTTGCAGCTGAAATGAGGTACGCCTAATGGAGGATTCTCTGCAGCTATCTTTGCAGGAATCTTTCTTCATCTGTACCTCTCCCTTACACGTAACCTCACATAATAGCCACCCACCGGGAAAAAGCAAGCTGCTGTTATTTCTTGGTCTGAAGAATCTCTTCCTGTGCTCAGCTGAATTTGTATCAAATTTGGGAACACACTTCCAGTGAACAGAACATTGCATTTCACCACTGTCCTGTAAGTGATGCATCACAAAATGAAATGTCCCTGATCCACTCTGTCCCTATGTGCCCTACCACTGGGATTGGAGAGAGGAGGATGTCAGCAGTTGCTCACTGTCTGTCAAGAATCAGCTGCATCCTTTCTCTAGCAACCCTGGCAGCAGCACTGAGAAGGCTTTAAGACACATCAAATTGTCCCTGCCCTCTGGGTCCCTCACACTCAAGAGTAACAAACCTCTCCATTCTTCAGCATCTAGGCCTGAAGTTAGGTTGTGAAGAGCTTGGGATGTTTGCAAAGGTTTGGGATGTTGACATAGCTATACTCAGCTTAGGGAGATAACTCTGAAAGGCAGAGCACAGGACTAAAATTCAGTCCAAACTATCCCTTTATGAGTCTGATCAGAGAGAACAGTAAATAGGCTGATTCTCTCATGCATTGTGACTGGTTTTCAGACTGATATTATAATACTGTTTGCCTGGATTAAAAACTGGACATTTTCAGTGACATCATTGGCTCAGTTATGCTCTTCATAATAAAAAACCTCTAATTTTCAAATAGTGGCTGATGTAAATTAGTTCTACATATATCATGTTTTACATGTATCATTTTTTAAAAAATTGTTATCAGTTGGAGAAGGATGGCATGAAGGAATTATCTATGCATAGTTAATTAAAGCCTTTCCAAATGCAGGAGTTTGGTGTTTGTGGGAAGCACTGATGGATATGTTTCAAGAAGCTGAGGCATTATCTGCTTATTGTTTGCTTTCTTCCTACTCATATAACATGTGTGCAGTCCCATTCTCCCAGATTTCTATCAGTCACTTCCAGCAACCAGTAAATTTTATTTTCTTGATGTGCAATTCATTTTCTGTCTTGTTTGTTTGCTTTTCAGCTTTTTCTTTTCTGTAGTGGAGATTCACAACAGACTGAGATGAGATACGGTGTGCATCTTGTTCATCCATTGATTTGAGAGCAGGATTTGGTGTTTGTGTCCTTTTGTTTTGCTCTTACCATGGAAAAAGGATTATTTCTCAGAATCAGCTAAGTATTTTAAGTTCCTTCCTCTTCAGTCAACTTGTGAAATTGACTCTTTCTCTTGTTATTTTTTGTTAGTAAATTATAATTTGAGTTTTGTATGTCCTTCATTTCAATTCAAAAGTCTTACTTTAGGATCTTGGCAAAGTTTATTTCATTAAAAGTAGTGAACGTGTGAAATGGATGTGTTGTGGTTATTTCCAGGGTTACCTTTGTTTCACACAGTTGCTCAAAATTGCAGAATTCAGCCCAGGACTGACGATGCCTCCCATCCACAGTGGTAGGCACAAGCTTGAATCTGTGAGTACAGGTTCAAGTGAAGAACTTCTTTTCCTACCTGATTTTTCTTCCTTTTTCATTACTTTTCCTAAAAAAGAAAAATTCAAGCAAAGGAAGAGCTGTGCATAGTAAGAGAATAGTTGTATTTGAAGACCTTTTACAGACGAAGTCGTGTGGCAGCAGAGGTGAGAAGAGCAGTTCTGTCGGCCAAGAGAGGCTTTGCATTCCTCCAGATGGGAAGATGAAGAGAAAACACTTGATGTTTCTCTCTAGTGTGTTACTGTCAGAGGAAAGGGGCTTAGTAGAAGTGTTTGACACTGAACCGGGAAATAAGTTTGAGAATCTGACTTCTGGCCTTCACATCTGTTGATTCCATTTGCTTCAATTTAATACAGAAGTAACATAACATGAACTGGCCAGCTTCACTCCAATTATATATCTACAATCCTTAATCTAAACATACTGTAAGGTTCTACTCATATAGTTTGTGGGTGTTGTTAACCTCCAAATTTACATGCAGGAACTGTGTCAGCAGGGGTTTACCCTTCACACACAAGGATCTTTTGGCTGTCTGACATAGGCATGGAGAAGCTCCAGTGAAGCTAGTCTGAGTTAAAGCTGACTAAGTCTGATGTAAATGAAGGCAGAAATCAGCACTGGGTTGGCACATGGATGTAAAACCCCTTCAATTCCTACCACAATAATTTCTACCCCCCGCTCCTTTTCCTCCAGCCTTCTGGTGTGGTGGTACTCTCTCACCTTACTTCCCTAGTAAAATCAAAAAGGATACATAATTTTTTTGGTTGTTATTTATTTCAACTACTGAATGCCAAACCTACCTGTGATAAATAGGCTACAAGACTGTCCAGGCTGGTTCAGATCTGGTTTACTTTTACCTATAAGATTATGAGATTACTCCTTTAAGTGAGCAGATTTCTACCTGTTTCTCTCTGAAGGTTGTAACCAAAGAATTATGTCACATACAGTAGAGTTTGTGGCAAATAAGGCTTCAAGTAGTTGATCACATATTTGACATTGGACTAAAGGACAACATCCCCCAGCTTCTATCTCCTTTGCTTAATTGGTTGGAGTATGGTGACTGTAACACCGAGCTTGTGGCTTCGATCCCTGTATGGGCCAATCACTTAAGAGCTGGACTTGATGACTCTTGTGGATTCCTTCCTACTCAGAGTATTCTGTGATCCTGTGATTTGTCCACTGTTTGTGTCACAAGGTCGGGGAGAGGATCATGGTATGTCCAAAAAGAGGACATAACCTAATGGCATGAAGGCTCAAAATTGAAGCATTCTGTTCACAAGGACACCAACAATCAGTGTCATCAGGGCTGACATATGTGACATCACCTTCACATACAGTGTTCATGTGAGCTGGAATCTAACCAGAACAGAAGAAAAAATATCATGATGTGATCTCTAAGGCAGGGAGGGAGGCAGGAAGGAAGGCAGGCAGGAAGGAAGGCAGGCAGGAAGGCAGGAAGGAAGACAGGAAAGAAGGTGCAGAAGGAAGGTGCAGAAGGAAGGAAGGTGTGGAAGGTGTGGAAGGTGCGGAAGGAAGGTGCAGAAGGAAGGTGCGGAAGGAAGGTGCGGAAGGTGCGGAAGGTGCGGAAGGTGCGGAAGGTGCGGAAGGTGCGGAAGGTGCGGAAGGAAGGAAGGAAGGAAGGAAGGAAGGAAGGAAGGAAGGAAGGAGAATCCCACTGACAAAGGACTCCCAAGCACTTCCCTCTTTATTCATTTCTCCTACCATGAAGAAGTGCCCCACTTCAGCTGAGCACCATCCTACCTTTCCAATATTTTCCCCTTGACAAAAATACTGTTATAGTGAACCTGTTAGATGAGCACCTTCATCCTGGAGGCAACAGAACCCATTTTGAGTGACTTCTCAGGTCATTAAAGCCCAGTATCTATAGATATCATGATAGAGAACAGAAATTTAGGAGCCATGTTAGCCTTTGATGTCGCGCCTCTCCTGTCATAATGACATAGTTAAAGTGTTGGTTATTCATCTTTGTTCTATATTTCTAGCAAACGTTTCAATCCTGTTTCACAATACAGTGCACATAAGAAAATACCTGATGAAATCTCATGTCCGTATTTTTTAATTGTTTGATTTTTTACATTCTCTATGAGTAGTATAAATTAAAGAAATACTGTTGAAAGTAGGTGTTTCCTTGGTACCATTTCATTGCCACCATCATTCTTTGCAGTATTTCAGAAAGATTTCTGAGGTAGTCTTTGGAAAATGACCTGATTATGATTCTGCATAAACCACTGAAAAAATACTCACCAGCTACTACTGAAATCCATTTCAAAATTTAAATAATGACATGCTGATTCAGAGAAAGGCAATGAAAGCAAAACAGAACAAAAAGATTTTTATGCCCTCGCTTTTGTCTAGCCAAATGAATGAATAAAAGAATTTTTAATGTCAGGAAAAGACTCCAAAAACATTAAGAGAACACTTTCCTTCAAGATATTTCCTTCATTTTCATGCTTTCCTTAAACTGGGATGGGCAAGAAATAGCTCTTGAACGCTGTAAGTAGGTCAATCACTGTTCTCATGCCCAGACCACATTCCCACTGTGGGAAGCAGGATACCAGCAGGGCTTGCATGTATGCACTCTCTCTAGGTTGCACGGAGGCTTCTTTCTTTCCTCTCTGAAAATAGTTCCATTTTTCACTGGATTGGGGGCACACTGGGAAGCAATTATTATCATTTGCTTTTGATTTGCTCCCAAGCATTTCCTCTTCCCTTGGTACTTCAGGTTATGTTAAATGTGTCTTCAATTCTAAGCCAAATTCATATTTTGCTATACAGTCGTATGCTACAGGAGACCAATGATTTATGTATTAAACTGCCTCCAGACACATGTAGCTGGTGTGTATATTAAGACTGTTTTTTGAGGGGGCCTACAAATGGAGGATTATGATCTGCTGTGATGCCATTTCACAAGGAGTATGAAGAGAACGCTTGCCACAGGTCCTAAGCACGTCACAGACTTTTTGACAGTAAATGTGAGTTGAAACATGCCAGATGTCACATTTCAGGACAGTTGTTTTGACCATTAGCTATCCTACTAAAAACAGCCTCCTCTTTAAGAACAAGCACAATTATTTATTTTTTTTATTACACAAATAAAAATGTAAAATTTTATCATTAACATCCCTTCATTTTTCACTTTTTTAAAGGACTAAGTTACATGCTTAGCCCTCAAGAGACACAGGACTTAGATCCAAGCTCATTGCTTCATAGAGAGAACTAACTTCATCTAAGTGGAGACCAAATCACTGTGACCTTTGGCCAAAACACAGTGATGGTTGAATGATCTTTTTTCACCTCATTCATCTAGAAATCACACTCATTGAAATAATTTTTGATCTCTCACAAAATCAGCAAGTTGTAATATTTTCTTGCATTTTACAGAATTTCTGCATGAAATGGTACAATGTGAGCATTAAGTCTTTTCTTGGCATTTAACTGGATACACTTTCACACACGCAAGCCTTCATATTTGAAGGTCAGATTTAAATGGAAAAGGCAAACGTGTAGCAAAAAGACTGTAGTAAGTCAGAGTCTCCTTCTGAACCATTATATCTTAAAAATATAAAATCAGTCTTGCTAAGACAAAATCTTCTTGGACGCTTTACCATGTGGCCAGTGGGAAGCAGATACTACACTGGGTTGTTTGACTGTAAATTAATTACGTGGATGTAATTGTCAAACATTCACTCAGGATGAAAAGAAAAGTGCTTCTGAACATTAGTGGATAATGTGTGAATCATTTCATCTATCTATCTTTTAATTAGACATCTATAAATAAGCTGTCTGTTGCAAGGTGCTCTATAATCAGGTTACCTAAACACTAGCTCTTTCCTAGATCATCATTTGGAATATATGAGATAGCTACAGATTGTTAATTGCCACAGTTTCTTCTATGATTATTATCGTCATCATCATCATCATCATCATTTCAGGAACAGGCAATATGCCCCAATGTAGTTTTGCATGCATGTCTGGGAAAAAAAGTAGATGACATAAATCGCATGCATAATCTCAGGAGACAATCATTTTAAATCTTAATTGGCTGCCTTTTAAATATCATTTAAGGTCTCGTTTTCTCTGCCTCTCTCTCTCTAGTTAAGAAGGTGTTGTGTCAAAGTCTATTACCTTGCTGGACGTCTTGCCTCTAAGTTTTTTTAAAAAAATAGAACCATCAGCAGAGGTTTGAGAGGTCGATAAAGCTTTTAGATTTGGAGATGTTTTCAGGGAGCCCATTTCCTGCGGCTAAGAGTTGTTAATGGAGCTTAAGGAATTATCTTATGACTCGGGCTGGGAGAGCCGTATATTTCTTCACTCCTGTTCCCTTGTCGAGGCTGAATATGCTCCTGTCAAACTCGCTTAATGAAAAGTAACGCGTCGCTGATTACAGTTTTATTTGGGCTCTATGTAAAAAGCACTGTTAATTTAGCATCCCCTCCTTTGTGTGTTTGAATTTGCCATGGCTGAATGATTTAGAGTCTCTCAGTTTCAAGACGTTTCTCTATGATTTTTTTTCCCTCCTCTTTCTTTCTCAGTCTGCCTTTATATTTCTGCTTTGTACAGACATACGAGCTGCACGGCTTTGCCTTTCAGCCCTGCAGCTTTCTCTGAAGCAGCAGAACCTGATCTTTGACTTGTGCTATTGAATCAAATGGCAAAATTAATTTCTCACACTCTTTTGTTCATATTAAAAAGAACAAAACCAAAACCAAAACAACCAGTCAACAAGAACCACAACCCTTTTGAAAGACCTCTGCATTTTATGGATGATCTAAGTCATAAGGTTTGAATGTTAAAGCAAGAAACTCTTTTCCCTTTCCCTTAACTGACACGGTCTCCTCTCTGGATGGGCAATGTTTTGGTGTGAACACACAGAGATTTACCAGAGCCGAGATACAGATGGTTCCCCAGTCTGGAGAGCCCTGCTCTTGTTATACAGCAATCATAAACTTACTCGAACTTGTTTTATAACAACAATAACAGGAAAATGAAGGGATAAAGTGTTGATCCACTTTTCTTTTGGCTTCCAGCTTTTCAGTGCGCCTATGTTTTGCCCACAGTGTTATCACCTACATTTTATGTCCCGAGGAGTGGGGGAGAGGGGAGGATTTTGCCTCCCAAACAACGGGATGTCCGAATTGAATCCTGGACCCAGCCAAACCGGCCAGCAATGACTTGTAAAATGATTTATATGGCTTGCGGGGTCATCCGCCGAGAGCCAGCCCAGGGAGGCCGGCGGGGGCCGGCACTTCTCAAAGTCAGGGAGTTTTTCAGGCTGAGAGAGATTTTTGGCTGCTCAGTGGACGAGACCTCTCCGTGCACACTGACACACAGAATCCACACACACACTCGGCTGTCGCTGTGCTAGGAGAAAGAATGGAGTCCCCTTTCACTCCACAGAGCCTCTGTCGCATGGAAACCGAAGCCCACCGGGAGCCCCCGTGTCCACTCCAGTCCCTGCACATCCAGCAAGGCTGGCACAGACGAACCTCCCTCATCACCCTCGCAGCAGTCAGGGGGTTTATGCCCCATCCCACTTGACTCTACCAATGGTTTGAGGGCAGCCCGAACACTCGCCTTTCTCCCTTTCCCCCCCCCCTCCTTCATCCCCGTCTCTTTAGTTTGGCTGAAAATAATTTGCTTTGTCTAAAGGGTTTCAGAGGCAAAGCTCGCCGGCCGCCCCGGCTGCATTAAAATTCCTGCCGGCCCTGCCTTTAGCTCAGATCGCGGCTCCCCCGAGACTCCACTTTCGCTATTACTGTCAAGTACCCTTGACTCTTTATTTTTGCCCTTTTATCTATTACAACTAATTCGAGTTCTTTTGCCCTTTTCAGTTTAAGACGTGGGCTTTCTGTAAAGCCTCCCCCTGCCACCGAGCTCTCCGGGTGCAGAGCCTTTAGAAATTGAGGGGTTTACTGTCAAAATGAAAATTTCACTTCAAATTATCTCGGCTGATGCACGTTTTCCAGGCCGGGGGCTCCTGTCTGAGCCTTTTGACAGCCAGATCAGCAGAGGGGTTCAGTGATCTCGATAATATCATCCAAGAGAGCGAAAGTCAATACAATGACAGGGAATATGACTGGATACAATCCAATTACGGCTGCTCGCAGAGAGGGGAAGGGCTTGATCTGATCTCCGCACCTGGATTCCTTTATTCAGTCCTTGCACAAACAGGTCTCGCTAGCAACTTCGCAGGCTGGAGTATGCTGTATTTCGGCTGAGTGTTTTCTCGGTTGCGTTTTTACATTTTCCCCCTTTATTGTATTCTTATTTATTTATTGTGAACTGGGATAGACCGACGGGGAGCCGCTGGGGTGGGAGGGGCGAGAATGCTGGGTGGCAAGGGAGGCTCTTCTGCTTGTCCCGATGTCAGCTGGGTCCTTCGAGTGCTCTCGCTTCTTCCCCGTCGCGCCGGCCGACGAAGATCAGGGGGTTTAGGCCGGCCCGGGTAAGCCGGGATCTATTATTGCATCGCAGTTTCTTTTCCAGCAGTTCTCCCTGTCTCCCGGTCCGGGGATCAGTAAAGTTTGTTCCCATTCCGGGGAAAGAAATGAAATCTTTTAAGCGCCTGTTATCTAAGTGGTAAATTGGCTGCGAGTGCTCCTGAATCACACGTCGAGAGCGCTCTTCCTCCCTCTCTCTTTTTGTCGGCTGCACTCTATTTAATGTCAAAACGGTAAAGCATCTGTACTGAAGTGCTGAAATATTCATGGCGGATCAGCGATTCTCAGCACTGGCAGAGGAGCTGGAAAGCTAAAACGGTTCTTTAAAAGATCAAATTTTCCATGTGAATCAATTGCTCCGCGCACGGCGGAGGCGACGCCGCGGCAGAGCCCGGCCCTTGGGGGCCGACCCCCGCCCGCCCGCAGCTCGGGAAGGAGGGGAGAGGGAAGGGGGGATGCTCCCGCTCCGCCGGGCCTCGGTGGGCAGCCGGCGCCCCCGCCATCGTCCCGGGAGGCGGCCGGGACCCGGCGCTGCCCCGCGGAGGCACGGCCGGAGCGAAGCCCAGCATCCCTCCTGCGCTCAGCGGGCCTCCCGGGGTCCGTCCTCAGTCCCGCGGCAGCGCTGCGCTGAGCCTCTCTTCCCCTCTCCCGGCAGCCTGTTGACAGTCCTTGGAATTACCGGGATCGGCTCTGAGGGGGAATTTGAAACACAGAAGTTGTTTGTTGCCCAATGCAAAACGCCACCACTTGTGTTACCTCTGAAACAGACAATTTATTGGAGTGAGCATACCTTTTAACATATTTTTTTTGTCAAGATAAATTTGTGCAGTAGGTGTAAACTTAGTAGAAGTGCTGTTTGTGAATCATATGCTAACAAGGAAATCAGGAGGAAAAACTCTCGAAAAGTCTTTATAACTAATGTCGGCATGCCTTAAATTAAATCTGAATTAAAATTTCCCGTTTGTAAACTTTCGGATGTAAACTTTTTAAGTAGGTCTACACTATAGTACGTGCTTTTTGGACATGGAATTAAATAACTTTCACGACATTGATCCCTTAAAGTCGCAGCCAGAAGAAAACGTTCAGAACAGCAAAGAGCAAAGTCTTTCCGTTGAACTGAGCAAACTGAACTTTAAATCCTCGTTTATGTTGTTTGTTTAAAAAAAAAAAAAAGGAGGAAAAAGTTTTATATTTAAATTTAAACTCTTGCAAGTCTCTTTTCAGTGTAGCTGACTCTTCAAGCGTTAGAAAGTCCTTTGCCCCTCGGCGGGCCTGTTAGGAACAAAACATTTTGCTTCCTGATTTGGGAAACGCCAGAAACTCTTTGTTTGAGTCATGGTGGGCCAGGTTTGAGAGCTGCCCCTTGAGCACATTGGCGCCGTTCCCCACCGCGCGTCCCAAGGCGCCCGTTTCCAGAATGGCTCCTTTGGTGGTAGCCCAGGAAACTGTTGTGTTGCTCAGGGCTTGGTTTAAAGTACTGTGCCTGAACAGGGGGTCGTGAAACACCCCGTCCACCCAGTTCCTGAGGTTGGTGACCGGCGAATCCTGGTGCCTGTCGATGACGCTGACCGGGGCGGGAGCGGCGGCGGCAGCAGAGCCCCCCGGCCGTTTCAGCATGCAGGAGGGGTACTCGGCCTGGTTGAGGGAGGTGGCAGTGTGCGCCAGGGACCAAATCCTGGGCTTCGCCTCCAGCAGCTGCTGCCCCTGCTGGAAGCACATCTTGGACTCGCAGCCGCGCTGCCGAGCGCCCAGCGGGTCGGGGCCGCACTCCTCCGCCGCCGTCTTCAGGCAGCTCCGCGCCCGCTCGGCCGCCGCTACCGCCTCCTCCTCCTCCTCCTCCTCCCCGGCGGCGGCCGGCGGCGGCATCTTGGCGGGGAGCTCGGCGGCTCTCGGCGGGTGGCTGCCGCCCGGGAGCGGGAGCGGGTGCGGATGCGGGAGCGGGTGCGGGAAGGGCCGCCTCAGCTCGCACTCCGAGCTCTCCGACTCGGCGGCGTCCAAGTCCTCCAGGTCGCTGAGCTCCAGCTCCTTCTCCTCCTTGCCCGTGGGTTCTGCGGGGCGGGGGCGGGGGAAAGGACAGCAAAAACAAGACACACGGTCACTGTCGGTGCCGCGCTGCCCCGCGGCCGCCCCCACCAGCGAGGCCCGCGGCCGCCCCCACCAGCGAGGCCCGCCCCGGGGGCGAGCTGCCGGCCGAGCCCCCGCGGCCGCACCGCTAAGTGCCTGGTTTTAGCAGGGTACCCTCGGCTTTCCCGCTCTTCATCGCCTCTTCCTGCGAACCCTCCTCCTCCTCCTCCTCCTCTTCCTCATAGGGCCGCTTCTCGTCAGAACACTTGTTCCGCGGAGGCCAGGTCATCTTGTTCTCCTTCTTGAGCCGCCGGCGGGCGTTGGCGAACCAGGTGGAGACCTGGGTGAGGGTCATCTTGGTGATGATGGCCAGCATGATCTTCTCGCCCTTGGTGGGGTAGGGGTTCTTGCGGTGCTCCTGCAGCCAGGCCTTCAGCGTGCTAGTCGTCTCTCGGGTGGCGTTTTTCCTCCGTGTCCCGCCGTCCATCGTCCCGTACCTGCAGGCACAGGGGAGTCCTCGGGATGTGACACCTCTCTCTCAGCCCCCGCGCACCTGCCCCACGCGGGGTCCCAGAGCCCCGGCCCCGGCCGCTTGCCTGCGGCATCCCCCGGAGGGCAGCTGGGCTCCTGGACCCGAGAGGGGGGAGATGGATGAGGACAGCTCGGTTTTGAGAGGGTTGAGGACAGCTCAGCTTTATGAGGGAGACCAGACTAGAGAATTTAGGCCGAGGGAAAGAAAGCAGGCAGGAAGGGTTCAGCCAGCAGCAGCAGCGGGCAATGCAAATTTCCGCTCAGCCTTGGCAGTGGTGGCGGAAAGAGGAAAGGAATTGCCTGCTTTTATTTGCGGTAAAGTCCATGTCAACATTTCGGGCAGCAGGAAAATTCTAGCAGCTTGCAAACTCACAGAAATACCACTTTCCTCTTGTTTTATTAGTCCTCCCCAAACAAAATTCATCTGAGTGACCCCAGGGTGTAAGTGTTAATAGAAATATATTTCCTCTTACTCCTTTTATTAGTAATCTCCTCTACCCTTTTGTTCCTGAAATTGTAGGAACCTAACGCAGATGACACTGGGCTGCGGCTGAATATTTAATGCACATCCTCCAGGAAAGGTCACCGGCGCCCAATGGGCCTCTGAGCTGGGAACGGTGTGTAAAGGGGTTTGCGCTGGTTTAAAACTAATAAATATACACGGGATGCCCAAGCCTGACTCCGCGCAGGGAAAGATAATTACAACCCCGGTTAAGAGGGATTGCCCCCCGCGCTACCGCCCGCCCGGGGGGCGGAGGACCCGGTGTCGGTGTGGGAAAGGGGAGGCGACATGGCTGGGGCCGGGAGATGCTGAGCGGCGAGGAGGCAGGTTGGCGAGGTTGGCGGGGCGGGGAGGGGGTGGCGGGGGCGGAGGGCAGCGAGCGGGTCCGGGGTGGGGATGGCGCTTACCTGTCGTACTGGTACTGGCTGAGGGTGTGATCGTAGGGGTAGTAGGCAGCCGCGGGGGCGATGCCCGCATGCGCAGAGCCGCTCCCGTCCTTCGCATCCAAACTGTTCTGCAAGAGACACCGCCCGCCGCCCTCAGCCCCCGCCGCCGGCAGAGCCCGGCCCCTGCCCGGCATCGCCGCCCGGCTCTCCCGCCCCGCGTCCCGGAGCCACCCGACGGACCTTCGCCGGGCCCCTCGGCCGCGGGGCACCAGCGACATCAATAGGGACATTAACTCGGCGCTGTTACGGTGCAGGGAAAAAAAAAAAAAAAAAAAAAAAAAAAAAGGGGAAAAAAAAAAAAAGGCTGTGTGGGAAGAGCGCATCATTTTTTTGCAAGCCTGGGTCTGGGGCGCCCTAAACTGCCCACCCGGACCGGTCCTCGGCACTCGGCCGCCAGCTCATCAGGCGCGACTTTTTATTGCGTTACCGTGAGGAGCGAGCGCCGGGCTGGAACAGCTGCTGACCGCGGGGCTGGACGCGGGGAGCGCCGTGCGGCACGGCGGGGCGGAGGAGAAGCGCCCGGGGCTGCCCCCACCGGGGGGGGGGTGTCCCGCCGAGCGGCCTCCGCCTCCGGGGGCACGGGGGGAGCGCGGGGCCGACGGGCGGGCGGGGGGGAGCGAGGGAGCGAGCATCCCTCGGGGCGGCTTACCAGGGAGTAGAAGGCGGGAGCCTCGGTACCGTAGGTCACGTAGTTTCCATAGCCCTGGGGCCCGGCGTAGGGTCCGCCGTAGACCCCCAGGGCGGCGGCGGAGTTGAGCTCGTGTCGGGCGGTAGCGAGCAGGCGGCTCTCGTACACCGGGCAGTACACGGGGGTCTGGGCGGAGGCGGCCGCCCCCGTCTCAGCCAGCGTCCGGCTGCTGGACTCGCAGCAGGTCGTCAGGGAGTTGGTGCTCATCAGGAACTGGAGGGAAAGAGAGCGGCGCTGAGGGCGGGGTGGGGGGAACTTCGCGAAGTGTCACCAAGTTTGGGTTCGGTTGGTTTTAGGTTGTGTGGGTTTGGTGCGTTTTTGTTTGGGTTTTTTTTTTTTTTTTTTTTTTTTTTTTTTTTTTTTTTTTTTTTTCTAATCAGGTCGTAGCTTTGGGTTGTCGCCGCCCTCCTCCCTCCCCTGCCGGATTTTACTTCAATCGTGATAGAAACACTCTGGAGAAGCCCAGAGGTACTAGTATTTTATCAGTTTTCTAAAACGACTCCACAACAACAACCACCAAACGCCCCGTGACTGGATGTTTAATCCTCTATAATACATTCCTCAGGCCCTCTGCATTTAAAAGCTAACTTTTCCTGGGGTGTTTTCACAAGACTGGGGTTTACACCGTTTTCTCCTCTTGCAGCACAGTGATTCCCATCTGCATTTTTAAACCTTTTTTTCGAAGTCATTCATGCATATTTATTTTGACTGCAGATTTGTAGCAGCCACGCACGCATCTGTTATTAACCTGCTGGTTTAGAATATCCCATTCTGTTTCTACGGGCCGGACCTCCGTACGTCCATACTTAAATTCATAAACTGTGAATTTAATCGTGAAAGGGGGAAAAAAAAAAAAGGGGGAGAGCGAGTGGGGGTTGGGGATCTTTAGCTCCCCTTCTCACCTCTCTCATCTCTGTAATCATCTCCCACGCGTCTTTATCATCCCCAAGCACCCTAAATCCCCCATCTTTCTTCCCATTTTAAAACTGGTGCCCGACACAGAACTTGGGCATCTTGGAAAGCTACGGAGCAAGCAAGCATCTGCTTTGCCGTTACGGCATGCAGGAGAGGATCGCTGCCGCCCTCATCCCGGACGGAAGGCATCGATAAGGGCTGAAATTCAATCAATTAACGTTGGTAGGCAAAAAGTCTTACCTGGGGTGCAGAGGAGTAAGGGTAGCCAAACTGAGGATAGGACATGGTACAGAGGCTCCCAGTTATCTAGAAACAAGGCGAGGCGTCTGATCTGCACGCTACTGCAGCCTGGCTCTGCTCTGTTGTACCAATTGATTGGTAACCACAGGTCCCTAGATGCTTATAGGACGAAGCAGAAAACCACATTTAATTTATTTACATGAAAACGTAAACTTTTTTTTTTTTTTCTTTTAAATATGTACGGCGATTTTAGCACCTTCCCCGCTACAGCTACGACACAGAAATAATTGTTACATGTAGGCTCCAAGGCTGGCAGACGTGACGGCAAAAATAAATGCTTTGCACCCACGGCAAAATAAAAGGTGGGAAGAAGAAAAGTGATACAAATGCATCAGCTCACAAGCACGTTGTTTTAAAAGAGCCGAGCCTCTGACGTCACGCAAAACCTACTCAAATTAACCTGCCTGTAAGTTTAAAACTCATTTTCGGGAATCTTTCCCCTGGCATGGAAAATAGACTCTCTTTCGCCTTCAACCGCCTAACAGGGGCGAAAAAGTTTGGGAAGCTCTTCGGTAGCGGCAACGCCTGCTTGCAACACATATATTTCTGCGGGCAAGGGAAGGAAATGAATGTTTTTAATCTGAAGGATCAATGTTGTATCAGCTATTTTCCCCACCCTCCTTAGTCACTGAAAGGCTAGTAAGCACTTTTAATTAGAAATTAATTAATGAGCAGCTGCTTCTTCCCACCCCACAGTAATAATTAGTCTCAATTACAAACAAGACATATGAAGGGACACACGACTGAGTCTTCATTTAAGATTTAATCAACAGTTAAAATTAGCGCTAACACTGACAATAAAGCACATGATAAGCAATCCTGCTTTTTCTTTTCGGCTTTTATTCCAGGCGTGTGATTGCAGGTAGAAAACCCTACAAGCGTCTTCCGGGCAACGATGGAAAAGATGGGACTTTTCACGTTAAAACGACTATGATCCCGTCTCAAACTTCCAACACCCCCTTCTACCCGACCCATCCCACCGCTGCCATCAGCCTCCCTACCCTCTGGGGGTCTGGGACCCACCCCCCCACACACAAGCAGGCAGCAACACCCCCCCTCTGCTGCAGGCTCGGAGGGAACGGGCCGTGGGGGGAAGATGCTAGCAGCCCCAGCACCTCTCCCCCGACGGCCGGTACCACCGAGAAAGGGCAAGCAGGCAACCCCCGGGAGGACGGAGGACGTGGAGGAGTCAGCTCGGAGGCTGAAGCTGGGCTGCTGGTGCAGTCGAACGCTGCTCCATGGTGTGCAGACTTGCTCAGAGAGATTCCTGGGTTCAGACATGTGAATAGCCCCAGGGTCACACTCTAATTAATGATGATATTCTCTTCTTCTCCCCAGCTGGAAGACTGCCTCCCAGAAACGAATCTGCCCACACTGACAGCTCGATTGAGGGTGATTGATGACTATCTGGAGACCACAGTACACATAATATAATATCTGCTGCGTAATTGCTTTAATTTACAGATGAAAATACTAGTTCTCAGATCGAGTTAGACTACAACGAGAGGCGTTTTATGGAGCTTAAGAGTGTTTGCAAATAAAAGATATCAGATACAGTACATGCAAATTATCCTGACAGCTCAGTATCTGTGGCCGGGAGAAACATATAAAGAAAGGGAATCAAATGACATAAATAATCGGTTTGGAATTCTGTATTGATTTTTGGATGGGAAGAAAGTGCTTTTTCTTTCCTCACCTGAAATACTAATTCCTTTTTATTTCTGAGAATATTAATAAGTTTGCCATTGGGTTTCTTTTATAGAAGGGCTTCTCTGTTCCTCCTCCTGCATTATACCCCGGTGCTGCCAAGGTATAATGACACTTTTAGCGATTCTTTACCAGCAGCTTCCTTCTGTGCGAAGTGCTGACGGACTATTGCATTGTGTGCGAAGAAAAGACACCCAGTGTTTACACAATGGTCTACACTCAGTGTTCCGTGCTGCTCTCTCTGTCTCCTGTGCCCATTGCGCTGGGGGATGTTTGTTTAAGCTCCGGAATAAAACTCACCGGTGCTAGGGAAGAAAATAGTTGCACTTATCTCAAGAGCGGGTCCGTGTAAAGCACTATAATTAGCTGGGAGAGCTGGAGAACTGCCTGAAGAAGTCCTCCCAGTTTTCCACGCTACAGTTTGGGAAATGTCCTGAAGTGTTGGTGGTTTTTTTTGGGTTTTTTTTTTTTGGTGGGTTTTTTGGTGGTTTTTCTTTTAATTTTTTTTCCACTGCAGATGTCAGCTCCGCAGTGGCCCACAATACACTACAGGTTTTGATATTTAGATGAGTCTATTAAACTTTAAAATACAAGGAGAAATTCAATATTTATAGTCCTTGTCTATTTATATATCACAGTTGTCTTTCATTGCACCATGCAAATACTCTGGTGCCCATTTTCGCACTGAACTTTCCCGTATTAATCATGATAATTATTTGTCATTTTTCTTTGCAGCCTGCCTGCTCTATTACTTTACCCCTGGTCAGTTTTGTGTCAGTTCCAATCTGTATTCCCTAGAAAGCAGTCATTAAAAAAAACCCCACCAAAACAAACAAACAAAAAGCGACAAAAAAACTTAATAACCTTAAACACTTAAATGCTGAAAGCTGACATTACGTCCTCCCCCACTGCTGATGTCTTGTTTCACTTGCAGTCTACAAATAATGGCCCTTTGTTGATAAGAAACTCAACACAATTATATTTCATCTTGAATTTTTGGTGCCAGAGCACAAACATGCATTAAGCCCCACAATGATTTAAAATAACCTTTGTGGTTCTTGCCCATAAACAACGTAGCACTGTTCAAATCCAAGCAAAGACGCTTAATGCTGTGGGCTATATCCTTAAGCATTTGGAAAATGCAAGTCTTTGCTGTGCAATAAAAATTGATCCTCCTCAAAGCCCCTTTCCTGTGCAATGCAGTTAACAGCTTTCGAGAAAGAAACACATACAGCAGTTTCCAAAGTTTGAGCAAGGAAACCCATCGCGATCAATAGGAAATGCTGGAGAGTTCCCGTCTGGTCAGAACCACCCTGCATACTCAGGTGAGCAGATATTTCCCAGCCAGGTCTCTCTCTCAGGGTTACGAGCTCTTCCTCTGAGAACCTGGAGCCAATGCTCATACAAGTTTTATTGTAAAAACATGGAATGAGAATGAAAGAGTGTAATGCTGGAACAGGCCACAGCAGGTAAAACAGAACCTCTTCAGGACTCAGGCTTTGATGGACGTCTTCAGGGACATGATCTAGAGGCAGTTAATGCAGCTACATTTGCTATCTGCGTTTTCATCGCCTTCTCTTTTGGAGGGGTTATTGCCACTCCTGGAAATATTTCAGCAACGGAATTTGCTTATGGGCTAAACAGACTTTAGTGAACTCTTTCAGTCGAGTTTGCTTTGTTTTCATGTTACAGACTTAAAGCAACATTGACACTGCCTGACAAATGCTATGAAGCTCTATATGTTGCCCATTTGGAATCTGACATGGAACCGAGGGCAGCCTGTAACATTTTCAAGTAAGTTAGCTCCCATAAACTTGCTATTGACAGTAAATATGTGTTTTTTTTTTTTTTTTTTTTTTTCCCTGAGCCAATTTGAGGTGTAACTGCACCTCCTGCACTCTGAATCAAGGGACAGTGAGATGATGCTGCCAACCTGCACAAGCCCATGCCATGTCTTGGGATTGGCAGAGCCATGACGACCAACAGAACAGTTGCATAAGAAGGCACAGCTAATTAATTTACTCAGTTTACAACTACATGTAAAATCAGTTGTTCAAAGCTATCCGTTTGAATGCTTTCATTTTGTAAGTCTTCAATCCTCTTGGCAAGCAGTCTAGATTAGAGCAGAAAGGCCTCACATGCTCATTCTGTTCTTTGTATTTATTAACTTTTCACACTTAAAAACTAGAGCCAGCACTTTCTCTCTCTCTCTCTCTCTCTCTCTCACACACACACACACACACACATGCACCCCTACACACACACACCCCCACACCCACACAAAACTTTTCAGCAAGAGAAGCAAATGCTGCGACCGGAGCAGCTGCTCTATGGCTATACATGGACCCTACAATGTGCCCACATTTACCTGCTCTGTGCAGGACATTGCTACTATGCTTTCCCTAGCAAAGCAAAGATTGAATAAGATTTCCTTTCTCAGCTCTGGTACCCCCAGTGCTGCAGACCCGTAGGCATTCAAACGCCACACCACCTTTGAGCTCTCTGGCAGCCGACAGCTTTAACTTACTTCCCTGCGAAGGCAAAACTTTCCTGCTTGCAAGGTCAAATTCTGTCTTTTAAAGTTCGCCTTAAAATCCAGAAAGTTTGACTCGGTACCTTACCTTAGTGGTCGCTGAATATCATATCCACACCCCCTTCCCAAGAAATAACACATGCATGTTAAAATGCATTTACCCTCTGTCCTAGGTAAAGATTGCACAAAGCCAAATGATTCATCACGGATAGTTTCTCTTCCCTCTAGCAGTTGGTTTTCAGCTGCCTTGCTGCTAAAGCAGGCTCCGAAGGAGAAGGGGGGCGGGGGGGGTAAGCCCCACCGCTCCCCTCCACCCCCCGCTTCCATAGACACACACACACACACACACATACACACATACACTCTCTCTCTCTCTCTCTCTCACACACAAGCATCATCACCAAAAGAAGAATTTTTTTACCTGCTATCACGCCAGGCTTCGGCTAAAACCTGGTAGCGATGGCTGAGCCATGGCAGGGCTTCTCTCCTCTGGTCTGCGCTGGCTGGCGTGGCAGGGAGCTGCGGGGAGCTAACGCAGACATGTCTCAGTGCGCGGTACCTGCGCGGCGCGGCACGGAGCCTTCGGTCCCCAGGCGCCACCGCCACTTCACTAACCCCCTGTACCAGAGTGACGCTCAAGTGAATAGTTCCACTGATCACACTCTTTCCTACTGATTAACACTTTCCAACACGACCAGGCATTCCACTTCCAACTTTTCCCGTTTTAAAACAGAAGCAGCCAGCGCCGTTTGCTTCCGCGGGTTATAAACGCCGTCTGGGGCGTGGGGGACACCATAATTAATAGCAGGTTAGTAAAATTAGTGCTGCCACTCCAGTTGTTGTCCTTGTTGCCAACAATAATTGCATTGATTCTGGAAGGACACGAATGTCCTCCATTTAACCTAATGATCTGCGGGTTGCACACGCTGTACGGCAGCCGTGGCGGTGATTAACTGCGCGCACCTCCAAACTATCATTTATCTCCGCGAGTCACGACTGAAAGGCGCTAAACTTACAGGCAACTCTCCCTGCCTCTCTCGCCGTCTTTGTTTCCCTCCCGCTGGAGGAGGCGGGCTGGGACGTCGGCGTAGCCCTGCGCACAGGAGCTGGGCACCTGTACCTGTCCCCCCGGCCGCCTCGGCTTTATTCATAGCCCGAGGGCAGCGCGGCGGAGCCGGGCGCCGCGGAGCTGCCGGGGACTGCCTGGGCCAGCGCCCCCCGGCCGCGGGGAGGGGGCAAGGGGGGGCGGCGCGGCAGCACCCGGCACCGGGGACCCGCTCCCTGCAGCGCCCCCGAGGCTGGCTACGCCGTCTCTGCCCGCCCTGGGCGCAGCCCCGCAGGGGCTGCCCGGGCACCGGGGGCTTCCTGCGGGCAGAGGTGGGGGGTAGCCGAGCGGGGACGGGGGACAAGTGCCGGCGGCAGCCGCAAACAGGTCGGGGCAGGAGCGCTTGCTCCCACTTCTCCTTTCTGTCTCTCTGCGTCCGTCCCTCCCTCCGTCCGTCCGTCCGTCCCGCCCGGCCTCAGCCGCAGGCTGCCACCGCCACCGCCGCTCTCTCCTGCGGAGAAGTTACACGGGCCCGAGCCTGGGCGAACCGGCAGCGAGCTCCCAGCCCGAAACGCCTTTCCCGGTGTGCAGCCTCCCGCCACCCTCTCTCAGTCCCGGGCGCCCAGGGCCTCTTCGGGCTCCGGCCCGGTGTCCGGGGCCGCGCAGCGCCCGGGATCCCCGCGGGAGCCTGTGCATGACAAGTTCCACCGCGCGCCCGGTACTTTCTTTTCTTAATTGTTTGTTCAGCAGGAAAAGGGACAAATCGGGATTGACAGAAGGGGGAGGAGGGATCAATATCATTCCTGTTTAAAGGCGTGAGCCTGGGCAGACGTCTCAATAAGACAGAGGAGGAGAAAAAGAGAGTATTATATCCTACCTAATTAAGCGAAGACAAAGAGGTGTGGGGAGAAAGGTTCAGCAGAGGTGGGGTGGCAATGGGAATTTTTAATCCGGTGTCTTCCCACAGTAACCACCAAGGCTGAACAGTAACGTTAATAGGGAACATCTGTACATCGACAGATTTATTCTTGCCAGGGCTCTTTCATGCCTGTGTCATTTGCATGGCCCCGTGCTCGTAATGTTCGACACACGCTGCACCTTGTAGTGCAATGACAGGGTAAATCTGATGAATGCTGAAACTGGGAAATCCTCTTCTCTTTCCCCTTTCTCCCTCCTCGGATTGCCCTTGCAGCTTTCAAGGTGGGGAAACCACACGGAGAAAGAAAACGTGAGCCTTCTCCCCATCTGCACTTGTAAACAGAAAGCCAATCATGCCACGAGCTTTTGCATTTGAAAGCGGAGTAACAAACGCTCAGCGACGTGGATGCCCCAGTTGCCCGCCCAGGGTTGCCTCCCCGCCGGCAGGACCAGGGCTCTGCGATGCCCCCCGGGAGTGCAGGAGGCGTGTGTGCCGCCCCCGTCCCGGTCTGGACTTTTCCTCCCTTCCCGCGGGGAACCTGTCCCTCTGCGCTACCCCCGGGCTCCCTCCCCGGGCTGTCCCTGACCCCTGCCGACTTCCCGGGGGCAGCGTCCTGCCTGTACGGGGGGAGCCCCGCAGTTCCCCGGGGACTCCGTCCAGCAGCCTGCCCGCCCGGCCGAGCCCTTCTTTTACAGAGCGGGGTGGCACCATCCGCCGCCTGGCGTGACACCTGCCCTTCGGCCCTGATGTGCTTTGAGGGCACAGGGACCTCTCAGTGTCTTCCTCCAAACCTTTTCCCGCCCCGGCTCCGGGTGCTCGGCCAGAGGCCGAGCTTTTCCCGACGGCAGAGTTACAGGGGGGAGCTCCAGTGGGGGTTGCTGGATTCAGCTGCCTCCCTGCTCTGAAATATAATGTTCAAGGGCAGGAGGCATCGTTCAAAGAGTAATCTTTTATATTAACAGCTACAACCAGTAACAGTGCATTAATATGAGTCTTTTGTGATATAACAACCTCGGGTCCACGAGATCAACATTTTTAATTATTTCAGTGATGCTTAAAGGAAGTGAGCAGTCTCGAGTCTGTCTTTTTCAATTTGCTCATGTCGACCTGCACACCTTGGAAATTGCCACCCATTGCCACTCTGACCTACATAGCAGAAAGCACGGTGGCTTTCTGTCAGAAACTGGTCTAGCCAGGCAGGAGTGTAACCAGACTAAGTGGAGCTGGAATCCCAGTACACACGCATACAGGTCAACCGTGGGGACATGATGGACACTGAGAGAACACTGGTCACTGATAAATCTGGGAAGATGCTTGCAACAAGAGCAAAACTTTTGGGCAGCACTCCCAAAAAAACATGGGCCGGAGTCCAAGGCTGGAAGGGCATTTGTAGATCTTGCTTTATGTCATTCGTAATGTGTTTCTTCTTTTTTATTTTAGTTTAAATGACCAATAATGCTAATGTTAATGTTATTTTAATGTTTAAACTATTAAAAGGTACTCTTTTCACTGTAGAAATGCTGTTGGTTGTGTCTACCCTGGCATTCTTTGGCATTCTTTCCCATTTCTGTAGCTAGAGCAATGCCCTCTCTGCTGTGAAAAGGCCATTATTAAATGATACCAAGTGGCTAAACCCCTTAATTTTCCATGTCATTAGACAGACAGCACTGGTGATAGCTCCACATATTTCCATTCAGAAAGGGAATATCATTTAATTTTCAGTGTCAATTCCTTCAGCACTATGGCTATATTTTGAAGACCTACTTTCTAAGGGGGAGAAAACGGCAGCTTGATCCCTTACTTTTTTGGCTTTATTTTCCTGTAGGGGTTACTAAATCACACCTAGTCAAGGGATAATATACTAATGCATGTATCATAACTCATGTTCACTACGAAGGTCCTAGAAACACATTAGCTTAATCATGAAACCTCTGAGATAATTTACTTAACTGGAATAATTTCAGAAAAGCCAATATAATTCAGAATGTAGTAAATACATGGATAGAAATCAGATTTTCACTGAAACTATTTTTGTCCTCATCTGGTTATATGGTTCCAAGTTATATGGTAGCCTCAGAGCAGCAAGGTTTGTCTTAATTTGCAGGGATCCATACAGGTACATTTCTTTTCCTTTTCTCACATTAAATTCATTATGTGATGTTCAAAAGACTGATGCACACTAGAAAACCTTTAGGCATTTCTGTGTAACAGGGATGGTTTATTAAAAGGATAGGTTATTACTTTGAACAATGACTTCAGTGCGTACATTGAAATGTGAAATGTTTATCTGGTACTGGTCTGTATTGGCCAGAATCTGTGCAACTAGACTTTTATTCATAAATACATGCCCAAGCTAATAAGCCACATTTATTTTCAGATTCTGTGTGGTCATCTGAGCATCTTTTGTAGTCCACAAAGATTTAGGTTCACGATTATTTTTTAAAGAATTCTGTAAGCATGCATTACCCTAATTCCATTTGTGAGCCCATGATTTTGAAAAGGTATTTAATTTGTGTTAGAAAGAAATTCTGATGTGGTTAGAGAAATAGCTAAGGCTGTTTTAGTGTGCTCAATATGTGGGTGGGTGGAGAGGATTACTTTTTAGTCAGAAAAGAGCATAATTTTATAGACTCAGAAGCTGAACCAAGCCTCTTGGAAGACGCTGTAAAGGCAGAAGACACCAAGTGAGTTGGTAGCACCAAGTTCTCCTTCCTGCACTGCGTCTTTGCTGCAGACTTTGGCCAGGTGAGCAGTGCTGCTGAGGTGGAGCTCCAGGGAAGCAATACAGCAATAAGCTCCTTCCTCCCTGTTACAGGAGTGAAGAGATGTGGGCTGGGGGTGCAATCCCACCGATCTTCCTGTGAGCGAGGGGTTCTGCAAAACGCTGCTCGTGAGCAATCACTTCTTGCACAAAAGGGATCATAGAGGAGAACTGCGAGTGCCTCAGAAAACAAAGATGCAATTAAAGCAGAGTTTGTAGTTTTCAGTTAGGGTTATCTTTCAATGCAGGATGAACCATCATTTTTTCCTGCTAATTATTTTCATTAGCTGTTTTTAACTCTTCCTGAGAGTTCTTAATAATTGCTTCAGAGCAGAACGTGTAAAACTGAAAATTATTTATGGCACTGATTAGAACTACAGAATACTAATATGGGTAGTCAGGAATAATTCACCATAGCAGGAAAAGCACTATTTAATTGTTTAATATAGAAGTTTAATTGTGCTTGCATACAATTATCATGTAAATATCACTGTGATCACTTTAAGAGGTTATTTCTAAGTGTGCCAAAATTCTGAAGCAATCTGAAAAGAATTAATTTTTTTCTTACCTCCCTTCACAAGTCTCTCAAGTGTACTATATGTTTTAACTTAAACCAAAATATAGCCAAAGGCAGACAGGAGTTCCAACAGTGACCAGTGTAATACTCACTGCTTTTAATTACTGTAACAATAAATCACACAGGAATGTCCTCAAGGTACTAAATGATTTTCTAAAAACATTTGAGAATATTTTTGAAATTCAATTAATTGAAGGCACCAGATAAAAGGTACACATTCTTAATGGCTATAAAATAACCCTAAGGGATGTAACTGAGCTCCAAGCTTAACTTCAAAGTGTGACAGAAATACTTACTGTATTACTTTAAAAGTATTCAGATCAATGAATCAGTTAAAATTACTTATACATTTACCAACCTTTTCATTTTCTTTCTGAATATGATAGAAAGAATTGCTCTCATTTCCCAGGACACAAAAAGCAGTTGAGACCTGTAAAAGAAATTGTAATTAAAGCCAGCCTTCAGACAAAATTGGTATTATGAATTTTTAGTTGACACAAGATAAAGGGGGCCAGCGAAACATAAAAGTGGCTTGATAAAGCATACATTTAGACATTTTATACTGAAAATTAACTGGTTTGTGGAGATATTTCAGGGTCTAGGATTAAATCTGTCCTTGTTAGGCCAGTAAGCAGTTTTTTATTGAATTCAATAGAAGCAGTGACACCCTGCAATCTGTACTGTGCACAGCTGTGTGCACCTGACTGGCTCTCCAATTTGGGCCAAATCGTTTCTCTTTTTTCCTTTTTTGTTCTTTCTCCTAGGATTAATCACACTACCCTGAACACCCACATGGCTTTGCAAGGTGCTGAAGATCTCTAGCAGTCACAGCATGCCTTCAGCTTTTGCAAGCAACACTCTGACGCAGGATGCCAGCTAATGCTCAGTAGGATCTAACTCCATGAGTAAATACCTTGACATTTGGTCTACAGTCATGAGCATCTGAGGTTGAAAAATAAAAGTGTTTAAACAATCACCATTTTCTGATTTGCAAGGTGATTTTACAATGCAGTGTGACTCAACAGCAGGGAATTGTTAAGAAATATGTAGAGGCTTAACTGTTGCTACCAGCCAAATTTTTTGTTAGTAGAGGGGCTCTGTTCTGCAAGAAGACTCTTCCTTCTGCTCTGTAATCTCCACCATGCATCCAGCTTTGAAGACAGATCACAGACCCATGGTCATCACTCCATGGGGATAAGGGCTAACTTCTAACCTTCGCAAAATGATTGCTTGTTATAAATATGTGTCACACTTAAACTGCACGTGTATCATTCATTAGTGCAGAAAGTTTAGAAATAAGTTTAGAAACCAGAACTATGCACACATGTACATTAATGTACATCTCTGTCTGTACACTTGTATGTACGCACACAGAGGAAATCATGAAGAGAAGTGTCTGTACTGCTTGGAAGAACTATAGTCTATGAGAAGACTGAAAACCCCGTACTAAAGACTAATTAGAATGTTTTCCAATTTATTTTCAATACTCGCTGATCACTTTGTTAGCAGCATGTTAACATTTTCTCTGTGTTAAACTGAGACAATAAAAGAGAATAACAGAGATAAATGTATCTTTATCCCTTTTGTTTCTTTTCCTTGAGCATTTTAAATCATAAACAATGTAAGAATTTTTGAGCATTTAATACTGATATTAAGTCATGAGTGTGTAACTATTTTCGATAGCACCATGCAGTATTTCCCCACCCTGCAGGTGTGAGGTGAGTGGGAGGATCACTGATCCTTGGAAACATCCACAGCAGCTTGCAGTTGCAAAAATACAGTCACTGACAATACACGAGTAATGTAACAGTCATTTTTAAACTGTAATAAATATAATACGACACTAAAACCACCAATAAGACTCAGATCTCATCAAAGAATTCTGCTTCATCAGAATAATAAAATAGTAAAAACCATTTTAATCAGAGGCTTCAGATTGTAGAAGACAGTTTGATATGTTTATTTTGATGGCAAATACCCATGCCACTCGTAACAGACACATTCACCAAATTATCATGTGTGATTTGCAGTCAGGTTAAAGTCAATTCTACACAAAAAACATGAACTTTCTGTTAAATGTTTGTTCCACCAATTACTCCAAACCACTGTTAAGTATTTTTAAACCTTTTTTTTTCTGGAGACTTTGCAGTTGAACTATTTTTTTTTTTCCAGAATAATTAAGTTGTTTATCTCAAAAGGGCTGTTTGTCTAATTAGGAACACATGGATTTATGAGTATAAATAACTCCATAAAGTCTGAGCAACTGTAGAGAATTCCAACTCAATAAATGCTGGAACACTTTTTTTTTTTTTTCTTTTTTTAACCTGTGATGAAGCGGTTGCAGTAATATAGAAGAGATGAAGTAAAGCATGTCACAATATTGGCTTCAGATTAAAGCTGGGTAAATCTGGGATAACTTGTTTAGAAAGTAGAATAATTTCATTGTAAATACATGTCAAACAAGGTTAAATATGGTTCACAAAGGAAAAAGGTATGAATTTTTAGGTTTGCAAGAGCCTCTGCAGACAAGATATGAAATGCAGTCATGTTTGTTGCAAGGTGCTGTTTCCTCTGCATTGTATTTTCCAGTTAATACTCCTCCTCCCCTCCAAGCATCTGATTTCATAGCAGGTAGAGCTCAGTCCTAAAGACACAGGCAATGGGAGATGAGATTTGATTTCAGCAAAATCCTCATTAATGTTGAGGGAAGAGCCTACCTTGGGAGGATGACTCAGATTCCTGCCTTTGCCCATATCCAGAGGCAACTGTGGGAGGTGAAAGACAAAGAGCAGACACCTGCAGCCACACATATCCCCAGAGAACACGTCCTGTTTGACATTTAGGCCTTGCACAAGGCTCCCCAATGTGCTCTGTTCCTATGCCAGCCTATCTTTTCAGCTGGAAGCAAAGCAGAGAAGGAAGGACAAGCACTGCTTATCCAGGAACCAAGAAAATGTCAGTACCACACTCAAACCCAGCATGTTTGGGGATGTAGCAGAACCAGGAGTGACACTATTGGAGCTGGCTACTGCAGCTGCTGTGCATCACATGGAGGAAACTTCACCTGAGGCGACACAGCAGAGACAAAGGTCAATGACAGCCCATGGCACCACAGGCATTTCCAGATGCTCTGAGCTGCAAAAGTAGGAAAGGGTGGCTATTGCCAGTTTGGCCAGGTGCCTGTGCCAGCTGCTGACTGCTTGTGGTCAGCCAAATGAAGAAGTCAGAGTGGACAAGCGTGAGAAAATCTGTCCCTCCCATTACCAAGTGCAGGCACCCTGGGGCTTGCCTGGGCTTGAAAGTGGGAGCTCATCTGATCTCTTGCTTTTTCTCCCACTGTCACTTCTAGCTTTTATCAACTATTAAAACCTTGAGCAGCCAAATCTAATTTATGGTTCCCTGTGCGACTATTGTTGGCTTGCAGTTTTTCATCAGGTTTTCTTACCCAAAGTCAGATAGACACCTTACATTGATGTAAGAGTAAAGCAAGATCTCCTAAGTCTGTCAGCTCCTGGGCCTCAGCCGGTACTTTCTAGGCTTGCCAAGCATTTGTGAGGAGGACTTGCTGGAAACATCAATCCCAGCCGACTGCTCCTTCATGAAACTTGAAAGATTTGAAACAGAGAGCACGGTGGAGTAAAACCTAAGAAGATTTGAAAAAGAAAAATCTGTAGATAGATGCTGAAGACTCCATAGATGTAAGTAGCACTTAGAAATCCAATTTTTTCCTAGTTAAAATATTTTTATGTGAATTACACTGCTAGAAAAAGGCAGATAGAAGAACCGCAGTCGATCCTGAAAGCAGAGAGGGTCACAGGAAGACTGGGTGGGTAGCTTGTTCTTCTGGTCTGTGTTATGACTGTCCTTGAAATATGTGTCCCTAAATAGCTTTATTTTGAGCAAATTGAGTCATGTGACTGAAGTAGTTGACGTCTGTGTAGAAGAAGTAACAAAACCAAAGGCAGGTTTTTTTGAGCCTGCTTAATGAAATATATTTACTTTAAAGGATCCTAGCTTCAGTAATCACTGATAAATGTGTAAGGCTCTTTAACTGGTCATTCTTTTCCCTGGAATTACAAAGTGCTGTGGCTTGGTAGCTAAACAATCTCCAGAATTGCTCACCTGCAGTTTAGAGAACTTAAACTTATTCAGAGCAGCTTTGTGAAGGCACTTCAGAATTACCAAAAGAGACAGGCAGAGTGGACATTTATGAATTTATAAAAATACAGTCATTAAAATTGCAGTTCAGGAGTCCAGTCCCAATTCCTTTATCCTTTTATTTCTTTCTTTCATTTAGACATATGTGTTTCCTCTTGTCTTGACTTGATTGCACTAAAAATCCACATGAAATTCACTGAGAAACAGGATAACGATTTTTTTTTTTTAATTTTGGATGCCAATTTTCCTTTTGGTTGTTTTGTTATTTGTATAGAAGTCCACATGCCAAGGTAAATTTGTTGAATAGTACAATTTACAGTTAAATATTTTATAGATAGAACCAGGAAAAAGAAATTCAGTTTTAACAGTACAAATAAAGAATATTTCTTGTGTTATATATGAATCATGCAATTAGTGAATTCCGCTAAGGATAGTAATTGTTCATTGCTTTAGATCTGGAAGCTATTTTGAAGTGCTTTGGAAAGCTGAATGAGAAGAATATTTTTATCTTCAAAATCAAGTTCAAAGAACTTACCTTCAAGCAAATGACGGCATTCCCAACTAGGGATGACACTACAGAGTAAATGCTAGAGGGAACTTAAAGCAGCCTGATATAGAAGTTTGGCTGAAATAAAACTTTGAAGATGTTTCCCAGAAGATGATAAAAAAAAAAAGTTTATGGTAAAAAATAGCAAGACAGATGAAGTCCTAGGACACTCACACCAAACACTTTCTTTTTTACATGTGCTCTGCAGAACCATGTCCCAGTGCAGCTGAATTCCATCAAAGATGCCGTGAAAGGCTAATATTTTTCTTTTCCTTGAAAGTAAAGGTTTGTGTTAGTACTATATAGATCTGTGTAAGCAGTACAGGTCCTGTGCATATAACCAATTTGGTTTTGTTTCCTCTACCAGATTTAACTTCATAGAGTTAGCAATAGATGAAATGAGTAAAATTATGTGGCTTGTCTCAAAACACTTTTAAAAACATAAATAGCAGTCTGACTTTTATACCATCATTGATCAGGATTTCAGAGAAGGGCAGTTCTACAGGTAAATAAAATGCCCAGACTCTTTCTTCTTACTTTGTCAACCTACAAGATTTGTAAAGATGTCTTAGGACATAAGCCAACTGATAGACTCAAGCTGGTTTATGAAGGGCTTTTTAGTCTTCCTCTGCAGCAGATGGTACTAGTCAATATTAGAAATAGGTCACTTGATGGATATACTGTAGTTCTGTTTCAGAATAGCCGTTCCCATGTTTCTTCCAGATTCTTCTTTTCTTTCCCCTTTCTTGACTGCCAAGATTATCAAGGATATTTACCCCAACATGAGACTCATGGTCTTGTTTTTAAAACTTCCATTGAAGACAGATTTATTTGGACTGCTGTTAACCAGTCTAGAGGAAATTGCCCTTCTGGCAGCAATATCTTTTTGGGAATCTGTCAGTGTTAATTCTTTCTTTAGCTGTTGAACCAAACCAGGAGTCAAAATACACGTTTAGGAATCCACGGAAGTCTTCCAGAGTTTCTGAGCAACAGCAGCTTCCACTCTGGTCCGTCAAAGCTGATGCTCAGCATTTCTTTGACTAGGTAACATTTTTGGAGAAAGCTCTTAAATCTTTATCTGTCAAGGGATGGAACTCATTTCCTTAAGCCAGTATTTGCAGAGAGGGATGCATAAGTTATGTTCAGGAGGGCAATTTCATTTAGAAATTTAACAAATACGAAAGTAAAGTAAGATTTGGTCTTCTCTTATGATAAGTCAGTAGATACAGACAGCAGATACAGAAGCAAAAAACCTCTTACAATCTTCCCCCCCGTCACAGATAAAACAGAGCAACTTGTGGTGAAAGATTCAGCTCTAAAAAAGCAGGATAGGAACCTGAACTCAAGTCTTCTGTGAGTCTGATTGAACATATGCAAATAATGTCCCTCAATCCACACATTCAGATTTCAACTTCAATAGAAATTCTACAGTTTTAGGGTTTTTTTTTTTTTTTTTTTTTTCTTTGTTTGGTTTGGTTTGGTTTGTTTTTTTTTTAAGCATATTGGAAACCTTGAGAATAAAGGTAAGACTGAACTGGTCCTTTCAGGGAACTTCTCACTTAAATGTAGCCTGATTTTTAACAGTTACATTGAGCCCTCCCTCTGTAAGTATCTATAGGGTCTGAACAGAGACAAAAGAATGGTAGTCTGAAAAGTTGTGTCAAAAGAGTTCTCTATTCTGAAATCCAGAAATAATTGAGGAATTAGATATAAAGGAAATAAATATAAAGGAAAAACTATATTTCATCTTGGTCTTTGAACACACTGATCTGAAAGTTTTCGAATGCAACTGACTTAAAAGCAAGTTAAATGAGTTAACCTTTTATGGAAATTCTCAGAAAATTATAATCATTCCTTGCAAATATAGTCTACCCTAAATTGAAAGAAACCTGCCTTAAAATGAAAGCAAACCTGGTTGCAGTTACTAAAAACTGACATTATTGCAAACGCTTCAAAAATTAGAAATACCTAGTAGCTTGACAGAAAAAAAACCCCCTCTTTTGCACCTGTAAGTGTTCAGTAGCAAATTAGATTAGGTTAATATTATGGTCCTAACTAGAAGACCAAAAAACAGAAATTGGATTCTTGTCTGATGTTTGGTTCTTTTATCGTTACATTCTCTAAATTTTTGTTGTTTGACTAAACCCAATTCTTGAGACAGAGATCTGTTTGCACATTTAAGAGAACACACATTTCTTAATCTCCTAGAAGGGAGATTAAGAAAACTTCTCGAATGCTTACTGCAATAAGAATTTAAGCTTTTTGTGTGTTTGTGCGTTTGTTTAATAAGTCCTAGTATCATGGCTGTATCTGTACTGGTCTGACAAATAGACCAGATAAAAGAAACTTAGTCCTGATTTCTCTTGAACTCATATTCTTTGATCCATGATTTGTATAAATAAGGAAGAGGCTTCCTCTCAACTGCTGACCCAGGTGTTGTTATCTATCCTTTGGTTATGTTGCCTGTGACCACTAGATTTTAATTTCTATAGACACAGATATGCCGCTCTACAGATTCCAGTTTCTTTATGTAGAAAAAATATTATTTTCTGGGCTATCTGTTTCTTTAATGTTCTTCTTGTATACTCTGTTATGAATTACATTACAACATGTGTAATTTTCACAATACTATTCCAACTTTTGCTAATTTATTAATAGATGCATTAGACTGCTTTTGCAAAAATCAAGAATGTATTTTACTTTAAAATTGCAAAAGAAAAGAAAAAACTTCGAATAACTAAAAATCCAATTAATGTGAATAATTGTTCTTTGGAAATTTTCATTATTAATACCTAATATCAGACAGCATCTGTATTTTATAACATTTTAGCACCAAGAATATTTGGCTCCAAAAAATCTGTCTGTGGACTATGACAGACATATGTTCCGTTCTGGGCAGGAGAACATTCAGTTCCAATACTGGGTTATGGCTTATTATCTTGCCCAGAGCTGCTGACACCAAAAGCAGAAAGTTGTCCAATAAAATTTTGATATGTTATTCACAGAGCTTTTGGCACTAATTCCCTTTTCATTGGGTGACATAAACAGTCCTCAAACCTTCTCATTCCATTATGATAGGAAGAACACCTTCCACCTTGTGCAGTTGAGGAGTATTTTGTCAGTGTAGCTTGCCTTCTCTGGCAGTCAAAACAGACCCTGCAATTAAGACTTCCTTTTCATCAGGGTTTGTGGACTCCTTACAGTCTTGAAGAACCATTAGACTAATCTTCTCTTTATTTTTACCATCCCCTTCCTGGTCAGCAGTATTTGTCCTTTCTTTGGAAGTCTTTATTCCTAGATTCTTGCTGTCGTAAATTTAAGCCGGCTGTTTTGGAAACTCTGAGCCTCCTTGATTCACTTTCTCTGGGAACAGATCTGGACCACTTCTATTGCATGATTGCTTTATTTTAGGCAAATTTATTTTCTCTCCCAATGAGACATCTTGTGAAGCCTTTTAAGAGGTGGCTGCTAAAATACATATAAACATATGCATTGTCTTTGAGGGATATGGCTTTATACTCCATGTCTAAAGCAAATGTTAGGAATATTACAGAAAAAGCAAATGTTTGGAATATTATAGAAAATAAATTTCTAATTACATAATGAGGATACTTGCTTTCTTTTTGGCTGCCTTGCTGCTCATTGCTCCATTAGCTTAATGTGAATGATTTTATTTATTTATATGCCTGTTTTATGGGAAAGACATGACTTGTGAAGAAGACATGACTTTGAGATAAGAAAGGTAAGAGAAATTTTTGAAAAAGGAGGTGCCTGTCATCTTGTTGTCATTACCTCCCATTTCCTGCTCTATGTCCCTTTCTGCTTCCATAACTAGAGGTTCTTTGGGACAGGTATTTGGGTTTAGACCTTTTGCTTTGAAGAATGTGGTCACACTCTTGTTTTGGATATACAAGGCTATGCTGGAGTCATTTGTACTCCCTGTCAATTGACCATGAAACTGTAATTTAGCTACTAAGAATAAGCTATGATTATTTCCAGGTGGACTTTGAAAAAGAGGAGGAGATTATGAGAGACTGAATTAGCTGTAAATAATTATTTCCATAGAAAAGTGGTTCTGTGATTCTGTGGAAAGGACTTACAGTCATCTCAGTAAGTTACTAATTTGTTTACCTTCAAGTAAAATCATCTCTTTAGAGCCAGCCAATTTTTATACTGAGGTGTAGAAGAGCTGTCCTATGTGGCAATGTGATGGATAACTTCATTATACAACTTAAGAAGCTCTTCTTCCCTTTCTTGTACCTTTTCACACTCTAGTTAATCACCTCACCCTGGTTAAACCAACTGACTACTTTAGCATTAAAAGTATGCAAAATTAACATTTTACTGCACCAAAGAAAAAGATAAAGGGCCAGATAAAGGCAGTCTTTTCCATCTGGAAAACAGACAGCCTCGTTTAAGTGATTCTGGCTTCTCTGTCTGATGTGTAGTCCAGCTGATGCCATTTCCAATCAAGGCATTGAGTCATGTGCTCGACTTCCACCCCTTCTCCATCTTTTTTCATGATAAGAATATAGTGTAAGGATGGCTGGTCTGGGCTGTCCCTGTCTTCAGTAGTGGCAGATATTGACTGCTGAATGTTTATGAACAGAAGAGATTGCAGAGATTTATGACTTCCAGCAGTCTGTGGTTCAGGGACTTTCTGGGTCCAGGATGATGAAGTTGTGGTTACTGTCACTGGGCCTGATTCTGATGTGTGGGTTGAAATCCTGCTCAGTCTCAGCCCACCTCCAGGGAAGTGTCCTGAAAGTTCTCACTTCTCCATTTGTATCTAATGTGAAATGACTTTGATGTTTCTTTCACCTTGCTATGCAAATTTTCCATCTTTTTGAGATGGAGGGCAGGATCAGACTTGGACACAGCATTCAGCATATTGATTCACTTTAGATTTATACAATGACATACTGAGATTTAAAAAAATTTTATTATTTCTTGAAATTGTTTCATAATCATGATTTTAGTTTGTAGTTTCATAAAATTGTAGTTTCATAAAATTTCATCAGTCCCTGGGGCCCAAATCATGTACAACCCTTTTACAGAAATTTCTGCAATTTTCAATAAAAAAACGTATCTGTCTGAGAGATTGTTCGCCACCACTGAGAACATCAGGATTTTCAGTGTTTCTGTCTTCATAAGAGCAAGGATTTGTATCTGTAAGACATTATCTGCTCTTCCTTTAGATATTGAGACGGATTTTTCCATTGCAAGGCAGGGTAAAATTCACTGCTGCACTTTCTTTGTGTAAGCAATTCTTGCCATCTCTTCTTAAATTCTGTTATCAAACAGTAAGAACAATGCTGATGCATTATTTAATGATGGTTATTAAAGGACTCTTTTTCATTTTACTTTTCAATTGAAGCATTTTCTCCTCAAAGCTTTTGCATGAAAGCAGTTAGAAAAAACCCAAAATGACATCACATTTTGTCATCATCAATCATTTGCTATGCAAATTGAGATGCCTACAGGACTTCAGAGTTCAAGGCCTGCCTGCACACAGGGCTTGTACAAACAATGAAAGATTTACTATGTGAGTAATAAGTACTTTCAGGAAAAAATCGATTACAAATCAAAGTAGAAATGGTTATAGATAGAGAAAGAAAAAAACAGCAAATGTTGATCACAAAAGGGAATCAAAGGGAATAGCGATCCCATCTGGTAAAACAGTTTAATGAAATCCATTTATTTGGAAAATATGCATTAAATTCTTTTGCCTGAAACTTGTGCTCACTTTTAAAATCCTGAGCAGCTTTGAAAATTAAGTGTCTTACAAATAAATATAAAGGCCATAAGTTGAGATCAAAGGTTTGTTACAGAGAGGTTCACAGAGGATGCCTGTATATAGCACCAGGGAAGAAATAAAGCAATATTCTCTCAGGCTACAACCATCTTCAGATCAGGATCTTTGATAAAGGTAACACCTCTGTGTTTAGTGGGCTCTGATTTTTTTTTTCCCTTTGCATTAATTCTTGATTCCTTTTTGACTTGCTCTGCATTTCAGCAATCCTGTGGCCAGGAGTTCCAACACTTGTGCGCTCTCTGATTGAAGTATTATCTTTTGCTTGTTTTGAACTTGCCACATGCTGATTTCATGCTGTGATTCTTGCCTGCTGGCATTCACTGGAAAAGTACATTCAGGATCTAGTAACAAAAGAATGGAGATTACTGTATCAAGACAAATCAGGATGGTAATATATTTCCCATTAAGACAACACAGTCTAGATTGAGGTCATGTTAAATCAAAGTCTCAAAGCTGCCACACTTCCCAAAATACAGAAAATGCCATTCCACTTTCTGTTGCAGTAGTGTCCAGTGATCTTCCCTAAATCTGTTTCTGAGAGGATTTTCCATCTCCTTTGAAGCCACTGGCACTGGGGTAAAGGTAAGCTTTGTGTACAAAAATAAAATAGACTTGAAATGCACAAGCATAGGTTGAATGTAGAAGACACTGCTCTTTACCAATATAACTGAGTGGCAAATTGAGGGGGAAAATTCTCAGGCATAAAATTACCTCTTATTTTCCTGGCTGCTTATGAAGCCATTGAGAAGGCTGTATTTACAGGCATGTTCTTTCACTCTACACTGCTGTTATGAGGGACTTGATAATCACAATATATTCTTCTCAGGCTTCTGGCTGTATAGAGTTTGTAAGGAAAAAAACTCTTACTCCTGATATGCAACTCACAAGAAGGCTGGGACAAAGAATTTGAGATACCATTTTTCTAGAAAGAGATGTCTCTATGTGTAATGAAGGGCACCAAACCATTTCCAAAATTATGCTTGAAAAATAAAGATGGTAAATGTTATGAGACAGAGTAGGTTTTGAAAAAAGGTCTGCACTCAAATCCTTCATAGCAACATTAAGTTCAGTTCCCTTATGGAAAACTAACTTTTCACTTTTCTGATAACAAATTGGGCAGAATTATAAGATGAGGTGTGATAAGTAGTGAAATCCAGATCAATTTAGGGCAATCTATATCAGGGCCTTGGGGAAAACCTAAGAAATCATATATAAGAGTACTGTACTACTTACTTACATGAAGGAATTGTTCATGGCACTGGCCACTATCTATCAATGAAAGCTGTAAGAATAACCTTATTTGTAGGTAATTGTCTATTCTAATTTTATTCAGACACCTGTTGGTTAGTACACTGAATAATAATGTTTTCTATCCTTAAGGAATTTTTACTCTGTGGAGATGTCCTTAGTGTCCCTGCTGGTCTTCATCTACTTTCAGCACAGTACATGTCTCCTGTAGGTTTTCTGTCATATTTGCCACTCTTAGGATACTGTTAGATCATGTTAAATGTCTCTTTGTGCCATCTTCAGGCAATTGAATGTCCCTCTTCTATCCTGTTCATTTTTGATCTGTTGGGTTCAACTGTATCTATCACAGTAAGTTCTTCTGCTTCCCTTCACACAAGGAAAGGATGAAATTCCTTTTCTAGGTCATTAATTTTCCTTCAGTTTTATTGGTTATTGGGTGGTTTGTTTTTTTTTTTGTTGTTTTTTTTAATGAGGAGATGAATAAGAGTTCACAAGTTGCTCTTGCTTTGCATGTATTATTTTATTGGTCTTTCACATGTTTCTTCTCCAAAGGAAAGAATCCTGATGCTTAGTAACCTTCATTTCATGAAAATCTATTATAGTAGCCTTTACGTTCTCTGAACCCCTTCCAGTTCCACTTTATTATTTGTTTTAAATGAGGTGGTTAGACTAAAGCACAACATTCAAAATGAATGCAAAGGACTGGTTCTCAATAGCATGCATTAATTTATGGTGTGGTGGTGTCCCCAAGATTCCAGGCTGCATCAGGTTCCTTTGGGCCGTGTGCTGTGCAAACACGGAGGAGCTCTTGCTTGGAAGATCTTCCAATGAAATTTTAAAACAGATGTTAAAAAGGTGAATAAATTACAGAGATAAGAAAGGGAATACAACGGTTTATGAGCAGTAAACGGTTTATGAGCAAGCCAACTTAATCTAATTGATGGCATCGCATAATTTTTCAGGAATTATTGTAGCCCAATTTTTAAATAAATTTCAAAATTTAGTCCCCCAAACAGTTAATAATTACATTAAAGGAGATGCCAACAATGACTCAATGTCTCCTGTGCCTCACTCCCAAATGATTGCGATTCACTTAGAGCTCATGAAGGTGTATCGTCAGCTCAAATCATATTGAATGTTTCACCTCCCACTGTACATTAACATGCCTTTGTTAACACAGAGTTTTAACTGCAGTCAGGCAGCACAGTTGTCTATCTTTTAAAGTGCCTCTGGAATTCCACACAGTTCTTTCTGGTTTTCAGTAACCTAAATTATTTTGACATCTGTGAATTTGCCACCTTGGACTTCACCTTTTCCCAAATAATTAATAGACGCATTAATTAATAATTTCCCTGCATTTTTAAAAGAGTTCCAATATTAGCTCTATTGTTTATGTGAGGAAAGTAGTACAGGGAAAATCACAAAGCCAAAGTATTAACCTGTTTCCTGGGTAATTGCCCAGGAATAGTCATTAACTGGTATTTTAGAAATTATTGCTAAATAAAATCTAGATGTAATTCCTTACTCTAGGCTTGCCTTAAATAATAGTAAGTCACAGTCTCTGGTTATTCTGTGTCAAAGGGGAATATTAACGCCAAAATGAAGATGTCTTTAAAGAGGAAATGCTGATTGTACCTCTTCTGTTTGAAATGAAGTGTATCTGCAGGTCTCAAATACGGGAATGTATCTTGGAAAAACTGTCTCAGATAGGAAAGACAATTCAGCACACAGGTGAAAAACAGTGTCTTAAATTTCACCTAGAAGTAGATCTTGTAGCCCATTGACAAGCAGGGAGAGCATTTAATAATAACTCCAATAAGTGCTTTTTCATTCCGAGAAAAAATTTAAAGATGTGGCTTCAGATAGATTTCACTACAATATTATGGTTTAGAAATGCCAGAATAGTATTGGTTACTATAATTATTAGCTCTGGACTAATAGCAATAGCAGTAATAGTTATTTCAGAGGTAAGATGGCTACATCTTAGGAAAATATAGCTTAAAAAAAGGAATCTGGTCAAAGTATCTTCTTTTACATATTCAAATAGCAGAGAATCTCTATTTTGGAAGCAGTGGCCTTTTGATGCAGAAGATGGTGCTCTAAATTGCCTCATGGGACTATTCATACTTGCTGTGGTTTTCAAAAGCTTGAAGCTTATGAATTCCTGTGGAAAGCATTAGAGATCAGGCAATTTCTAAAAATCCACAAAGCGTCTGTTTGCACATGCCAGTGTTGAAATAGAGGTAGTGTCATATTAATTATGACAATAGGTAGTGTCATATTAATTTCTGCATTTTTGGTTCAGTTTCTAAATTATTTACAAGCTTTTAAAATTCTACCTTGGACACTTTAGTAGATTGTGGGACAGTGACTGAAGACTTTCTTTTGCCATGACAGATCATTTCAGTTTATGAGGGTAAACAAAACTGAGTAAAGCTGGGAAAATTATCTCTGAACAGATTAAAGATTAATTAATGGATTTTCTGCAGAAAGTAGATAGAAGTCACTTTTCAGGTAATCCATTCTTGTTTTCCTAGGAATAAAAATTACTTTCTTATACACCCCACCCATTTAGAAAGACAAAGATTCAGATGGTTGTAATAGAGTTGGCACATCAGTTAGTAACTTTTGTCAGTTCTAATGCCTACATTTTGTTTTCTGCTCTGGAAGAGTTCCCAGGTACAAACAATACTTTGCACAGCTTTGTTGATGGCAGCTGATATTCTTTCAGTGCTGAATTTCATATTACTAAAAAGACCCTGGGAGAAAAACTTAGGGAACAATAAAAATAATCCAGATGGAAACAAAGAGAGACAAAATTGGTTTGTGGGGACAGAGTATAAAAGTGAGGCATACGCAGCTTTGTCAAGAGGTGACTGCAGAGGAAATGTGGTAGGAAACAGAGAGCAGTATACTAATAGAATATAATGGCTGAAGGTTTTTCAACTTCAGGAAATCCAAGTGGTTTAAGAAGATACAATTAAAAGTAATGAAAGTGAGAAGAGAAAAAAATCAGGTATATGAAGTGTTTAGTTTGTGAGGCAGTTTAGTAATTAAAAGTTTAAGTTAGGAGAGGATTCCTTCTAAGAGAAGCTGTGGTACGTGTGCTGGGTGAGACTGTGAGTGGGATTCAGCTCCAGATTCAGACAACTAGAAGAAGTATTGATTGTGGAGATGCTCACGTGTGAGTGGAAGTCCAAGTCTTGTCAGGATCAATGGGACTCTGGGACTTGTTCATTTGACTTTATGTGGACATCCACTGTCATTTAAGTGGCCATCCAAAAGATCTAATAGATCTAACACTGGTTGTAGGGAGATGTGTGCCCCACTGGGCTGGGCAGGTTTCAGTAGCTGGAACCTGCTCCTAGGCTCCATGTGCTACCAACTGCATTGTCAAAATCTCCTTCAATTAATGGAAGCTGAGCCTCCCCTGCATTCGGCTTATGTGCAGACACCCACTGTAAACACCTAAAGTGATGCTTCAGAGTCCAGAGCTGAACCCTGCCTTAGCTGTGTTTTTTATTTAATCTTTCTATGAAAAGGTAATTTCTGTAGTTAAATCATAAAGTCATCTACAGATTATAAAATAACCTTGGCTAATAAAGGATGTGGAAATTAATTCTGATGTGCAATTAAAATGTGCTGTTGTTCCTCTTACAATGATCTTAGAATAACATGGCAACATTTCAGTGTTTAACTGAATGAGATTTTTACAGTTTTGAAAATTATTTGCATCTTTCCAACTTCTGTGAAATCTTTTGGAGTAGTAAAAAACCAAAGCAAAAGTATTCCAAATCCTTTCCTATTACCATCTCTGTTTATTTTGGTAATGTCACAAGTTCCATAATTCTAAATACCTTAATTATTTAGCATTATCTGAATAATATGTAATAAAAAGAGACAAATCATCATGTTTTTTTCAGTAGTAAGTGCATCATACCTGAGTACGTGACCTGACTTTTCCATTAGGGATGACATGGCATGCTCAGAGAAATGCTCACACTCAAAAGAAATGAAGATTTATTTTTAACAGTTTGATGAACATTTAAATACAGAAATGCTTCAGCTAATCTTTCTAATAGCTTTTCTCTTTTTGTATCTAGTTCATATTATAAATAGATAGCACATGATTTTTACTTTTAAAATACCCTGATATTTTAAGAATCAAAATATAAACGTGCATCTCAGAATTTAGTACATGTAATGTTTAGGTAAATGACTTTTCACTGTCACTAGCTTCCATGGGAAAATAAAGTTTTGCTAAAATTTTGAAGACAGATGGGAAAGAAAAACAGCAGTAAAACCATTTGCTTATTTTCAAGTAAATTTTAGTGAAATATGATTTGATATATTTTACCATCTACTTGACATGCAGTGAAGTCAATTAACTATTTTCTCTGAGGACTAAATCTATTTGCCTAACTCGTGAACAGCTGCTCCGTAACAACACATTATCAGAAAAAGCTGAGCTTAACATCTCAGCCTTAGTGGCTAGTCGTAAAACCACACTTCAAAAAGATGACAGAGCCAAGATAAACTATAATTCACAATGTAAAAACAAACCAAAAATCTCAAGCCTTAAAACAAAATGTTTTATTGTCTGAACCTGAAAGAATTGACATGTTAATATTCTGTATTGTGCTTCGCTCCTGCTTTTATCTTCAATAAAGGATGACAGTGTTACAAAGTTCTGGATGAGGTCAAATACTGTCACTTTTATCAAATGTGGTATCAGCATTTTTCTTCAGTGGTTTGGAACAACGTTAGCTGCTCTACCTTAACTTAGGAAATGCACTGACTGCTCGCTTTGTACCAGCTTTTGATTCTTGCATTGAAATTTGAGGTAGCACTGAGGAAACCAATTAAACACTCAGGATACAAGGGAAATCCCTCTTTGGGCTGTATAAAGAAAATGGTAGTTGCCTTTGAATGTATTTTGTTATTGATTTGTCCTCTTTGTCACTGTATTTCCCAGTACTGAATCATTATGTAGGTTGAAACCCTTTATCATGCAGTTTCACGGAACAGTTTAAGACTGGAAAATGAAGGACTAACCTAGCTGTTGAATAATATGCTGGCATTTTCTTCTGTTTGACTCTCAGGTGGGTAAACCTCTGAAGCTCTACTTTAAGTTGCCTTTAATATTACTATTTTATGTTTCTTGTTTAACACTTAAAGGTATCAAAGAGAAAAAAACTCTTATGTTTAATAAGAAAGTAACAAATTCTGGCTGTGTAACAGCTGTCAACAAAGCAACCTTCTGAAGGAGGAATTACCTGGATGTCTTAGCCATGTATAGTAGCCGGGGATATATGACCTGTTTTTTTTGTAATTAGGTAGCTGTCTTCAGCACATGTATAGTATGTGTCAGTGTTTGTTTTGCTACTAATTTCACATGACAACAAGATTGTGCAGCTTAGTGCACAGTATAAACATAAAGAAAAGAACTTTGGTTTTTCTTTTCTGATGTCTAAGTTAGTAGAACTTGTCAGATTAATCTGAATGAAAGACACTGTGGAATATATTTCAGGAAGATAAATAAATGTTGAATATCTTGTGGAAAATTCCTTACAGAGCAATCTAAGAGTCCTAGTAATTTCTGAATTATTGAATAATTTCATGTAAGTAAGTTAATGTCACATTCTCTTACATTCATATGTGGAGCCAGGAAAAAAGCTCTGTTTTTGCATACTAGGTTGCAAACAATAAATTAGGGATATTGAATTGATATATACGATGTATGTAGTACTGGACTGATATATTTGTGATGCTAATGTTTCTTTAAAGAGGAGACATGAGCAGAAGCAATCAGCCAAATAAATTTTTATTTTCTGCCAATGCACTAAAGAAATCTCTAATGACTCTTTTAGGAAAAAAAATAGTAAGAGATCTTGTTTTACAGTGATTGTACCTATTAGGGGAACACAGTAGATTCGATTGGAAATAGGATACCCAAAGCACTTGTGTATTTAAGTTTGAGGACAGGCTTGTGATATGATGACTCCCCAAAGTCTTCACCGTTGTAAGTAGGAGCTGAACAAATAACAGAAGGAGTGGGATGCCAGGGGTTAAGCAGCCTTTCAACTCCAAGACATTCGGCAAGTGAGAACAGGGGAAGCACTGATGAAGGCGGGGGTTGGCAGGAATAAAGTGCACTGGTAATTTAACGCTTCCTTTGATAGAACAGTGCTCTCTCACTGATCAAAAAGTTACAGATTTATTGGAAAGACTCAGATGGAATTTTGGTGCACTGTATAGTAAGAGCCTATTCAAAATTCTTTGCTTTTTAGAATATGTATGCTCAGTCTTAAATCTAGTACTCTACCAATTATTAGTGAAGTCAGGATATTGAAGGTAAGTAAGAATACAATTATTTTTTTATTGTTCCAAAAAGATCCATTAAAAATTAGCAAAACAATTCTGGGTGTTTTTAACAATGAAATTAGGATTTGAAAGCATAAAACTAGATACAGCAGTTGCAGTGGGAAACAGAGTAGAAAAGGAAGCTTAGTTCTTTCAATCAATAGTCTGTACCTTTTGTGCATGCTCCAGTAGTTCTTCCATCCTTCTGTATTAAGCCACTTTGTAGGATTAGGACAGATGAGTGATTATAGCTAAAATCTAAACCCCACTGGGATTAGGTCAAAACTTTCCTAATCTCTTCCTACTCCTTCAGTGATAACATATTTTGTGTTTTTCCTTGAAATAGCCCAATGTGGGGATCTCAGTCCTGTATGCCACAAGTCTGCTGAGGGCTTTGTAGACCCACCTCAGCATATTGGACCCAATTACGCCCCATTCTATGCTTATTCTCAGTGGAATTTCAATAGGATTATAGTAACTCTAACAGCTGAGAAATATCAGAATTTTCACTGAGCACTGGCCTCCAAGTCAAGAAAGCTGCAAACTCCTGTTAGAAGGACATTATTTGGTACTGGACTAGAGTTTGTGTTTTGGACTTTATTTTTCCCAGCAGTAGCCAGAATAACGTAAAAAGGTTTTCATGCAAATGAAAAACAATCTATACAGGAACAGTTCTCAAAGGTGAGCACAGAGGAAACATAATGCAGCATACATTTGGTAAGTCAGAGGAACACTGGCCACACTCTTCTTGTGTGAGTGTAGCAACACGTCTTGTTCCATGGATAATTCCACTGATTTCAAATAAGTAATTATGTTTATTAATATAATTATGTTAGCACAAGAGCTCTCTCTAGTGGAGCCAATGATGCTTTACTAGTTCTGTTGCTCAGATACTGAAAAATAGTAGAAATGTTTAATACTAATATCTCCCAAATACAGCTAATGTCACAATGGCCTTACAGGCACATAGCATATAAGGAATGCTGTGTTTATGAAATACTTTAAAAACACAATTCACAAAAGGTGCTGGAATTGAGTTTTTGCCGCTCACTGACATCTCTGCCCTCAGCAGAGCTTGGATTTTTTGAAGGTCTTAATGAACCTGTTCAAGAAGAATATGAGATTGCTTCTGAATATCTAATTTTGTTTGTCAATCCTCATTTTCCGCTTTTATTTTCTGAGATATGGTGGCTTGTACTGGAAAAATGGCAGAATGTGTTGATGCTATGTCTGTTCCATAAGAGGACTATGACACTGTGTTATAAACATGGCTTTCATCTCTCTTCTTAAAGAGCAGACCAAACCCCACTGCCAGGTGTGGCAATTTTCAAGAAAACATTGTAGTAGGTAGAAAAGTTCAGTAGACAAGTGTTCCATCCAAACACCATTTTCTGTCAGCCATGTAGCTGGCTTTTATATCCAGAAGGAAGTAGACATTGAGAGAAAAATCTTAGAGATGTGTGCAATGTAATAGCTCATTTTACATTAATCAAACATTGGTTCTGTTGACTTACAGGGTTCCTTTGCACCTACTGGTAGTGGGTAAGGGGAAAGAAAAAATTATGATACTGCTTTTGGAGAAAGCAAGAATCAATTTACACTGCATGATTTTTTTTTTTTATTTATATATATTTTTATTTTAAAAGGAGTTTTCAGATTCTGATGTGTAGATTTCAATATTTCATATTTCATATGGTTATTTTTTCCCTGGATTTTGAAATGCCCCTTATGAACTGCTAAGGAAATAAACTAGCTCTGCTATGGAAACTATATTGCTTGGCTTGGAAATCAGTTAAATTGACTGTAAAAATAACATGCTTCTCTGATGGAATATGGTAAACAGGGAGGTGCCCCCAGGTCTGATGTAATGGTCAGTGTTTTTTTTAAAAATTAATTTGAGCTAGTGAGTAGTGAGATGATAACATCTGTAGCAGAAAGTCATTTGGATTAGCTACTATCAGGAAGGATTATAACAAACAAGGTAAGCTGTGAGCTGTGGAGCAGTTGAGGAAGTTGAGGTAAACCACAGCTGGAAGAATCAGAGAGCTCCTGTAGACTGGCTACTCCATTGTCTTCCTTTCAGATCTGGCAAAGAAATGCAGACCTGCCTCAGATAAAATCTTAGTGGGAGCAGTTAAAAACAGTTCCACTGAATCAAAAGGGAAAAGTCTAAGGAGGCCAGTGCTGAGTGCATAAAACACAGACGTCTGAGTGTTTTCTCTTGGCTTTGTGGTCTGCATGGTGCTACCAGAAGAACTGGCAGATATTTCATGAAGGATTTGCCACTTGAAAACCTATCCTAAAAGTAAGCAACTGTATTCTTAAAGGCAGGTAGATTTTTTGTTGTTGCTATTTTTTAAAAAAAGTAATTTTAGATAGCAAAATGTGAATCTATCTTTCTAGGCAATATCCTGGTTGAACTTCATGTAGTTTCAGATAATTGAGGAGCTGATGGTCCAGTTCCCTCATTTTCCCCAGAAATCAAATATTTTCAAAGAGAAGCATGTATTTCTATCTGTCATGGCTTTCCCCACATTTTCATTGTATGCCTTGCCCATGATGGGACTTGGGCTGAAGAAATCATCTAATAACAACCATTAATTTTTCTGAGGAGTTTCTGTTTCATGAAGAATTCCTGGGGAGTCTCTGAAAGCCTCAATGTCTGCAAAACAGCATTTATTTGCCTCCTTCTTTGTCCTTGCTGCTCCATGCTGTAGCTAATGATCTTTATAACTTTGGGTGTTAGCTTCTTATGATTTCTCTGTTTCTTATAAATCTTTAAGACTACTTCAGTAGGAATCATCCTTCTTGAATATCATCAGAGGCAAATGGGATAGTATTCTTGCAAACACTTGCACACTTCATCTCTGGCTTCTTTTAGAGGAGAGAAAAGTGCACCTCTAAGGGCTCAGATATTTGTAAAGTAGGTCAAGTGAATCATAACTCAAAATGCCTTATTTTATGTCCAGTTTGAGTAGGAATAGAGAAGTGAAAGGACAGTCTGCTGCTACTGTCTTCATGACCAAGGCAGGAGTTTTCTTTTCTTTTTTATGTGATGGCACAAAATGACACAAAGGCATTACCAAGAATCTAACAGAAAGCATTTTGGAGGGCTGAAGAAATGAAACTGAAAGACTGATCTGGATGGCAGCAGCATTATTACTAGTGAGGAGAAGAAGGGCATGGCCTGTCTATCCATCCTATTTGATTTTGGCAGGGCTGGCAGGTGGAAGGTTGTGGTTTTTCTCTAAGATGGAAGACAGTAATATGGCCATCACTTGAGTCTGAAACTTTAGCTGTTGAAATAGTTACTTTTACACCTTTAATTCCTCAAATAGGTGTTCACTTCAGATTTAATTTTGCATGTTGGCATTTGAAGGAGAGCAAGCCTCCTTCATGCCTGCCTTCTTTTATTCCTTTTCTTATTCGATTTGTGCGATACAGAGCGAGGAACACTGACAATGGCAGATAAATTTCAGTTTCTGGATTGAACAGTTAGTGTCTCAAGTGTTTTATTCATGGGCACCATATGCAAAAAATGTGTAGTTTTTTCTATTGTGGAAAAGTAATGTTATGTTCAAAACTGCCAGAGTTACTTCAATTTGACTTAGCTGTGTTTTCAGATGAACGTAGAAATAAATGGAAAGTTGAAAAAAACAGCTACATGTTAAATACACAGTATACCTGTAGTTTTAATTCTTTTAGGTCAAAAAATATTCAAATGCATTCACAGTATTTTTGATTGAAAGAATTTGTAATTGGATTTCCAAACATGCTGCTTTCATCTTGGGCAGTACAATATGCACTTTGATAATAACATGGCAATGTCATTAGAAAGAAGTCCATTTACTATTTTAGGCATAAAATGAGATACAGAAGAAGACAATAAAATGCTTTCTAACATAATGCACCTTATTTTTTATTGTAGTCAATAGAAGCATGATGAATAAGTAATCCTATAAGTGCATCAGAACTACACCCTGGTTGATCTCATAGAGGTGTTGAGATTTCACTGCTATTGAGATTATTCATAATAACACTTTAATTTCTAATAAAGTGCATAGAGCTTTATACTAGATAAAATATGTGCCCACAAGGTGCTTAGATCAACATGCTGGAAGAGGTAAACTTCCACACTTTAGAAGTAAACCAAGAAAGAAAATTAAATGAAGATGAAAAGTAACGTCCTCAGAATTACTTCTTTTTAATATAAAGCCCATAAAATATAATTTTCTTATTTCCACTTATTTGTACAGTTTTTCTTGTAGTTGAGCTATACATCTATAAGCTGTTCTGGGCATAAGCTACATTTTCCTCTATATTTAATGGTATCTCATGCAAATTAGATTTGCAGCAAACTAATCTGGTCCAGGTAGTAAACGTCACTGCTTGAATTATTTTATTCATCCATTCCTTTTTTTTTTTCTATAGCATTTATGCAATTACCACTGCTAGTGGGATTCTCCTCTCCCTCCCCCCATGAAATCAGAAAAAATTAAATCCAAGGAAGCTAAATAAGGTTTACAATTTTTTTCTAACCTTTTAAAAAAAATTCTTTTCTTAGAGAAAGAGGAAAGATTTTTATTTGCTTTCAAGAAATCCACAATTTAAAATTTAATAACAGAATATATGTAATTTTCCTGACAATAACAGCACTTATTATATTTATAGGAAATTCTTGAAACTGGGTGATTTTGTAAGCTCAAAGACAATAGCAAAGGCAGTAGTTCTTTGTAAGAAGACATGCATCTCTGGATTTGGACTTTCAGCATTTCAGACATGGGAGGTCTGTCTGCTCATTAATAAAGACATTCTTAGGACTACAAATCCTGATTATAAATGGTATTTGTTTTAAATTTTGTTGTTCATGGGGAGAAAAGGAGGCTTTTTAAATGATCCTCATTCCTTTTTAAAAATATATTTGAATGATATACTTAATTGAAAAAGGTGTTTCTGGTAAAATCTGGTAATTGTTCTAGCTTTTGAAAATATGCATTGGTACTAATTTTTTTTCATGTTAATAATAAATTTTCTCTAAAACTAGTGAAACTGAAAACTGTTGGGGGCTCATTTTGCATATTGAGATTTCATATTCTGAAACTGACTTGATGTTAAAAATTGTGTCTACTGAATGACATATCTTTATGAAAGCCATTCTTCTTCTTGAAAATATTTCATTTGAAACCTTAATGAATCAGTCAGGGACTTGTACTGTTTCTTGCCAAATATAGTCTCTGAGAGTCCTCTTCTGTTAAGTAAAAGGCTGACTATGAATTCAGTTTAAGGATACAAAAACCAAATTGGGAAGTACTGTGACAATTTACAGTGGAAAATATCAGCTACTACAATGGCTGATTAGTAGTAATTTATTGCTCATACAGAAAGTGTATCATAGTTGGATTTCAATGCCCTCACACTAGCTGTTGCTATAGTGACTTGAGTCTTCTGAAAACAATAGCCAACATTTTTCCAAAATAGAGTCCTTTCAAAGGAAATAAGGGTACCAGAGATCTTGAGATAATTTTATTCATAAACTTTTATTGATTTAAAAATAAAAGTAGTAATTTCAGTGTTTTCAGATAATCTTTGTTTTCCATGATGAAAGTGTTTTCTTATAGAAAGTTACCAAAACTGAGTAAAATGATTCAGGTCATTAAAGGTTGAGCAGCAGCATAGAATAAGAATTTTTGAATTTAGAAACTCCTCTGAAAATTACATATTTAAGTTATAAACATAATATCCTTTTTTTTTGTTGTTTTGTGAGTGAAGATAAAAATCAATTACTAACAATACTAGTCAGATTGTGCACATATTTCACTATTTCCCCTTCAAAAAGCTTATTTATTTTAGCTGGTCTGCCTCGATATTAATGTTAAACTTACGTGCCCAGAGATTTTGCAGATCAGAAATTACTTAAGATTCATGTAAAATGCAGGAAAGAGAAATAATCTGTAAGCAAATAAACCTTATTTGGTTATATTTTCCCCTATATGTTACAAAAAAAAATCTTAGTTTGTAATAGGAACAGATTTATCCGTGTTGCACTGCTTCCTCAGTGAGAAGGATTTCTTCTCAGACTGTGAGAAGAAATCCAGTAGTGACCTGTTTTGCTCAGTTGCTTTGTTTTACTGGGAGGGTGGACATTTATCCCTCCTCAGCATCTGTGGCAGATAAAGCAGTCCATGCCTTTGTTTTCAATTATCCCCCATGATTTGCTAAACCAAATAAATTTTGCTCTTAAAACCAGCCTAGTTTCTTAGATAGACTACAGCAGAAATGATGGTGTGCTGTGATGCATACTGTGATTCGTAATTAATAAAGTCCAATATTGTCTTCAAAATATAAGAAACCAAAAACTAAATCACACCTCTCTCAGATTTTCCAAACCGACATGCAAGTGACCTGAAAAAGTGAGCAGAGAAATTATGTGCCCTCATCAATGTTTGCTTTTAATAAATTTTAGAAAACTAGGAAAAGTTCCAGGAAAAAGATTGTCCCTCTTGTTACTCTGAGATGATGAGAGGACACGTGGCAAGGGCTGGGAAATGGTAGGGTGGATTTCACACTGCGGCAAATTATGAGAACACCCTGTGGTCACAGCAGTTCATAAGTAAACAAAAAGTTCAGGATAAAATTAGTTAGTACTGGCCAGAATGTTTTCATGCAAAATTGATCTTTGTTAATCAAACTTGCTTCTACTTTTTGATGATGATAAATATGGTGGATAAACAAATAAGCATGAGGCACCTAGGCATTTAAAAGGCATTTGACTTTGTACAGCATGCTGATCTAATTTTGAAAACTATCATGATACAATGTCAATAAAACACATGTCCAATAGATAAAGATCTGTCTGGCTGACAGGTAATGCAGGAAGTTGTCAATGGAAAGCTGTCTTGGAGTGTAGGTTTTTCTCAGGGTCTTCTGCAGATACCAGACTCAGCATGGTGTAACACGACTCAGTGTTTGTAAAGCTCACATAAGATCACTGCCGAAAGATTAGCTGAATGGTAAATAATCATGAGGACAACAGCCTTGTGTAGAGACTGTGCCACTTAATCTTGATTTATTCTTCTCTGTAGGGAGCCACTGGTTTCAAATGTGGTCTGTAACTTACATTCTCATTCACAAGACATCAGAGTGGTTCAGCGATGATGTGTGGCCTCAAAATCCATGAATTTATGTAGTGGTAGAATCTCCATGCTAAAAGCCACAGTGGAATAAGGTTAAGGGATTGGTGGAAAGATTTGGTGAATTTCTTTTCAGTAGGTTAGGGAGATCTGGCAGATCACATGTGGAGATGCCTGGAAGAGGTTTTCAAGTGCATCATAACGTTTACCTCTGAGATGAAGGAGACAGATCTTGCTGGGACATTTCAGTTTTTCATAAACATAAGGACAATATATAAATTCTGATGAGACATATCAATTGCCAATTGTACTTTGGGTAATACCTCCTGCTGATGGTATTTATTTTCAGCAATCAGGAATATTGATGAGTAAATAACCTACAATGGAGAATATCAGATTTTGCTGCTACTGCTGGTCTTAATCTCGACTTTTTATTTCCTGGGGCTGTATGTGTGCAATGCTGGTGGGGCCTGTGAGGACCATTTTGGGTTCTGTTCCAATAATTTAGTGATAGTTTTGTAGAAAAATGTGTTGATGGGACTCCTTCTGTATCAGCAGCATCCAATGGAAATCCTTTTTGCAAGTAAGGCTTCTAATTTTCTGCACTATTATATTGGTAAGTGTAACTTCTGTGATTCATTTATTTAGAGACAGATGGGCCTAGATGATTATTTTAAATGAGGGTCTTACTGAATCAAAATAAAAGAGGACAAAACGTATTAGGTGTAATTTCCTAGAAGGAGGAAGGATGTGTCCCTTAGAGTTTCGGGACAGGCAAAACTGACCTTGCAAACAGGTGCACAGAGAAATTCAACCCTCAGGTATTTCTGAACCTCAATGCTAGTTAGCTTCAAACTAGCCTTTGGAAAAAAAGAAAGAAAATGAAAGAATCAACTGCTTTTGAGAACATACTGAGAAAATAGTGTTCTACTGCTAGTGAGATAGAGCTTTTCTTTGATTACAGATAGCAAGGAAGATTATTTTTGTTGTTGATGCTTTACTTATTTCATCTGAAATAATTTCCATGCCTAAAAGGAAGGCCAGTATTTTGTCTTTGCTGATACACTTTCTCTATTGCATTTTAAGTGAAGGCAGAGGGCTTAGAAGTCTGAGACAGATATTCTTTTGTTCTAATATATTAACCTATCTCAATAGTTCAGATTTATATTTATTTTCTTACTCTATTTTTCTCTTCCAGTGACAGTTACAGCACTCCATCATGTTCTTCACTTGAAACAAAACTGATGAAAGCTGTGAAGATGCTCAGCACATACAAGTGTTTCTTACTGAGTTTAGCAAAAAAACATTCAGAAGGACAAGAATCTTTTGAGAAGTCATAAAAGAGAGACTATTGAGAATATCTTTGTTCAAAAGAAAAATTTCTATTGATTCTCAGGAGTCAGCCTTTTGGTCTTCACTTTCTAACATATTGGAGCAAGCTGAAAGGGATATAGTTTCAGAAACGTTCTGTATAAAACTAGACACAATACAAATAATTTGGAATTTTCCTATGAGCAGGGATAAATGCTTATAGCTGTAATACTCTGTGTCTACGTACAGGCAACCAGATGGGAATTTTTTCAGTGTTTCTTTGGATGTCTGATTTCCAGCAATATTTTTGCTGTTGCTTTCCTGGTATTTGTCTTATAACAACATAAAGGACGTAATTAATGGCTGTGTATGTAATGGAATACTTCCAGAGCCTTGTTCCATGTGTGGACTATATGTTTAATCAGAAGTCCCTGGCATCTAAAAAGTAGCTGTACCTATTAATAGCTGGTGAACTTTTTGTAGAGAAAATGCAGAATTTATTGAAGAAATTACCTTTGTTGCACATTTTTTGACCTATTATTCATGAAAAAAAAGAGACTGAGATAAGTTCCAGAAACAGAAGGGTAATCACATCTAATTTCTATCAGTCATACATGGTTTGCAAATGGCATTGAAAAGAATTGTGTTGTAGTAACATAGTCAACAATAAACACTCACAATAATTTCTGTCATTTTTCTCCTATTGTGACTTTTCAATCTGTACTTTCTTACTTATATTTTTGATTCAAAATCATCATCCAAAAATGACAGAACTCCAATTTCTTTTCAGTCCATCCATTTTCCATCATGTTTATCTTCCTGGGAAATATTTCTTATATTCCTCTCACAGCATTAAAAGATCAACATTCATTTGTTGCTGAAGTGCTGGTTCTCTGGATCTGTTTGTATGGGCTTGGTGATATTTCCTCCAGATAACCAGAGTATATACTAAAAATTTTGTAATTAAAATTTTCTGTGTATATACCAAATCTGAGCTTCCCTCTTCATGTCAGCTGTGGCTGCTGTTCAACTCTTTGGTACTCCTTCTACAAACATACTAAAAAAGCCCTCAGTGCCAAATAGACAGGAGATAAGCGGACAGGGAAATAAGGTTCACAAAACCACTGGTAGTTTTCATTGAATTCAGCTGTGCTGAGGAACATGAATGTTTTTTGGATTCCAGATTCAGTCTAAAGGATTCCTGTCCACTGAAGCTCTAGGCTGGGACACCCAGCACCAAGCCCCTGACTTTGGAAGGGGCATTGATATATAGACTGGAGCACTACAAGATACCGTATCTGGCATTTATTAACTCCCCATCAAACAGGGAAAGAGCCTGTGGGAAGTTGTGCCCTGTCTCTGGAGTCAATCCAAAATTCTGGCAGCATGGAAAGGAGCAGGCCCCTTTTTCAGCCTAGGAGCCCTGTTCTCCTATGTCAGTTGAATTCAGGTAATGGGAATGAAAGAAAACCAGTCCAGGAGAGCAAGCTAATGGTTTGGACTTCTTTAATTAAAAAAAAAAACCAAAACAGGTGGATGAGTCACACTTGTTTGTATGTAGCCATAGTGATTGCCACAGTGAACTAGATGAAGGGAACACTTATTTCATGAGTAAGAGACCAAAACTTAAATTATTTTCACTCTATAGTGTCTAGAAGTAGCATTTATCTGATAAAATACAGATCTTGCCAGAACAATTTGTGTCATTGTGCCTTTGGAGTGTGTTCTTGCAGGTCAAATTTGGACGTGGTGGGAATCAGAAAGTCCTTCCTCTGTCCCAGGGTCTGGCTGCAAACCTTGGCCTTTGTGAGCTCTGTGGGAAAATCACATCCTTCCCCCTTGCCTTCTGTCAACAGCTAAGTGCCTCTACTCCCACAAAAGAAAACCAGCTCGCAAGCTAACAGAGGTCCTTGGTGTTTCGGCCAGGTCCACAACAGGGATGAAAACCAAACTCATGGTCAGCATGAACTAAGCTAGGAGCTAGGGGTGAACGGAAGTGTAGCAGGGTTCAAATATACAAAAAGCTTCTGACAAGACAAAAGGAACATGGATTTTTTTAAAAAAATTACTTTTTTTAATTTGTGGTGGATAATTCAGGGAGCAATGGGTTTAAAATTCAGAAAGGAATTTTAAATAGGGCACATGTTAAAACTCTTTCCTTGTGGTAAAGAAAAAGGAATAAATTGGTTGTATGTAAGGATCTCCAGTGATGAAGGTGCCAAAGCCTAGACAATATTACTCAAGAATTACATAAGTGTAGTAGTTTTTCTTTAGGGAGTGAGACTGGACAAGATGACCTCCTGAGGTACCTTCCAGACCTTTGCCTCTATTAACTTTATTTGAACTGACCTGGAGACCACAGGCAGAATGTTTTAAAGTGAGCCCATTACCCAAGTTGTCAGGGGATCATTTGCACCCTTATTTCCTAAAGCAGCTCTGGGCTCATCTCTAGAAGAATCTGTGTTGTCTGGGCACTGATTGCCTGAGGCCATCCCATTTTCTATAGGGACATCACCTGGCATCAGCCATTGTGATTGAGTCTTCAGACCTCTGATTTTACCCATGTGAAAGGCAAAAGCAATTATTTGTGGTTCTAATGCTAGACTCAAATGTCCAGAGAGGATTTAGATTTATAGTATATTACTTATAGATGGGAGCAAATGTCTCATCCTTAAGGCACCCCCAAAGCTTCATTAGCAAGTTTGGACTGGAGTGATTCAGTAGAAACATAAATTAAAATGTTAAGTTTTGTAGATGTGCCGCAGGATGGGGCAAAGCATATGTTTATATCCTATGAAATGAAATGTGAAAGAAAATAAAGATTACAACAAGCCTGTAAGAAACACAAAGAATTTGTTGCTGCAATATTGTTTGTCTTGCGAAGGAAACCATGGTGTGTATTTCTTGGTAATGTCAGCTGATGGAGCTGAGACCATAAAATGTTCCTTGCCACTAGCAGAACATTTCTATTGCCAGTTATTGATCGTATTACTAGTTATTGTGAAAAACATATATTATAAATTGCATTCCTTTTTTTTTTTTTTTTTCACTTATGTGAAAAGTTGCTGTGCAGTGAGCAGAGGAAGCTACTGCAACAGAAATTCTCTGGAGAAGCAGAGGGGCACATTTCCTCTCCATAGCCTATGTTTAGAATGCCAAATAACAGGCAGGCAGACAGGCAGGCAGGCTTGTCAAGTGCCTCACTTTTTCAAGAATCCTTGTTTGTGCATGGTGGCTGCCCAGTTTCCACTGATGGCCTGCAAGTCACAGGCTGGGTGAAATAGCATGCTATTCCATAAGAGTATCTCAGTACTGCACATGATGAGCTTATACAGAGGCACACAGAACTGCAAATGCTTCTAAATTGTATTGAAAAGCACTGGTTATGCTCAAGTGGTAGGAAGGCAGGCAGAAAATAGTTTGGCATTTAAGCTATGATTAAATACACACATAGGAAAGTCAAATCACAAATAGCAAAACACCAGGAGGCAGATCAACTAAGTCTGGATAAACTCTTTGCTGTTATGGCTGCCACAGATCAAAATATACCAGACAAAAGAAGTCTCTGTAGTGTTTCTGACGTAATTTAAATTTAAATTGTAGCCTTCAGTTCCTTAGCATTTGATTTCTACAGTTTTCCTCTTGATCAGGATAAGTGATTATTTTTTTTTTTTCAGAGCTGTAAGAATAGCAATAAAATTCCACCTCTCTGCCTCATCTTTTTTGAGGTGCATCTAACCCCCCAGCTTCCCCACTGTAAGGCAAATCCCTTCCATCCAGATCCCTATTGCTTTCTAAGCACAATAATGTAGGAATATTAATTATTCATGTTCTTGTCTTGCTTTCATTTTCCTCTTCCCAGGCTCAGCCACAGCTCAGGTTCAGGCCCTGAACAAAACCCTGGTTATCATTGCACACCAATTGCCTTGATGTACTCTTTGGCCTCTCCTCAGAAACAACCCCCCTGGAAGGGCTATAGAGCACCCTCCACTCCAGCCAGGTGCTGCATGGGGCTGCTTTGCCTTTGCTGCCTCCCCTGCCCACTCTTGCTGGCTCTCCCAGTGCTGGGTGACAGGGTGACAATTCCTCCCTTGGCACAGGGACCGATGAGGGCAGAGGCAGGCAGGGGGGCAATGTTTGTGCTGCCTCCCCTCCTCTCCACTGCTGCTCAGTGCTGGAGCACTCGTTCTCCTCCCTGATTGTCTGACTGCCACTTCCCAGGCCTTTTGATTACCGGAGATTGTTTAATGCAGTTTATTAGTTTATTTCTCCACCGGAATTGAATGTTTTTTTTTTTGTTTGATTCTCACCACCTATCCACCCAGTTGCCCTGTCTCCGATAGTTACCCTCTCCTGGATGGGCCCTCCCATGGCTACTGGTCCCCTTAAGTCCCCTGTACTTCCATCATCAGTACAGTCACACTTCTCCTTTGCCATCCCCTGGATTTCTCTGCCTTTTGGACCCCTTAAAATCATCTCTCTGGTCACAGAGGTGTCAAGCTGGAGCTGACTTCTTACTAGAAATCAGTCAATTCTTGCAACTCCCTTTTCTGTTGCGTTTTTTCCTATGGGCTCATTGCTGCAGCTCTTGTCCTTCAGCAGTCTTCTGCCTTTGTAAAAAAAAGCAAAATGTGATATTAATGTTTGTGTTTTATTTAGATCAGAACATCTTAAATCCTGGTTTACTGTACTGACTACATGCTTCCAGGACTGAATATAAAAATATACTTTCAGTCTGAATGGCTTTTATTTCTTTTTCTTTTCCTCAAAAAGTATCAAAAGCAGATAATGCTGTTATCATATAACAACTTAAGATGATAGAAATAATCCAAAAAGTTTTTCCAAGCTGTTCCGTTCGTGTGCTGAGTTCTTCTGAGAAGGAAATTATTTTTGTCCACTTTCTAATTGATTAATGATTTGTATGAAATGCAGGCTTATTAATTATAACAATTTCACATTTCACAGAGAGAGATAAAAACATTTTGAATGATAATGCTTCTGAATGAGTTATTTGAAAAACTGTTTACCACTATTGGCTCTTACTACACAAACATGAATATGTCACTTTATTTGTCAATATCCCATGAGTTTAAAATTAGAATTTCACTGACTGGCTTTGTAGCTGAGCAGATATAATTTATTTATAAAAACTGAAATTATTTGGGTTTTTTTAGTAGAAAAAGGAGATTTTTTTATCAAGTTGCTTTCATGGTTCTCATGGCTTTGAATAATAAAAGAAAGGCATAGGTACAGAAAGTAACCTGGAAGCAGAGGTTCCTGGTCAATGATAGGTCAGGAAGAGGAAGCATTGTCAAAATCAAATATGCCTAAAATAACTATGCTTTACAGCTTTATATTGTGCTTCTTATGAAATATTTTAAGTGATTTAGAGAGGAGGATGCTAAAGGATACACTGACTGGACACCTGTGCCAATAATTAGCAATATTGGATCCTGAAAGCCTTATAAGTGATGGCTTTCCCCTGTGCCAGGAATATTTTTCTGAAAGTAAATTATAGCCAAAATCTTTTTTTAGCTAAAATTTTGATTAAAATCTCTAATTTCTTCCAAGTAGCCTACAGACAGATAAAGCATTAGAAAAAAATTGGGTTTTTTTAAATTGCCCCTTCCCTCCAAGATGCACAGAAAAGAGAGGTCAAAATACAGCACTTCATTTCTAGGGCACAAACAGACCTGGATAAAGTTTTGGTAGAACATTTATTCAGTGTGCAGCCAACCCCACCTTTTACTCCAGAGTTCTTCCCACTGCTTGGTTCTCCCTTTCCAACCTCTTGCTAACCAGCACCACTGCACTGCACTTGACCTGCTGCTTTTCAGGACGAGATAGCAGCTCTGCAGTCATCCAAGATTACTGATAATCACTTCCAGCCACTCATTTAATTCCGATAATACCTCTAATGTCCAGTTTATGTGTTACTTTAAAGACACCTGCTCCTACTCAACAGATTTAAACTCTCAGGGGTTAATCTCCCTACACTTACCCCCATGGTGGGACTGCTGCTGTGCTCCACCATCACCATTCATTTCAGCTGGTCTGGATGGCACCTTTCTCCTTGCTTACTTCCATCTATGAAAAGCTGAGGGTTCTTCTGCAGCCAAGGGTAAGCAAAACTGCAAATCTTACGGTGAGGTTCACCCATGGTATTTAATTTTGCTCATCCTCTTTCAAAACCGGTAGCAGAGATTGTAAGGAGAACAAGTAGGGAGAACATTACTACCCTGTACATTGTTCACATGGCCTTTCTTAGGCAGATACTGTTAGGAATATGATGCTGGAATAAACCAATCTTTGGTCCAGGTGCAGGTTTTTTTGCCTTAGAAAAGATATGACTTTCTTTTTTCTTCTTTACCCTAAGATAGGCATACTTGAACTACATTGATAGAACACAGCATTGTGCATTTTCTCCCTTCTCCAGAGTTTTTCCCATTAACTGTGTGACAGTAAGCTCAATTGCTTGAGAACTCACAAAGCATTTTGATGGTTCTTTTTTTTCAGCCTTTCTCTTAGAGCAACAGTCTAAGTGCAGACTTGCAGCTGCAGTTCTGCTTTGTCTGATGCTCGGCAGTCTCAAAATCAGGCACTCCGTGAGCACAGAGACGATTCATTCTTGTGGCATTTCCTGGTTAACCAGTGCTGTGCCTTGAATCCCCACAGCTGGGTCTGCACAACTTTTCACCTCCAGTAGCTTTTTACTTCTGTGCTCCTGGGATTTCAGATTATTCTCCACTGCTGTGGAAATATGTGCGAAGTCAGGTAATGGTCAATGGATTTTATTATTTTTGTTGTATGTTACATAGCCTTTAAAAATGAATATACTGTGGAAAAAGATCAGGAATTTATTTGGATTAATCACTTATATTTAGTATCACAGCTGTTCTTGGGATGATTACACAATGATAGAAAGATGCAAGGGAGATCAGAATCTGGTCCCTCAGGTTTTCCTCTCCTGATCTCCTGCCATAGGAATGTAATTTCTTACCTTTTTTGGTCAATCACAGTGCCCTTTAAGTTGATTTAATTTCTTTCCAGGTTGTTGTAACAAGAAAAGATTAAATTCACAGAGTCCTGCTTGTATCAATTATAATATCAAATAAAAAAAAAGATCTCCCTGATTCTAAATGCTTACAGAACACCCTTTCTTTTAGACACATAGAAGGGCTGTAAGTTAAGCCATGTCTAAGGGGAAAATGGCAAGTTTTTTACCCAGTGATGTATTTGCTTAAGCCCTCTTTCCATTAGGGCACCTGGATCTATAACTTCATGTTATAAAATAAGTGTTATTCATTTATGAGTGAACATACTGTACTGTTCCTTCTTGTGGGACTTACCGCTGCTAGTAGGGGACTCTTTTCTTTTACTGGAAGCAGTCAGGAAAATCTCAGCAGGCCTTTGTACAATTATCGTGGCCCCAGGTTTCCATCTAGTGCACTTCCAGCTTTGCTGTTCCCAGCCAGTGGGAATTTAGCAAACTACTTGGAAGGAGATCTGGTCACTGAGGCATCAAAATCTACCTTCTTCTAGTGTACCAGAAGGTACGGCTGCAGCCTGAAAGCTGCACTGTGCCTTTTCACACAGAGATCTCACCAGGGAGAGAGTCCCAGGGTTGGGACACAGTACCCAAAAATAAACACCTTTCAGTGCTTTCATTATGGGGGCTTGTAGTCTTTCCTCCTTTTGTCTTGGCTTTGGAAATTGGATGAGATATCTTGCCTGTTTGGCCATGTAGAGGAGAAAGTGATAATTTCAATGGATGTCCTAAATTTATTAACTTTCCCTGTCTGCCATGAGCAAAGGCAGGAAGAGAACTCTAAAAACATCTCTTACAAGCAGATCAAACCTATAGATGTCTGTGTCAGAAATATTTGGAAGCATGATTAAATAAAGTCGCCTGAGCCAGGCACATTTTAAAAAATAAGCACTGTATTACTTCAAGTTGCTGTAAATAGTAATTTACTTTAGTTATTTCCTTTAATTACAGCGCTCCATCTTTACACAAGGTTGTATTTAGGAACAAAGGGACCAGTGTCACTGTAAGGTGTATGCTATAATAGAGACATTTATATTAGGCTTCAGGAGAAGCCTACAGTGTATCCAGCAATTCTGTGGCTCTTGTGACCACCGACCCTTCTCTGATTTTGTTAATGTGTTTTTTCCTTTTATATATGTGCTCATTAGGCTTTTTCTGGTTCTGCTATGAAGTTCTCCAAACACTTCAGCTATTACCCTGCAGTGTTATTACTTTTCTGACAGATAGTATCAGGATAAGCCAGAATTAAAATAGGTTCTCCTCTATTATATAAAATGTACAGATTTTTAACGAAACAATGCAACCCCAAACTTTTCACCTAACACGAGTTATAAATGAGCAAATTGCTCCAAATGTTTTTAGAAAGAAACGGGAAACCAAGTTATCTAACAAACCTATTTAAACACAGTAGGTAACCCTGGGTTGCAGGCAGGACTAATAAACAAAGAATGACAACCTATTTCTTGTAATGACAAGTTGACATATTTATTTTTATTATTTCACAAAAGTATTCACCAGACTCATCTTTCACACTAAAGCCCCATTCTCCTTTCCTCCAGACAGAGCTTGTAGCCTTACTGCACTCAGGTTGAGAAAAAAACCCCCAAAATTAAACACAGCACTTTTGGAATAAAAAAAAGATATTTGACAGCCTGTGGTCTACTGCAACAGAACATTTAAGTTTTTTCTTATTTGAATCAAGTTTTATATGCTCATTTTTGTAAAGTTAAATTACAGCTACCAAAAGTGACTTTTATATGCTTAAGTTGAATTTCTACTTCTCCATGAACTGGAACACCATTTCCTATAAAATATGACTGATCTACATAAACAAGATGCTTTAAAACTTCTAGGACATTAAATCACATGGTTTTGAAATGATAGAGCCCCTAAGAATATATGAAAACTGCTATAATGAACTTCAAATATAAACTAAGTTACCATAAAATGGGCTTACTTTTCTGTGCTTAATATAACATTTTACAATAATAGCATTTTCTACAACAAAAGTGACAATTCACTTTTGCTCAAAGAAATAATCTCCTTAGTTTTGCTAAATTTACTTTTTTTTTTGTAGCAGGAACATGGATATATAAAATAATTTAAATTTTATTGAACTAGACTTTAGAGTAGCTACAGGTCAAGATGCACTTTCCAACTGTGATCATGTAGACACTCTGTATGCAAACCTCACAGTGGAAATTAATGAAGAACTATTTTGTATGTCACTTAATTGAAGGTCTATTAATTAAGTCTTTCAAATGAAATTGTATTAAGGCATGGAAGTGTCTAGACCACAACGATTTTTCTTCTTATTGTCCCTTTTTATTTATGTTTTGCATAAGTGTTGAACACATGTTCTGAAAATGTAGGAACCTAGAAATATAACGGCAAAAGAAAATAGAATGATAGTATAATGAGATATGAGTGGTGGTTTTGTTTGTTCATGACTATACATTTTCTTTCTGCTCTTCACAACAGCTGTTTGGTCAGGGAAATATGTTACTAAGAAAGTTCTATACTTATTCATATAATTATGTTGTAATAACTGGAGGACAAAATAAGGACTGCTAGGCTTGTAAGGTTGTTGCTAGTTTAATAAAGACACCATATACTGTTAAAAAAAAAACCCAAGACCAACCTAAACCAACCTAATTATGGTGGAAAGAAATAGGAAAAATATTTTAAGTGCTCCAAACTTCATATTTTAGTTTCACTGCACAACATAACCCAGCCAATAATCAGATCTTTTGTTTTCATGTAAGTTCTGCTCATGTTGAAGTTACAGCCAAGTGATGAAACATTTTAGAATTCTTGGGATTTTATAATTTTAGCATTGTATATAAAACCTTCTGAGAGTGGATAACAATTCTGTTAACAGAAAAGGAAAGGCAACCTACCCATTTAAAAATTATGTCACTAACATCCTCTTTATTAAATGCTTGGAAACATCTTATGTTATGTCCATATTTCTTGCTTAAAATTGTGCTGGGTTTGAATGTGACCTAATATTAAGGTACTGTCACATTCTCTTGTGGGAATTCAAACTTTGTAGAAAATACAGGGTTTTTTCCCCTATATCCTTTCACTAAAAACACCACATTGCACTATTTTAGGTGCCCTCCATTCTGCCAGTTCCCTGCACATTGTTTTATGATACCTGCATTTTATGGAAAAAAAAAAATCAACCCAAAATGCCAACACAGTTTTTACATTACCAGGGATATACTCGAAAAGTGCCATTATTGAGTTTGCAACCTATTTCTGTTCATTCATGAATGAATAATGTTAGAATTAACATGAGCTATAGTGCATTATTTATTATTTCTCTGGATTTGATGCTTAGAAGAGGTGTTAAAAGTCTGATGCCTTTTAAATGTAATTCATTTCCTTTCGTTATGTATTTTGCTGGCTAAAAGAGTCCTTTGATTTTTATTTTGCTATTGCTGTTTTAGGATAATACTTAAAATTAGAGAAATATTAAAATTATTTCAAGTTATTAGTTAAATAAATAGAGCAATTAGTCAGAAGCATGCAATTATTTAGTGTCAGTCAATAGATACTGAAGTAAACTTGAAATCTAGGCATTTGGCTAATATCTGCATGTCTATCATGAAAATGAAAACAAAATTATGCTCTTATGCTCTTTTACTGTGATTTTTATTTCTGAAAGTTCAAGAACTAGCAAAAAAAGTATCCAGGCTGGAAGTCTGACACCATCAAAGTAATGGGAAATTAATTCACAGTAACATAACTGTGTGGTGATTGTTTGTTCTTGTTTAAACAAGATCCTTATTTATGTTGTTAAAGGCTCAAAATTAATATTTTATGATTCATAATTCATGGTGTTGAAGGTTGGTGAACTAGGCAGTGAAACAGTAATTTCCTGAGAAGCACTTTCAGGACAAGCAGAGCTGTACAAATGCTGTGCAAAAGAGGTTGTTTCCATGGATCTGAACAGGAGATGGATCCATACAGAAATCAAGAGTACTAGTTGGAAGCTGGGAAAACACCCTGTCTGACTGCAAAAATCTAGCTATTGTGTATCAAGAGCAAATTGAACAGAAAAAGATTCTTACAAGGTACTGTGAGAATGCTTTCTCACCTGTGGGTATATCTGATTATCAGACTATAGTTATGAGGGTTTTGGCAAGCCTTGAAAATTCCTGCCATGACTTCTGTCTACTCAAAACAAGCTGTTGGCTAGTGTTCTTGGCAAAGCTTAGCATTTGCTGCAAGGCTTCTGAAAAAAAATAAGTTTCAGTCCTTAATCACTTAAGAGAACAATTGCTTCCCCAAGGCTTCTGTCTGCAATTTAAGTTGATGCATCTCTTCTGCAGAGATGCCATGTGACACATCCCACATCAACCTTCATTTGAATCTGCAAACCATATTTTCAACGTTTTCAAAATACCTCTGAAGTTCCCTATGCATGTCTGTAGCTATCCAGATTATAACTTTCCAGAGACTAAAGCACAGCCTGGAATATGGGTCATAATGCCTAAAAGAAAACTGAAAGCAACCAGGCCTGCACTGCAGTGGGCAAGAAGAGCTGGGTAGAGCTAGAAGGAACTTCCCACTTTGAATATTTATGAGATTCTTGATGATTGGACAGAATAACATCAACTACCACCACACCACAGTAGTTTTTCTCAGACACTGAGTTATCAGGTACTTTGGCTCACCTCAGGTTTTGTATAATTATTATTAGCAAAGAGTCCAAGCATAAACATAATAAGAAGTGATGAAAACCAGCCCTTTGTGCCCATGCAAAGGCTGGCCTGGCCAACCTGACTGCTTGATCAGCCTGGAGTCGGTAGCTGGCTCCTCCAGCACACTGCATCCCATCTCACTGCAGTGGGTCTTGCACTGCCCCAAGCGATTGTTTGTGAATCACAGCTGGAATTTCTCAGCTTGAAATCTGTGTTTCAGGCTCTGAATACCCTCTTCCTTCTGCCATCAAGCCAACAGGAGAAGGCAGTGCATCAATTAATGTTATTTGATACTAAGTTATCAAATGCACTGATGAATCCAAAGCAAGACTAATTTGAACTTCTCTTCTGTAGAAGGAGGCACAAGAAGGAAAAGCACATTTCATAGTCATTAAATGCCTGCTAACTTCAGACATGTGAGCTGAGCAGGAAGGATTAGGCAAGCAAAGAATGCCAACAGCCACAATTTACGTCTGGATAGTTTCACCCCTTTTTTTTTTTATAATGGACAAAGACTTATACCCACTGTAGCTTTATTTAACTCTTGTTTATTCTAGTGGTAATTATGAATGTAAGTAGGGACCAGACAATGAAATGCATTTCTTCAGGAAACTTGGTCTGTGTGGTTTGAGTAGGATTGTGTTGCAACTTGTTCCCCTAAGGCTTCAAATACCTCTCACCCAAAACTGTAAGGTAAAGTATGAAACTGTAATGAATAAATAAGGACATTTAAACTACCTAATTAATTAAAATCCTGGAAAATTAGTATTAAAATTTCATCCCTTGAAATAATAAGATTATTTACAGGTTTTTTCTACTCCATATTAAAACAATAAACTCTTTAATAAGAAAGACATTTTGGAAAACATACTTTCTATGCAGCATTTTAATTGAGTTGTGGTACTGAAATGATTGTACACAACTGGAAAAAATCCTTTTTTCTTTTAATCCATCTAATTATTTTTGTGTGTGTATATAATTTATTTTTCTGAAATTCTGGAAATGAAAAATGTTTAGAGAGGACCAAAAACTCCACCCTGACATTCCCAGCAACACAAAACATGCCCTGATTTAAAATAGTCAACACCCATTAACAAAACAAACAAATAACCAACCAACCAAACCAGAGGTTAAGCAGCAGAGCAGTGAAGTCAGCATCCTAAAGCATATTTGTGTGTCCTGCATCTTGTCATGATTGATGTATTGCACTCATGTGGCATTTGGAAAACATTGTTTTGCTGGTACTTAGCATGATGAAAAATTTACAAATGGGATAAATGGATTACAAAGCAGTTACATTGTCATTTAAACCTTCCTCCTATCCAGTCTGGACTACTACAAAGTGATCTTAGGCTAGTTACAAAAAGATATACAAGCTTTACAAGGTGCAGCATGCAGCAGGGTGATTAATACAGAAAGATTAATGAACATAATTTTGAATCAGTAGGTTTTGTCTTATGCTACTTGCTCATTTTGTTATTAATAGGTGCAGAAATCATGACCCTTATTTCATAAATCCTGAAAGGGCTGGCACTGTGCTGCCACAGATAGCATTTTTGAAGCATCTTTGAAACAGCCTCTGATAAACAGGGGTAAAGAAGATGGTCATCCAGGACCAAACCTCTGAGAAACAAGGTGAATTAACTTGGATGATGGTCCACTCTATCACAGCAGTGGTGCTTCTGGGTACTCCATACCCTACTGATCTGGCACTGTAAAATCTCAGTGGGCAATTGCTGAAGTGGCCTTAGGTTTGAAATAACTTGAAATGGGCTGTTTCCAAAGATTTCTATGGTGGGGAACTGACAGGAGTTTTTTTTCATGTGTGCCATCCCTGGAGAGACATGATTGCTAGGTAGTGATGCTGCCTTTGTAGACAGTGACAAAAAGTGCTTTTTTCTTGAAGAGACCTCATGGGATCATGATGTTTCTGCTGGGCTGCAGAGGTTTCTGCAGCATGACTATGCCACTCACTACATTCAGGTGCCACCAAGGCACAGTGCTAAGCTGCTGCAACTGCCATTACACTGTATTCCTGATGTCTCTTTTTTTTTTTCTGTAATAAATTTCTTAAACCTTGGTTTGTCCACTCAACACCACAGACAGCTGAGACTACGATCCCAAATATATTCCATGAATACTTCTTCCTTTGTTCTGTTCTGAACAAGTAAACAGAATGAAAATTTGTAGCAAAAAGTGTTTTAGGTTAATTATTTTTTAATGTGAAGTCTGATGATGCATGGTAATCTTTGACGTGCAGTAAAAGTGTACTTCAAGGTATAGAAGACATTTGGTCTTACACATGCAAGTTAACACGTGTCAGCTGAGCTGTGCTAACTGCCCAATTTTGTGTTCTTTGCCTGTGGCAGCTCTATAATGGTTCAATTTAGCCGGCCCTCAGAGAAAGCACCTGCAGAGATTTGGTGTACCACAGACTGTCTCACCCCTTACAGGCATGCAAAAGCTGTGAGTTTCTCAATTTGCCCACCACTGTTTTCTGCATGCTTGTACTACCTTGGGTTACAACACATGTAACGTGGGGGATGTACCGAAAGCCAGAGGCACTCCCCAGATGTGAAGCACTGAACACCTGTAGGATCCTGTGAGATGAGCTCCTTCTGGTACTGCTCACATTCTGGGAAAAGATAATTGCCTCCCCGTGCCTTTATGACTGCTGGAGGACGCATTCTCAGTCGTGAATAAGTTTCACATTTGTGGCCGCTGAGGCAATGGTGTGCAGAACAAAGAGCTGAGGTGTTTTGGGGTTGTCCTCTTTTCAGCTAGGGTGGAGTTCATTTCTTCTCAGTTGCTGTGACAGCACTATGTTTTGGATTTGGAATGAGAATGGTGTTGATAACACACTGATGTTTTGGGGTTTTTTTGCTTTTTCATGTTTATCCTAAGCCAAAGACTTTCTTTTCCTTGTCTCATGCTCTGCCAGTACATTAGAAAAAAACTAAACAAACCGACATAAACAAGGGAGGGAACATAGCTGGGACAGTGACTTGAGCTGACCAAAGGGATATTCCACACAATAGCACGTCATACCCAGCAGATAAACTGGGGGGAGGCTACCTGGAAGGGTGGCTGAAGATTTGGGAACGGGGCTCTGGTGTTGGTCATCAGGGGGTGAGCAATTGCACTGTGCATCACTTGGCATTATTATTACTATTATCATCATAATCATAATCATCATCATCATCATCTTTATTAACAATTATTGTATTTTACTTTTATTTCAATTATTAGGCTGTTCGTAACACACAAATTTTACTTGTATTCTCCTCCCCATTTCATTGGGGTGGGAGGAAAAGGGGGAGGCTGAGTGAGAGGCTGTGTGATGCTTAATCTTCAGCTGGGTTTAAAAACACAACAAGGGTGATTGGTGAGAATTACAGGGGAATGAAATCTGGCCCTGCACATTTGCAACCCATTCTAGAAATGCTAAGAAGCATTTTGTTTCTTAACATTTTTCTGAAGACGTTTTGCCACAGAAATGCACCACACCCCTTCTGGGGTGCAAAAGGGGGAAAGGAGAAGGGAGAAGAATGAAGTAACAGATGAGGGAGTGACAGCAATTAATGAGTTGCAACAGACAGTGGTGCCTTAGGGTACATGGGTGGCATGAACAGATCTGAGGAAAGAGAGTTAAAGGTCGTGTGGTAAACTGTATCTAAGTGCTGTGATTTTAAGCTTAAGCTACCAGCTAAAAATTTATTATGGTGAATGAAACTCAATGACCAGTCTACTCCAAGGCACTTGTATGCACTAAAATTCAACAAGAAAAAGAAACAAGAGTGTGGTGTGATAAAATAATACTAACAGTAAGACTCTGGTACTTCTCAATCACATTACATGTAGTCTGTGTCTGAAAGCAACCTCTGATAGTCACAAAATAAAAAATAGTAAAGGAAATTGGTGTGATCTTCACTTCTTGTTACAAGAAAATATTTGGTAGAAATTAAAAAATAGACATTGACAAATAGAGCCAGCTGCAGAAGTAATTAAAGAAAATTTGGTTCAAACATAAAACTAGTATTTAAGGATGTTGGAGATTTCATAATTGGATCATTATAGAAAGGGATATATGCTTCAGAATCAGCTCTTATTGTGAGACAAGGCTCCTTCAGAAAGCAGAATTCATCAATCCTCTAAAATAAAGTGAGAATAATTTTAAACTAACCAATGTATTATCTATGTAAGACTTGTATAAATTAATGTGTTCTTCCAAAAATTCACTTTTGTGGTGACATATCTAGGATTTACATTTTCAAATAGGCCATTATTTGGAAATGGAAGTGGCAAATAAATTTGCAGGTTAAATTTCATTTTTGAAGTGTGAAACTTCATAAAATATCTGGTCTGAAGAGCTAAGGAACATTCAGAGGAATATCACCCCTCCCCATCAGCAGAACATTTCGGACATTGTTTCTTGTAAAGTTGTTTTCTACACATCAGATTTCATCTGGCAAGTCATATATTCCGCAGGAGTTAAAGATGGTGTGTGAGGGAAAAAACAGCACTTGGGGCAGAATTCTTCTTAGTATCTGTAGGCATGAGCACGTAGCTGCTCCTATCTCCACTCTTCTGGTGAGTCATAGGCTGGCTTGGCTAGCACTCCCTATGCAATGCACACTGCTGGATACATGCTGAGATGATCCAGCTGTCCTGTACTGAAATAATGCATGTGGAGTTGCGATCTTCCTTAGACAGCACTGACCATGGATCTGGCCATACGGGTCCAGACCTGGGAGCAGTATATCCACGCAAACACAACTGACAGCATTTAGCCTGGGTGCAGAGCCACACCAAGGCTGTGTTGCTGTCAGTGCCCAACTGGACCTCCTCATGCATGGTGCCTGTTGAGCTCAGCTACATCCCCAGAGTCCCTTTGGGCTCCACATAGGTACTTCACTTGATTAGCTCAGTTAAGCAAGGGTAAAGAAAGAAAGAAAGCAAAGAAACATTGTGTTCAGTTGGAAGTGTAAGAAAAGGAATAAAGGCTGTGACGCCTTCAAGAGCTTAGCCCTGTAGGTCTCAGGACAGCTGTGTTGGCAGAAGGTAATGGACTTAGGAGAAGAAGGTTTTTTGGATGACTCCTGTGTTTTTGAAGTGTTTGAAAAATTACCATGACCATGCTGGAGTAATTAATTGGACTTGGCATTTCTGTGTGTGCTTAACTACAGATTTATGCATGGTAAAGCTCACCACTGTCCAAATAAACCTGTAGGGCCTCAGTTAAAACCTTTGAAGTAACTATCAGTCTGAAGTGAATCATGCCCTTAACCAAATATTTCTGAGAAGCCCACTGTGCATATGGAGAAATATTTTCTTCTAAGCTGACATTTTAAAATTAAATGGTTTTTTGGCTTCAAGCCTTGAAGGAAATAGGACAAGTTCCTTTCCACATATTATTTTTTAATGATGCAAAAAATATGTTTTAGCTTATTTTTATTTTAAAACAACTGTGTACTTTTTTCAGACTTTTCTAAAGAACCAATCCCTGGACCAAAAAATGCCTTGAATCCATTGGAGAGCAAGTATCAGAAATTATTGGACTGAAAAGTTTTGAAAGATTTAAGTTTGTAAAGCAGGAAATAAATGAAAACTCTTTTGCAACCACATGAACTGTTTTCCACTGTGTGCCAGTCTGTAGGTGTTTGTGTGTGTCAGAGCTCGTCAGGTAGTTATTGGGATTACATTTTCCATCCATGTTGATGAATCACTCAGAAACTGATCCAGATTTCTCCTATTGCTTTATTATTTGTAAGCATAAATTGAATAATCCGGGTGATTAACTTTCAGGCTACAGAATGTCTGTAAATTTATTGCTGCAATGTGTCACCACTGGATGTTCACATAAGGTACTTGAGTAACAATTTTACAGTGAAAGCTTTCAACTTCCTTTTTGGAGGACTAAAACATTTAAGACATTTGAGCAATGAATATCCAATTAAATCAGAATTTAACCACAATTAAAGGATTTGATTTTCAATTTGTATTGTGAGTCTTCATGTAGTAGGAAGAAATTATTGCATACTTTCTGTAATGTAAGCAAACATTTGCTCATTTGAGTTGTGTTACTGAAGCAAAATAATTACTTTTAGGAACCACTCACCAGCAGTTCAGCAGGGACACTTGTTTTTGTACAATTCAGGTAGTAACTTGAATTATCTTGGGTGCAAATTCATAAACTCTGAAAAAAATCCAGACACCTATATGCATGTGTGCTTCTTGTTACTGTCTTGTTATAACCAATTGTTGCTAGTCCAACAATACTGTGAAGCAAATAGCAGTATTAAAATATTTTTTATTTTAGGGATAGATACCGAAGAACCTTTGGAGGAGGTTAGTCCTTGCATGCCCGGCCTTTATGTATTGTTAACACCTGGGTGATGCCTGAGGCATGCCAGACAATAATTACATACCTTCATATATCTTTCCTGACAGTCAGTCATCATTAGTCCTAACTGGGAGTTGTAAAGATATTCTTCATGCCGCCCCTTTTTCCCTGTACCAAATTCTACAGTATCTTCCGTGAAATCACAGCTATTTCACTGGCAGGTTACATAATAGGGTTCATTACAAGCATTTTGCATACAAAAGAAGTATAATGTTGTGCTGGATGTTCTGAACTACTTAAGTGACAGCTGCAGGACAGACTGTTTGAGCAAACACATTGCAGAAAGTCATTTGCAATTAAAATATTTTTAATTAAGCTCCTAATGACCATTTTTTGATCTTGCCTTAAATCAGGACCGTTGTGGTTTGCTCCTCAGAGAAAGGAGATGGCACAGGATTTGCATGTGATCCATGCATGGTCACTTCAGCAATGGGCTTTCTGTGAGAAGCAAGGAGCCATCAAACATTCACACGTCCATAAGTCACCAAAGTTGAGTTGGAACAGGAACAGTTCAAGTTCTTTACATGAATTTGTAGGGTTGAAGGACAGCAAGAATCATCTGGTGATCTGGTCTGATCTCTTGTGTAACATGAGCATCTACTTCTGTAATGAGGTTAATAACTTGCTGTTAATTAGTGCATGTGTTACATCTGACTTATCTAGCTCTTACAGAAAAGCTTTCAATCTTCATGAGAAAGAATAAAGATGTGGGGAAATTGTATGTCCATTGGCCCTTGCTCCAGGGATTAACCATTCTTGCAGTTAACAACTAGAGCATATTCCCTTCTAAATTTCCTTGGTTTTAGCTTTCATCTACTCTGTTTTCTGTTTTGCTTTGGTCTTGGTTTTTCTTCTCTCTCTTTTTGTTTGTTTGTTTGTTTGTTTGTTTTTTCATTTTGTTATTTCTTTCCTGATTTATTAAAATTTCTTTTATAGTCACTGGGGTATCTTTTGCCATATAGCTATTTTATATGTTACAAGCAGACCACCTCTCACTGTTGTTTTTAAAAGCTGAGCAGAATCCTTATTCCATCTACACAAGGCATTTTCTTTGAGCTCTCAAATAATTGATGTGCACCTTCAACTTCTGTCTTGAAATAAGAACACCAAAGCCAGAGGAAGTGTTCCAGTTTAGTCTCACCAAGGCCATAAGATGTAGCTGAAATCACCTTGGCTTTGCCCCATTTATTACTCTCTGTGTATCTGCAGACCACAGGCGCCTCTTTTGCTGAGTCACCGTAATGGAAACTTATTTTCACACATCTGTTTACTTGGATGCAATTTCTTAGAATGTGGTTATGGTCAACATTCTTTTTGTTCCTTGCATGTATGAATTTCATAGAATTTCTTTGGGCAGAAGAACCTTCAAAGGTCATCTAGTCCAACCTGCCTGCAACAAGAAGAGACATCTTTAACTAGATCAAGTTGCTCACAGCCTCACTGAACCTGTCCTTGAATGTTTCCAGGTATGGGACATTTCTCTGAGCAACCAGTGTTTTTCCACTGTCATTCTAAAAAAATTCTTCCTTATATATAGTCTAAATGGAACTTCTTTTAGTCTAAAATCATTACTCATTTTGTTTTGCAATAGGCCCTGCTAAACATTTTTGTTCTTAGCTCTCTTGTAGGCCCCTGTTAGATGCTAGAAGGTGCTCTAAGGTCTCCCTGGAGTCTTCTCTTCTCCGGAGTGAACAGCCCCAACTCTCAGCCTGTCTTCACAGAAGGATGCTCCAGCCCCTGTATCATCTTCATGGCCTTCTCTGGACATGCTCCAACAGACCCCCAGCTTTCCTGTGCTGAGGACCCCAGACCTGGAGGTAGTAAAAGTGGGACAGAGTAGCTGGGAATGCTCACCTCCCTTGACCTGCTGGCCATGCTTCCTTTGATGCAGCCCTGAATGTGGTTGGCCTCCTGGGCTGCAAGCACACACTGTTGGCTCGTGCCCAGTTTTTCATTCTACCAAATTCTACTACCCCCCAAATTCTCTGGAGGGCTGTTCTCAATTCCTTGATCCCCCAGCCTGTATGGGTAGCAGATGACTGACTAACTGTTTAGCATTTGACAGGATATCTGACCTACCCTCATCTCAGTTTCATTTGCTATTCAGCTGAATTGGTGACAGCTACAGATTTGGTTAAAATGTTGACTAATATTAGGCTAAATATGGACCCTATGAGAAATATCTTCTGCCGCAGGTGATAACCAATCTTTTGAAACTAGTTTGTGATCCATTATCCTCAAATAATCAAGTAATTTTTTTTGACAAGATGAACAACATGCTCTGATGACTGGTGGTAGTATTAATGTATCCTTCAATACTTTGGGATGTAAATTCTACATGACTTTTTCATTTATCTTTCCTGGATTAATATCAGGATTTCTGTTCTTTAGTTATTTAGGTCATCTGCTTGCTTGCCCTTCTATTGAGATCTTTCACAAAATTAATGCTCTCTAGGCATTAGAGTCTTTCTGCTATTGCAAGCTGTACTAGAGATTAGTATCAGTCAGCAGGTCCTTTCAGCTAATTCTTGTGGAATTCTTGGCTGAAAATTTTTTGAGTCTATTTTTAAGGTATTTATCTCTTGTGGATATTGTTCAACATCCTTCTGAATTACTTACAGAGTGGAAAATGCTGCAATGCCCTGCAGTCTCATGCATCATCCTTTTTATTGTCCCAGCAGCAGCACTTGGTGACAAGGCTTTTGCTCTGGTTTAGGTACAAGAGCTGGAAATTGTAGTGCATACTGCTCATTTCTTTCCATCATGATTCATAAATACTATAGGAACAGTCTGTTCCTTGACTTGCGGGTATAATTGTCATTGAGTTCAGCAGAACTTGTGGCAAATGCAATAAATGTGTTTCAGGGTGAAATAACATCTCCTGCTTGATAAAGTGTCCAAATGATGGAGGAAATCTCTCATACTCTACAAACCTTACCTTGTTCTGAGGGGACTTGCAGCTATAGTCTGAACTCAATAGCCAAATCCTAGACAAGTAGTTTGCGAATGACTGTATGTTTTGGACGTCACGTCCAAAATCAGTGTATTATTATCAGTGTATTATTATCAGTATCTTTCAGAATGCTAGTCATGCACTACTTGGTTTTTATACCAATCTAACACAGTCAAATTCACTTCCTAAAATTAGAGCTCTACACAATTTCAGTTGAAAAAGAACAGATAACCTCAGTAATTACTTATTGCTGAACATGGTCCGCAGTACGTTTAGGAATGAACAAAGTGGTACAAATCTATAGCAAAGTATTTTCTAGTAGTGTTTGTGATGGTTTTGTAATTTCTTTGCAAGACTAGAAGCAGGCAGGTTTGTAAAATGTCGGGTTTTTCTAGAAATATTTGTGCCTGACTATACCATAAATTCCTGAAATATACTAGTAGCAGTTAAATTGCTGCATGTTGAACAAATGAATCCACCAAAATGATAAGAATTTACATTAATTTCGTTATTATTTTGAATGCATCATAAGTGCAAGGCATAAAAAACATATCTTAGGTGGGAATACACTTCAAGCATAGAAAAGGGTTTGAGGAAACTGCAATCAAATGAAAACTACAGAATAAATATTATAGGAAAAGGTATTTTTCAAATAAAGGATATGCTTTTTGGCTCTGATTTAAGCATCATTGACTCATCCAGATTATGAAAAATACTGCATCAAAACATCCTGGAACAGCAGAGAAACAGATACCTACTGGTAACCACAAATGTGCCCAAATACAAACAGATGTGCGTATTTCCACCAGTGTAACAAATAACAAAACCAAAATAACAAATAACAAAAAATAGGAACCCTAAACATAACTTCAGTGCTCTGGCTGGAAAATATTTTGTCCAAGATATGTTGAAATTGGCAGGGCAAATTTATATCAATCATCTCCTGTTCTGACATGTTTTATGAAAAAAACCCACAGGAAATGTGTATGTATGTATGTATGTATCCTCTTCGCAGTAACCATCAGAAAGGACAAAAGACAACTTGAAGATTGAAAAACCTCAGAAATGCAGAATCAAAGGACATTTTATCACCCATTACATATACTTTCTGCACTGACCAGCCTATATCGGAAATAGCGTGTACTAGCAAATATTGGATTATTGTTCTTGGTAGAATTCAGAAAGGTTTTTTGCAATTAATTTATGCAGAGGGGCAATAAATAAACTAAAATAACCATTAATATGGTACCTCCTATATATATAGAAAAAATAAAAATAAAATAAGCAATAAACATGAATGTAAACAACAGTAAATACAGATAAGAAAATTATAAGCTACCATATGCTCTACACAATGGTTGTCCAGCAGAGACACAAGGCACAGTGCTCTCCAGGTGCACAGGGGTGTGATGGAGAGACATCTGGTAGATTTCTGAAGCTGTAGTGGCCATTAGTTCAATGCAACCAGTCCCACAATGCCCTAATAAAGGGCCGTCAAAACAAGGGATCAGACTGATCATCCTGGTGGTGATACGCTGAACCTTGTGCACATGGAATTGAAGGACAGAACTGAAAATACTAAAAATCCTCTTGGTGGATGTAAATTGTCCTGAAAATATGTAAATATTAGAGTTGAGTTCTGTTTTTTTTTTTTTTGAAAAGAGCACAAATCCAATTGATAAAAGCAACTGCACTGATGCAGAATAATGTTTTCAGTAAGAGCCATTACTATGAGACTTTGAGCATGTATTCTTCCACATAAAAGTTTGCTTTTTTACATATATATATATATATATATATATATATATATATATTTATATATTTATTTATTTATATAAGTATGGAGGATTACTAACTGCCAGTTGATTCTTCACCTCTGTGTGACCCATGCAATTCAATCAACTTTCTGGAAGAAAATTGACTAAGAAAAACATGTAAGATATATGTGTAAAATTTGCAGATGATACTGAGTCTTGTGGCTTGCTAAAACAGGGTAAATACTCAGTTTGAACTCAATAACTTGGTCAACTTTGGAGTAACCTAGTAATGTGGTGTGTTTTAAAATAGGCAGAAACAAAACAGAACCCCAAATATGACTATGTTTGCCTAATGCTGCTTCCTCCCCATGAACAGGGCTTTCTGACATACCTGTAACTAGCCGTTCACAAAGTGGGCTTAGGAAGGAGATGGGATCCTGTTTTTCTGATTTTCTGATTTTCTGATTAAACTGTCTTTCTTCAGTTTAATCTCGAGTTTGGTCAGTATTTTTCAGGTCTGAAATAATTAACATATTGTAATTTGTGGGTCTGATGCTAATAACATCAGATAAATTTTGCTGGTTTTATGCAGGTGGGTAGATGAGTAGAAGTAAGTGCTGTGACAATCTAAATAAGTAACAGCCATCTTTTTGCTGTAACCTACATAAAATTATGAAAATATGTACCCTTTGACAAATAACATAGCTTACCAGAATTGCGTATATCACTCACGTCACCTTTTGCCACCACAAGTGGTGCCTATAGCTCAAGCTGTACAGATCATCTGCATCAGACACGCTGCTGTCCAACTGTTTGTTTGCTCAGAAGTGTCTAAGGTGCAAAATAACAAGCAGGTTCAACTGCAGGCAAACTATTTGCAGAGTATAAACACAGAATTACGCATGCCCAACCTTGGACTGGCCAGAGTGTGGGAAAGCTCACCCTTTCCTCAATGAGTCATTCAGGGGCACTACATACCTCCCTGGCTCTAAAGACAGATTTTATCAGAGAAAAGATTTGCTTAACTAGAAAAAAATAATTCTTTGTATAGGGAGATCATGGATCTTCCAGGTGACACATATTAAATAAGTTTTGAACACAAATCTCTGAATTCCTTTTTTCTTGCCTGTCATACCCTTACAGGGCAAGGTGTCACCCTCTCTTGCCATTCAGACCAGGAACACTCAATGGACCTTAGTTTGCTCAAACCCCTTGCTTAAGAAAGTCTTTTTCTTTCCATTTTTTTCCTCCAGAGGGAGGTCTGCTTTCTTCTAAACACAGGCTCCCTTCTTGCGCCAAATCCTTTCTCCTTCTGTAGGCTTCCATGTCTGTTCCCCCTCACATCACAGAAACATTTTGTGCTGCTTGCATCCAGGAAGGATGCATTTCTCCCTCCAGAGGGTCTCCAGAGTACAGACAGCAGGAAAAATTGTTTTCTTTCATTTTGAGAGCCCTCTTGCACTCTTTAACAAAACACAGTAAATATTACTCACAGAATACTTATTTGCTAACTCCTTGAGCCATTATTCTCAATCAGGCTGAGGACTTCAAATAAAATGGTTCCTGGAATAAGTCAGTATTTAGCACGATTTGTTGCAATGATCAAGAGACCTTTATCTTATATCAAATACATTACATATACAACATATTTAAAAAAAATTTAGTTCCACTTGGCAGGACAAGCTGCGTCCTGTCTGTTTCAGAAGAAAATTCTAAAGAGACCACAGTTGTAAAATTTTTGGACATAAAAACAAAAATGAAGGTGAAAACTGAAAGTGGTGAGTGCAATAAATCAAATAAGAGAAAAAGAGAAAACAAGTGTAAGAGAGCATAAAAAACCCCAAGCAAATATAAAGGTGCTGCAGTATAGAGAAATGGGAAAATATTGCAGTCTCAATTGTTACTATTCTTACTGTTTGACAGGGTTAGGGACATCCAGTCTGGAGAAGGAAACGTTCCAAGAAAAGCTTAGAGCACCTTCCAGTACATAAAGGGGGCCTAAATGAAGGCTGGAGAGGGACTTTTCAAAAGGGCATGTAGAGACAGGGCAAGGGGAAAATGACCTTAAGCTGAAGGAGGGCAGGCTTAGGTTAGGTATTAGGAAGAAATTCTTTACTGTGACGGTGGTGAGGCTGCCCCATTTCCTGGAGGTGTTCAACACCAGGCTGGGTGTGGGTGTGAGCAACTTGGTCTGGTGAAAGTTGTCCCTGCCTGTTACAGAGAGGCTGGAATTAGATAATCTTTTAGGTCTCTTCCAACCCAAACCATTTCATGGTTCTGTTAATTATTTTCCACAGTGTATAAAGCATTTAATAAAAGCATATCCTGCTTATAATTTAAGATTATTGCACTCTATTTTTATTTTGCGCTTCTATGATTTATAATCTCCCACAAGGTTCTTTTGATACGTGAAATAGTTGCTACTTCTTCTTTTCAGGACAGCAAAGATTTTATCATTCACATATTTATCAACATTTTTTCTGAAATTGATAATATTGGCAGTTCTGCTCACATTGATAGCTGATACTAGAGTGGAATAGATTTTTACCCTCTCAATGGCCTTACAACTTTGAATACAGTAATTAAATATTAAACATATTTTTACTTTTAATTTTCACAAACACCACATTAGGTAGTAAAAATGTTAAGGTATGAAAAAAATTATTTATTCATTTTTATTTTGGAATGTTTCTGAGCTGTGAAGAAAAAACAGAAATCTTATCTGTGACATGAACTTAATAAGCTATTTCTCATCATGGCACTTAAAGAAATTGACAAAAGGCAAAAAGGAATCAAAATTATCTGACTATTCATAAAATATGGATTTAATACATTAGCTATTAAATATTCTTTTAGCATTGGTAGAATGGCTTAATAATAAATACTTCTAGTTTTAAATAATGTATTCTATTTCTAAAAATTCTGAAACTCTTATACCCTCAAATTTAATTCAATCAGGTCTAAAAAGTCTCATCTGGAAGGCTGATGTGTTTACTGGGATAACTGAGAATGAACATGGCCTCTCTGGATGAACAAAGAGAAGACCCATCTGCCAGGGCTCTACCTGGCTTCTTGCAGTTTGGTTTGCATCCCCACCCTCCTTGTTTCTGCAGGGAATGGAAACTCCAGAGCCTTCCCACGACTGCTGCTAACCTTGAGGGAGGGTATTAGAGCTCCATGAAGGTCATTCCTCTCCCTGAATATGAGCAGATGTTTCTAGAAAACAAATAAATTCCAGAATGGGCCAATATGTAATGGGCAGCCACAGAGGTGTCCTTGTTCACCTCAGTGTAAATAGTCCCTGGAAAAGCTAGGAGTCCTCACCAGTGGGAGATGGGGTATTTCTCCATGTAGGTAGCATTTTATTTTTTCCTGTTAGATGTCCTGGCACAAGTGTCACTGGAAGTTTCATTGTGGTGTGACAATCCTGACATCCTCCACGGGCAAAGGATGGGAACGTCAGCCACAGAGATGCCAGACTCCAACAGGAAGCAAGTTGGTGATGGGTCAGATGGAGTGTGTGGAGCTGCCACTTGTCCCAGGAGAGGGAAGGGCAGCCTGGGCAGCTGCCTGCTCCAGTCACCCCAAAGCCAGGAGCTCCTTGCTGTCCATCTGACCACGGCACCAGAGAGCCACCTGGAGCTCGGCTGTACTCAATCTTTGGAGGACATCCTGCCTGCAAAACATCTTGCCTGCTAAAACAACCTGTACAGTCACTGGAGGAGCATTGGTGGGTAGGATGGGTATTACATTTACACAGAAAGGTTAAAAATATGTGTTGGGTTCCCTAAATATTGTTGGGGAGTATAAAGCCTTTAGCAGCAATAAAGATAACTTATAGCAAAGGAGTGCAGTCTGGAAAGGAGTGCAGTCTGGAAGTAGGAACATTAACAGATAAGAATATGATTTGTTTTTACTGAGGACAATTGAAAATTTAATGTAAAGCAAAATCTCTGAAACTTTCAGCTTTTTTCATGAAGTTGATTTTGCTTACAACCTGCACATTAAAAACAGAGACTAAATAATGCCTATGTCCTGACCTTCACAGTGGTTTTGGTAGATGTTGCGGATATTATGAGCACCAGCTATAGGAGACATTTAACAAACACACTTGAACTTTTTAATTTTAAACAGGAGCCATGAATAAACCCTTAGCATTACCCTACATTTGTTTTATAATATAGGTCTTAAATGTTAAAAAAAATTATGAGAAAACATTTTATTTCTAGAGATATTTTGTGAGCCTGAAGGCATATTTTGTGACTATCACACTCTTCTACATTGCTGTTTCAGATAATGAGGTCTATTCAGAAAATAGACTTTATTAGAAAATGAAAAAATATTTAAAAACCGTGTTCTTAGAAATATCCTGGTATAATTAAAAATGCAAAAAAATCTCCTTATCATTCTGAAATCTTGTTCTTTTTTACATATGGCATATTAGTGAGCAAAAATTTTAAGTAGAATATTATGATATCTTGTTAACTGTTTTTCTTCTCACTTATATGAAATGGCATATTCACATCATCTGTAAATACTCAAGAATCCCAAGTAAGTAGAAAATTATCACAGCAACACTTCATTTCTCAATATTTTTTCTGGATGATGTCCATGTTTGAAGGGCTGGAAATAGGTCTACCTTTCTATCTTTTGGACTCTTATAGGTATATTCATCATCATCATCATCAATTTCTGATTTAACCATAGATACTTTAACTACAGTCTTGTATAAATTGCATTGTTGTGTGAAAAATAAGCAAGGATGGGATCAATGAGGCAAATTTGGGATTAGGAAAATAATACTTCAAGGAGCGTTAAAAAATGTTTAGATTAATCATGGATTAACATTGTAAAAGCTGAAAAGCCATTGTTGCAAATCTCTTTGAACAAGACTGAGCTATTCTAAGCCAACACTGAACAAAGTTTTCATTTGTGGAATGAGGCAGGAGTTTTCAACTTCTCTTTTGCTAATATCAAGATTTAAAAAAAAAAAAAATCAGGGTTGATATATTTGTTTCAGCAAAGATTTCCTCAAGTCTTGGGTAGAGTTTCATGTTGAGAGAAGAAGAGGAGAGAAAATACCAGCTATGGAACAACCCAAGTGCAAAACTGCACCTGGAAAGTGGACAGGAAAAATAAAATAATATGGTTTTAACCTGGGATAAAACATGGCAGATGGTACAATGCCACCCACTTAAATGGAAGCTGTATCTGCAGTCCAAATAACAATCATTCCAATTCAATGCAATAGAAATATTAGTGCAACTGATATAAAAACTATTTTTCAAATGGTGTCTATTCACATGATATTTACGAATTAGAAATAACTTGCATATTTTGAAGAGTCTGGTATTCCAGTGTTAAACTAAATTGCATCAAAGATCAGACCAAACTGAATTCTGTGATTCTTGAAGCCCTCAGTTTTTGTATCCAATTGTTTTATTTATGTAGTAGATCCACTAAATTGAAAGGGAGACAGATAGGAATGTAAAGATGTTTTTGCTCTCTGCCCTTTTGCTAGTGACCCTGGGCAGTAACCATCATAGATCCTCTGTACCTGCAAGCTCTTTCAGGTTCCTACTTCATTAGAAGGATTACTTCAAATCTCCCAATGTCCCACTTGTAGTTTTTATGTAAAAAAATTGGAGTTGGAAGTGAAGTAACCATAAGGACATGCACTATTCTGGGAAGGGATTGGCAAGCAGAAATATGGGTGTTAGGAAAGTGGTTTGACAAGCCTGGAGGGTGGAAAGAGGAAGAAGAAAGTGAAATAATAATATTTTTGCAATAACATACAGTTAGAAAGGGCATTCAACAGTGTATTTTTTTTTTTTTGTTTCTTTGTTTTCTTGATTTTTAGTATCTCTCTTGTCTCATTGTACATTACTTCTCTTTTAAAGAAGTTGTCCTATGCAAACACAGATACACAGAGAAATAGGTATATTGGAAAAGTTATTTTACTTAGAATTGAGCTACAGAAACATGCTTTAATAGTAGTTACAGCTCTCTCTGATACACAGTGCAGTGGCCATCTAATTTGTGGGCATTGAAATCATACAGCCACTAGCTCCACAAGAGCAGCGTCCCTGGGCTGCAGTACAGAGTTTGCTCCAGTGTCACTTATTTCTTTGCCTGGAAGTGTAGGAGATAAAAGACTAACCTTAAGATGATAGTGCAAGTCAATAGTGAGGTCCTGAATGAAGTGGGAGACGCAGTGCTTACAGTCCCTGCTGGACAGCAGTCAATATCAGACATCACACTTAAACTGTCACAATTTGACCTGACAATCCTTTTTCAGAAGGACCAGAAATAGAGCTAGCCAAGTTACCTTTCATTTCTTCAGAAGGTCACGGGCAGGTCGCTGGCAGATGGAAGTGTGTATTAAAGATGTGTGGTATGAGTATGAGCACAGACATTTGTAGCCTGCATAAACATAAACGTTAAGATGCATAAGGGATTGTTACTGTCTAGCTGGAACAGGAAAGTTAAAAGATCTTTATAAGGAACAAAGAGAGATGTTTGCTCTGCTCATGTGAAAAAAGAAATTATTGGAAGAAAAGAAAAAAAAAAAGAGACTTATATAGTCAGCAATATATGTTCTAAAAATGCAATTTCCGGATTAATAACAAAGACACTGTTCTAGTTCACTAGTTCCTTTAGGACGTGTGCTTTTGACCCATGCAACATATTGTGCCCCATGGCTCTTAGCTGAACTGTGTCTTAACTGCACCTATTTTTTTTTAAATGTGTGATGTCTATTAAAACTAGCTGGTGCTTGTACCAGGACCCCAGTGGAAATGAAAGAGATGTCTCAGTGGACTGTCCATTGGTTAAATATTAAAGGATCAAACTTTCATATTTAAGTGTGCATGTAGTATATTATATAAAACAAATTCCCATCTGAATATTTTAAGTTTTCTCTTTAATCTCATGAAAGCCAGTGTTTCCACCCCCAACTCTAATTAACCAGATAAAACAGTATTTCAAGGATATATCTCCTATGAAAAGAGTCAGGTTTTTCTGTGATTATATATATCTTTGCTCCAAGGCACTTATTAATTTGCTTAAAAGTCCATGCATCATTTCACAGATTGTTTTAGCACTTGTCATCTTATCAGTCCACGTCTGAGTAAGGCACACTTGAAAAAAAATGAAGTGAAAGATTAAGTATTCCAGCACGCTCTACATTATAAATATAACTGTCTTCCTTTTATAAATGAATTTCCATAAAAAATGGAGCAACAGAGAAGGGTGAGAGGTGATGGAGCACAATGAAAGATGGTGGGCCTGACAAATGCAGCTGGGGCAGGTTAGCTACAGCTGAATATCCTTTATCCCCCTGCAGCTGCAATACTACTTAGTTCTACTATTTCATGTCTCACATCAGGGAGCTGGAGAAGCAAGTGCTCTGCAAGGGCAGAGGACAGTAGGGGCTGAGGGCTGATGCCCTGCCCTACCCCAACAAAGAGATTAGAGCCACCTGGTGATGGTAACCCACAGTCTCCATCATGATGATGGGTGTCCACACCCAAGGCAAGTCTCCTGCCCCTGAATTATCACAGTAGACTGGAAAGAGAAAACAGGTTCTCCAGTTTATTGAAACTAAGGCCCAGATCCCCAAAAGTATTATCCAGTGTCCCCAGACACACACACATCCCACTGAAGTGCTCAAAATCTCTGGCAAGCTGCCAATGGATAGGATGGATGTTTAAACCCTGGAGCTGGCTGACCAGTGACCACACATTATGCAGCCTAAATTCCGAGGTCAACCTGAGTGCCAAGAGTAGCTGAGATTCCTGCCTCAGCCCAAATTTCTGTTTTAGATTAGATCAAAGTCTAATCTCCAAGTCAAGGCTTGAGTGTCACCTTCCTATCTGTCAAGTGAGGTCTCTCATCATGGGCTGTCTGTTCTCTTGCAATCTACGTAATAATTTGTAGACAGTGGGACTGCCTCAACAGGAGACCTGTTTGGTCTGCAATGAACAGTGCAACTCTGTGGACAGATATGTAACAGCTGAGTAAGTTGGCTCTAAAATCAACATGCCTGCATCAGATCACCCAGGTGAATTGGCCCTGGTCAGGCAGTTTGGCTAGATGATCATTGTAGGTCCCTTCCAACTGACAATATTCTATTCTATTCTATTCTATTCTATTCTATTCTATTCTATTCTA
>CM031858.1:89458590-89498317 GCA_018697195.1 Certhia americana
CATTCCATTCCATTCCATTCCATTCCATTCCATTCCATTCCATTCCACCTTTTTACTTACTGTTTGTTTAGGAGTCAGATTGGGCATGTCAATCATTCTTACATATGTACAGACATCAACCACCCCTTGCACACCAAAATAACCAGAAAATAGGTGGAGGTGAATGCTATTTAGGTCACTCTGAGACACTGCAGAGGCAGGTGACTAAGTCTAGTCCCACTTGTCTGCTCTTCAGACATGGCTGATTTAAGCAGATCCTTGCTCTGGTGATTTCTGATTTTATTTTTTTTTTTTTTTTTTAGTAAGGAAAGAAAAAATCATTCTTAATATTCATTACTGGTGAAGTTGTATTTGGGTTGAGAAATCCATGAGGTCACAGGAGGAATAAATGTTTTATTTTGCAACATTTAAGTACCTTTGAGGATCTGGGCCCAAAGGCTTAATCCTACAGCATCAAATTCAATAGGAGCTTCCTGAAGTTAGAATGGGAAATTGAGGCAAGAATGCAAGTATGTCCTTTTATCATTTCTTTCTTACAGTTTTTATTGATAAAAGGCCTTGGAGTAGCAATTCTTTGATGCTTCTGCTGTAAAATCAGAGTTCAAAGGGGCTAGTTTAGATCTGTACAATAGTCTGACATTTTATCCCTTTTCTTCAGCTGCAGAATCATATAGGCAAATTAAGCAATAAAATGAATTAAAAAGAAATGCTATGAAAATGTTATTAATTTTACTGCTACTTTGCTTACTAGAGCAACTTAGCTGAGGAATCAAAATTTGCCAGTTTGAAGGGAGAAGTAGAGTATGTTATACTACACAGGTGTATGGAGAGGCAGAAAATGCAAACTGGAAAAAGAAGGATGCAGAAAGGAAGAAATCCAATGTAAGAGTGACTCAGTTATGAAGAAGAACTTTGACTTAAAAAGTTGGGATGAATCTTTGTGATTTTTCCAGTCATACATGAAATATCCACATGTGATCTAGTATGATGCTGCTTCTTTTGCTTACAGTTAAATGAAACAAACTCAAGCTATTATTTTGGTAAAGGTACTTTGGTACCTTTTTTGTGTGCCTCTGTAATTGGCCAAATGGTTTGGCAGAAGGCTCAGACAGTTTTGCTACAGAAAATTACAAAATAATCTGCTGTTAGAAAAGTTTTCATCCTGGTCTGACTCTGGTAGATCAGGTAATACTCACTGAAGTCTTGAACTGAAATCTGTCTAATGTAATTGGATGTTCACACTCTATGTAGAAATCACTGTATCTCTCTGTCTTGCTCTAAGCTCTTGGTGTCAGTGTTATCTCAGTCTGAGGGAAACCGCGTGAAACATTTTCTTCACAAGAAAATACTTTTATCAAGTTTAAAAATTGTTGTGTCTCAGTTTTATGGCAGTTCTGTTTACTCTTATATCATGTTATCAGCAATTTTCCCCACTTAACTGCAGTTTAATTACTCTACTAAGGGAGGGATCAGAGAGTGGTCACACTGGCACTCATTGTTGACTAAATTTGTCTGCAGACAGCTGCATCCCAAAGACCTTTTGATTAAACTTTTATTCAGGCATTCTATACTATTTTTTTAATATTTGTTTGAGAGGAATATTTTTTTTCTCCATGTGTCTGGACAGGAGAAATACTGAATTCCAGAGCTGAAAAGTTTGACTTGTCTCTAAAGGAACTGATAGATTGGAGAGAAAAATGGAGCTGGATAGGTAAGAGAAGAAACACCTCAGATGGAGAAGAGAGGGAATGGAGAAAGTAAGGAGCATCAAGATGAAGAAGACTAATTCTTCAGTTCTTCACTAATTCACAGTGATACACACTGTGTTGAATGGATGGCAGAGCTACCTTCCACTGGGGAGAGAAGCAGATATCCCAAAGCACTAGTAGAGAACATTGTTAATAGGGAAACTTCTAACATTTCTTCATAGTAGGATAAATTTCCTAGCAGTGACACAAAGTTGTTCATTCTCCTGCTTACCTGTGGGTTGGGTGCCCAGACAATGTGAGTGAGAGAGAAGCTGGGGAGCTATGATGCTGGAAAACACAGAAATACACAAGCTTGATATGCTTGAGTTTTGCCTGACTCATAGCCAAGTTTCTTCCAGTGGAACAAATTTCAATATAAGTGATTTTATTAAGGACTTTGATACACAGCTTGAGCAATTCTTCCTGTGAAAATGCTTAAAGCTTCATAAGCTTGGGAGATTGTGGCTGAAGTTTTGTGGCAAAAAAATGCCCTGAAGTTTGCATAAAAGCTTGTATTTTTTAAAAAATTATATTCTTTTTTAATTTTTTATTTTTTCCTTAGCAATGACGACATTCTTAGAGAAGGATCAGTTTTGCAGAAACTCAGGTATGGTCATCCTTGTATACTTCAGTCCAAACTATACAGCGCTGTATATTGCAAATACTAAGGACAAGTTTGGGACTATCCTTTTAGAAATACTGAGTAGAGAAAATTTGTGTTGTTAAGAGAGGCTTTGAATAATTGTACTGCTCAGATGCAGCCCCTCAAGATTTATTAAAGGTCTTATTTTTTGCTAAGATCAGAATAATCAAAATGTGGAATTATTGTTTTCATATGCAGTACACGTAAAAAATAAAAGGAAATTGTCAAAGGTTCAAATTAACCTCTTCTAAGCATTTAAAAAAAATAATTAGTGGTTTCAGATATATTCAACTTCTCTAAGGACACAAGATCAGTCCTTTGAAATTTTGGGGCGTATTTCTTTTGGAAAGATAGATAGCAATAAGACTTATAAGTATAAGCCATGTTGCTTGTCTGTGAACTGAAAAGCTCCCTCCCTTAACTGAATAAAATTTTGGTAATATATTATGAATATTCAGTTTGGATGTTGTCTTTCTGGACTTTTATTAAGTTTTCCATAAAGAAAAACTGGGGATTTTAATGAGGTCTCTCAACTTCTCAACAGCATGAAAAGTATCACTTGCAGATTAATAGCTGGAATGCAACTGGAAGTTCCCTCTGCCCGTCAGTAATTTAACTGGGATTTTTACTAATCTTTAGCAGTTTAAAACTACTATGCAGCCAATAGTATACAGCTAGAATTAGTAAAACCTATGAAGAAATTCCACACTGTGTGATACACATAATAAGCTTACATAGATTTGGCTTAGAATAAGTTGTTAATTGACAGCATATGACTGCCTAAAATCACACAGCTGTTTTGCAAACCATTCAGACAAGCAGTTCTAAATTAATACACATCTAGTTCATTATTTATGTAACAAATTATCTCCTTTCACAGTTAACAATAAGGAAAAGCATTTCCAAATGGGTCATCACTGTAGCTGGCTGTGGAGTTACGTGGGATGCGATTTTCAAGGGCTGGAGAGAGCTGGCAACTGCTTAGGAAAAAAATGAGTTCATATTGGGGCTGGTCCTCATCTCACATCTCAAAAGGAAAGGAGCATAAATAAATAAATATTTTTCCAACTGCTTAGCTATATTTATTTTCCACTGCCTCCCTGCCTACAGCAACACGGATGTCCCTTGAGCTCTTGAACCTGTTTATTTCCCATCCGCTACCTGTCCAATTGAAGCAGCACTAATTATCCCAGAAGGCTTTGCTCCTGCCAGTTAAGGCAGAAAAAAGCACTCAAAGCCTTCTAGAGATGCACCAGGGCTATTGCAGGCAACAGGTTGTGGAGCTCCTGGTGAGATGCATCTAAAACCTGGAGCCACATCCTGGAGCTGGGGAGGAGCAGGGGTAGAACATCAGAGGCAGCAGCATCTGAGAAGCTCATCATTACAGACGTGTGAACTTCTGACCTAATTAAAGTTAGATTTATTTCTCTTCTGTGTGTAATTTATAGTGCTTTGTTCCTGGTGTTGCTGAAAGGAGGTACCCTCCATAATTGGCATTTATCTTCCCAGAGTGTATTCTGCAGTTCCGCTGCTTTACATTAGGAACTTTTTCATTGTTCATAGGTTTTCCTGTTCTCTACAGCCCCTTCCAGATTTGCAGTTCTGGAGGAGAGTCCTGCAATTCAAAAGGGAGGATTCAGATACATGGTCTTTCTGTGCAATGAAGAACTAACACCTTGGGGTCCGCTGCAAGCCACACGCCTCATGAGCACTCTGAGTGCTAAATCAGATAATTTTATAGGACTAAGAATAAAAAGACTTCTAATGACAAATAGTAAAATGTTATTAAAATTATAAAAAAACCGCCTTCCCATTTAATAATTCATTGAAATTGTGGAAAATGTAAAAGCTATTCCACTTACTGTTTCTGTGTCCACATAGCATGATGTTCAGGCAGATGTGGGTGATGTGCCAGAACTTACCCTACCCATGAGCAAAGACATTAAGAAAGAACAAATCTTTCCATCTTCCCTACTTCCCCTTAAGCACAGGGACAGGGCAGACACAAAGGGGGTATTAAAGCACTCCTAGTATAGCAGTGTCACATTTCTATGTCCTCTGGGCTCTGAAAAAAAAAAAAGAGGGGAAGAGAAGATGCTCCTATTGGGGCAGCAACTCACGGCCTTTGCTCTCAATCTGACAAGAGCCAAATATGGGATGAAGCGTGTGACAAACGAGAGGCACAAAAGTATTCATGCAGGAAACTTGCAATGTTCTGGGATTCACTCCCTTCATATAAATAATTCATTCTGTAGCTGGAGACTCTGTTTATGACATGTGTAAGATTGGCAGTAAAATATAAGATGGACCATGTGATTGTAGACCTAGCTGAAAAATGAGAATTCAAGTTCAAGGAAAAAGAAAGAAGTGGGAGATTTTGAAATTTGTGTTCATTCCACACTGAAAAAGAACAAGAGACTTTGAAACATTTTTTTTTCTTGATGTAAAACACAAAAAAAGAGCTACTCTCAGAATAGCAATACTGGAGGCACTCATGTGAAATGAAATACTTGCTCCGCAGTGAAATCCCTTCTGTCTGATACAGACAGGAACTTGTACCTGTGGCTTCCACGTCCCAGTTCAACAGTCACTTGGGGAATAGTTTCTGCTTGTCTCTCTCATTTGGATGAAAAACTTAATCCCAAGTCCAAGGGAAAAATGCAATTAAAACGCTTCTGGAAAAAGATTTCAGTTTGATGAATCTTGTATTTTGAAATGAAAAAGATAGAATAATTTTTGATATTGCATGTGCAGTTACATATGTAGCATTTTTTGTCAGTCCTCTCTTTAGCTCAAAGATATTATTATCACTTCATAAGAACTGTTCCTAGGAAAAGATTAATAATTAAGATTTTTTTCTTAGCTCCCTTTATTCCTAGTTTTTATAGTAGCACTGTGTTATTTTCCTTCCTCTTCTGAATGTTTTAAAAATGCTGTTTCTCAAAATAAGGTTCTTACTAAATCTGGACTACAGAACAAGTCGCTTTAAATTCTTTTATTAAAGATGACTAACTGTTGGAAGGACATATGGTGTCTTCAATGGAATATTACAAATTCCTTTACTATGTATAGCTCTTCTCATCGAGTTTTTTGGCATTGCCGTCTTTATTGTCCTGTCATTCAGCTGTAACTTACCAATCTATACATAGATGTGTTATAGCTTTTTAAAAACACCTCAGTAATGGTGCTGAAGACTAAAGATGTATATGAGGAAGTATTTAATGAAGGAAATTCATTAAATGTTCATTACAGGCACCCTCTTTGTCCTATATGAAGTACAAAAGGCAGAAATAGGGTCATAGCTCAGCTGCCCCCATTTACACTCATGGTTCTGATCCTGCCCTCAGCGGGATGCAGAGGCCTCAGTGGTGTGAACCTTTGGTGACACCCACAGCAGAGGGCTGGACAGAAAAGAAGAGGAAGGTACCTGAAGGTGCAGACGAAGGTGTACTGAACAAGAAGTGCATCAAGTGGATCAGTAGCTGAACCAATGAGTCCAGATTTCCAAATGAAGGAAAAGTTATCCTGCAGGATAAATGCATTTATACCAAGGGATGTCAGAGACCTTGCATAACAAAATTATGGGAAAATACACCTCAATGCTGAATGTTAGTTATCTGACTGGTGCATCAGTTTGTCCTTATCCCATATGATTGTCTCGACCCACTTTTCCACAACTTGATAATTCATATGTGTGCTTAGATATGGCCTTTTATTACACACAGAGATGTATGATGATCCACAGAAATCTGTAAGGTTGTGAGTTCTGACCTCCAGTAATCTGTGGATTGGCTCAGTTAGCTGAAACATGCAGTTCTCACTGTCATGTGAAATACTGGTTGGTTAATGAGGAATTGGGACAGCAAAAAAGTGAGAACTTAACAGGGAAACAGGCCTTAAAACTTGAACAAATTTGTGCTAATAGCATGGAGTTCAGAAACAAAGTATACTTGTCTCCCAGGCAAAGATATTTTGCATACATAATTATCTTGATATTGGGAAATACAGATGTGATTATACAGGTAAAGCTTTTCACTCTCTTGTTGAGAAAAGAGTGAGAAACTTTTGCCAGAAATAATGCCTGAAATACTAGGACAGCTGTTAAAACACTCTTCTTGCCTGACAAGTGCTGAAACTCCACCGAGAATAAGAAATTAGAAAAACATTTTCCTTAAGCCCAGAACCAAGATGCTGAAGATGGCACACAGACTTATATCATAAAGCTGAGGCTCCCAGCACCCACATTTATCTTTGGAATCACAGAAGTTTGGTTAATTGGAGACAGCTCCATACGTGAGATGCACAATATCATCTCCCACTGCTAGGCAGTGAGCAGTGCCAGCCAAGCAGATCCTCTTCAGTGTGAGAGAAAAGCTCTGTTGTCCAGGATCCTGACAGAGCATGAAATATCTTTTAGGAAGACAGACTGTGAGTGAGGGAACTTAAGATGGGAAAAGACCAACAAAATTTCTAAAGTTCAGCCTTTGTGAAGCAAGGAGCTGGCGACAAGAAGCTGGTAGTCCGCAGAGATGATCCATCTCAATGTTCACAGAAACTAATCTTTGCATAGCCGAGATGAGAGATAAACAGAGGTTAGAGATAAGCTCAGGGATCTGCACTGAACCCAAACTGCTAAGCACTGTAATGGCAATAGATATAAAACACTGCAAATGTGTGCAGGGGGCTACCTGATATATTCAGGGGAAAAAAAAAAAAAAAAAAGTTTGCTGTTTATGTTAAGAATGAGTTTTTCCCTTTGAACTTTACAGAGCAACTCCAAAAACTTCTGCCACATAATTTCACAGGTACTGTTACAATGTTAGTTCTATGACTAGCCATTCATACTATTACATGAATTATAACATATCTCTGTATTACCAGTATTATCTATGTTTTGTGAAAAGTTATTGCTTACAGGCAATAAAAATACTAGGAATTTTTATAAATATTTCTAAAGCAATTCAACAAAATCAAGCCAGGCTTTGACAAAATATCCTGTTGAAATGCTTTTGTGAGGATGAAGGCAAAGACTCATTAAACAGATGCCTGACTTCTGAGCCACTGATGACCCTCTCGAGACTGAATAACCCACCACCTCTGGACAATACTTCAGATAAACCCTTCAGAGGGAAGGCAGAGAGCTTTAGAATCTTCTGTGGATTAGGGTGTCTGCCCTGGTGTAAAGGTGCTGCCACAGCTTTCAGGGACTTATCCAAGGGCTTTGAGGTGGGAGTGTGATCCCGGTGTTTCCAGGGAACTTCTAAGGCTCACCCGGCCTTGGAGATTGCCTGAGAAGCTGCCCTCAGGTTCTAGGTAAGCACAAAGAGTTGCCAGGAGTTAGGATGGCTCTGCATTCCAAATTGTTCAAGCAATAGAAAAAAGATTTTTTTTTTTAAATTTTTCCTTAAGGAAAAGACAATCTCTTTCTTCCCTACCACAGTGTATTTTTCATTTGAGCCCTGAACTATAACGTATTGTCAGTTTTGCATAAAGTGTCTGGGATCTTTCTCATGGAAGTGAGTTTTTGTTGCTTTTACTCTAAGACACTCTTCAAAGAATACTCTGTTTATGTTTTAGCAGATAGCAAGAGTGCCAAATGCAAGAAAAATATAAGTAGTGGGGACTGAAACTCCCTCCTATTGAGCACCTATTTTCTTCTGAGACACAGCTCCAGACATTCCAAAAGCTACTATGGAAATGCCCATGTCAAAAGGTGTGAAGGAATCCCATGAACCTATTAAGCTGAGCTACAAGTTTGAAAATTTTGTGTTGGAAGTCCTGTCAGTCTTTGATCCACCTCCACACCAGCACTTGATTGGAAATATTCGGGAATTAAAAAAAAAAACAACTTAGTTATTGTGCTCTTTCCAAGGAGGCCCAGCTGTTCAGAGCATCTCATGCTACAGGCCTCAAAAAAGGGGTAAGAAAGAAATGTAGGAGTTACCCAGTTGCAGAGCTAGCAGCTTGTGCTTGCTAAGAAAAGTCTTGGCAACTATGGCAGTCAAAAACACAATCAAAAAAGAAGCTCCTGAGAGTGCTTTGGGAAGTGAAAACATACAATCAGCTGGCAATGGGTACAGGTTGGATGTGCCATTTATCCCAAGTCATTTAAAAATACCATGAAGAAGCTGAGAGATAATGCTGTTGACAATCAAGCGCTGCTGAAGCTGGGTGGAAATTTGCTAGCAAAACCTAATTACACTGAAAAATACTAGTCACTTTTTCCTGAAACATCTCTGTTTTGACAAACATTTGCTTCACATTGCTTTTATCAATAGTCATTCATCTCTAAAGATCATTAGTATCAGAACACCTGGTGGTTGCATTTCTCTTTTATACAACTGCCTCATGCTCCTGAGCAGATCAGTATGCTTGCCTCATACATGCAGGTATTTCTGCTTCTCACTTCTTTTTAAATAACCAGGTCTTAGCAGAAATGCTTTGTCTTAGTTATTAAGTGACTTGCTGTGACTCTCCCCTATTGAATTCCATCTGATTATATTAAAATACTTCCTACAGAAACTCACAATTCTTCTCTTTATTGATAGTTCCTCCCCATATTTTGTCATCAGTACATCTAATTATCTCACTTCTACTTCTTGTACAAGACAATGAATGAAAATGCTGAATAAATAGAAAAGTACCTAGAACCAATCCATAAGAAAGTCTTACTCTAATGCTCACTTTAGCCACATATTCCTCTTTCAGTACTACTCATTGTTGTCTTTCTTTTACCTACAACTTTTCTCCATTTATAGTTTTTCGGACATCATTCTATTTCTTCCATTTAAGTAATAATTCCCCATCCTGAGCTGTACCAACTACTTTATAGCAATTTGAATAACTGTATGTTTCATTCCCATTCTCTTTTTTAAAGCATTATGCCTCTGACTAAAGACTGTGTGCTTCTGTGCTACAGTCTAATGTGCTAAATCCATATTGCACTTCATCTCTTTTTCTATTTATCTCCATTTTGTTAATTGCTAATTACTTCAAACTCTGTCCTAATGTCTAGTGTATAATGATATAAGGTAAGAAAAGATACAAACTTGTCTGAGCACTTCTTTCCCCCTTTCTCCTCAAATGCTGACATTGCATACATTGCACACAGAGTAATTCAATCAGATGGTATTATGCCAAACCCATTGTGACACTGTAAATGCTATTGTGAATATCAACTTTCTCAGAATATCAGGATGGAGATTATCAAGTTAATTTTTGTTTATTCCCCACTCTTACTCCCATTTAAATCTTACAGTCTGTCTTCCACTTAAAAAGAATTAATTTCTATTTCCACGGACCACATTCTCATTCACCGTCTTCCATATTGCTAGCTTCATAATTCTGAGAAATTAATATAGACTATTGATTTAGTTTGATGAGTGTATCTGAAGTATCTTTAATCTCCATTTCATTATTACTCCATTCCTATTTATCTACTTCTTATTGTCTCTTGGGGGTTTTTTCTGACTTTTTTTTTTTTTATTCATGCAGTTAAAGAATTTTGTTTTATAAATTTTCTTTGCAAAAATTTATCACAGCATATTTTTTGTCAGTGATTTTATTATGTTTTTATTATGAGAGTTCTGACCTCTAAAACACATCTTTTTGTTCCTTGGACAATTATTTTCTATTCTTAAGATATATTTTTTAGGATCACTGTTCAACATTCAGACATGAAAATCTTTCTTGGGTTTAAGATTTTATCAGTTCTGTTGGGCAAAAACTTGACGTGAATTTTACAAATCTACTTCCTATCCCTTGACACCAGAAAGCAAGCCAACCGTCACATAAAATATCACAATTTTCAGCACCACAATTGGCAGTTATTGACAGTCTCAGTGGAGACGACAATGACTAGATTGGCAATGAAAATGAATTAATTTGTCATTCTGAGTGGATCTCCTGTAACAAGGCTAAAGGAATTTGGCAGCTCATAATTGGAAATCTTGTTTTTTTTCTGTCACTATTCTCTGTACAGTGAATGACGCAAAGGTTTTAGAGTTATCACTCTGGTGCTCTTTGGTAATTAATCGGATAAAAATACTAGCCAAGAAATATAAATTCAGCTAACGAGAAACAAAAACCAAAATGAAACATGCTCCAACTTGGAGTTTGCTGTCTCCTAAATGATTTTCTCATCTGCAATTTGGAGAAAGCTGTGCATTAGGAACAAGACTTTAAACATCAGCCCTAGATTCAAGCATAAAGTTTTTGAGCAAATTTTACAGATGAGAGGGAGGTTTTGCCAGATGCACAGATTTCAGTGCTTTGTGAACAACTGCTGCGTTTAGAAATGTGGCAACAGTTTTTTTTTGATAGTGTCAATTAGATCTATCCATTGGGTCTTGCTGAGAAAATTGTTATCTAACAAGTACTGCCTAATAAAGCAGTGCCCATACATGCAGCATGGGCAATTCCATTTGGAGATGATTTAGGAAAGATTGTAACCATTTTGTTTTACAGGCTGTTTACTTGCAAATTATTTTCACAAATTTACAGCACTCCTAAGCCAAACACACACATTTGTTCTGCAGTTTCTACCAAAGCCATTGTCAGCTGATGTGAGATTTCTGTCAGGTTATAATGGCAAATAAAGTAACTGGTGATTTTATACCCTGTAGAAAGACTCTACTTTTCGCTCATGATGTCTTATTTGGAAAAGAAAAAAAGGCATCCTTTACAGTTTGAGTGGAAAGACTGGGGACAGTTATCCTTTAAATGAATCCCTCCTTTCCTTACCTGTCTTTTCTTCTGCTTCTGGAGGGTGATTTTCTCTTCTGTCCCTTGGTACTGAGTATCTTTGTAGAGACTCCCTCTATCTCTTTATTCGTTTTTGTTTCCCTACTTTACCTTTGCCACTTTCTGGAATTGAAACTTGAATGAGCCAAGCAGTTCCAGGCTATGTCCAGGCTATTTTCCTTTTTTTCAGTCTCCCACTCCTCTAAGTCATTACCTCTTGCTCTCTATCTCCCATGATGGTTTCTCAACTCTGTTTCTTGCTTCACTGTAAGTATCTTCGTCTTTTGAGCTCCCACACTTCATGAAGAGCGATGCCTGTAGGAGTCCCAAAAGAATGAAGATTTGGTTTGTCAGTCTGCTTACACACCACCTGGCAATCTGCCTCCTTAAGCTAGAACTAATACATGTACAGTAAAGAATAAGGATAAACAAAGACAAACTTGATGAAATTTCATGATTTCTATGGAACACGCAATGACTTCAGAATGAACACAGTTACAGCTGAGGTGTGATTGATGCTATTCAACTTGCAAGTGATCTAAAAAAGATCACATCTTGCTGACAGTTTGTTGCTAATAATTTATTGCAGTGAATAGGGGAAGTTAGTTGTAAAAGAGGTGCAGAAGTATCTCACAGTACTGAATTACTAAACAAATAGAGATGCTAATTACCATAGATGTATGTAAAATAATGTATATGGGAGAAAAATCCCAGTTTTGCATGTATCATAAGGTAATCATTACCACCCAGAAACAAGTGTTTTGAGCTCTGTGAAAACATGGAGGTAACACATTCATTCAGTAGGAAAAAAAAGAAAAAGGAAAAAAAGAAAGGAGAGAAGAAATTGAATGTTAGGGATTTTAAGGAAAGCAATATAAAACAGAAGAGAAGGCTAACATTACTCTGCCACCACCTGATGGTGATGAATCCCTGAGGCATGTAGAGCTTGAACACACTGTGTACTTCTAGTTGCTCCATTTCAAAAATAAAATGATAGAACTGCAAGGGGCTGATACAAGGGCAACAAGGACAATCAAAAATCTGGGATGGTTCTGAGCCACACAGGAACTACAGAGCAGACTGGAAAGATGGATGAAGGGGTACACAACAGATGCATAAATGATGAGTGCCATTAAGAGGATAGAATGGGAACTGCCTGTCCTCTGTTTTCCTTCTCTACAAAACCTAGGAATGAAAAACACCAACCAATAACTGCAAAGCAGATGACAAGAGGCTGCAGTTTCCCTAACACTAAATTAAAGAGTGGAATTCCCTGATACAGAAGATAGTGAGTGCTGAAGTTCACATGGCTTGGATGGTGTTCGGACACTTCTATGGAAGAGACTGTAAAATGCTTGTCCCATACTTGCACTCTTGGCAAGCAATACTGGATTAAACTGAACATGGGTCTGCTCTGATGAGTCTGTTTTACCTAAATGATTCTGGTAACCTTGGCATAAGGGTGATTTTATTCTCAAGGAAAATGAGGCCTGTAATGTTTCATTTTTTGCTTCAAAACATGTCCATGTTTGGAAAAAAGTTAAACTAACAAGCCAATTACAGCAACCAGAAAAGTTCTCAAAGCTGAAATCCAACTTGTTTGGTACATTAGATTGTTTCTAAAAGGGACTGGTGCAACCCTTTCCTTCAAACTGGGCAACCTGATAGCAGGTTTGTGGCTCAGAGGAAGATCAGTGAAAGAGATGCAGTCAGCTCTCCACACCAGTGGGCAGGCGAGACTTGGAATGACTGAAAGCTGGTGCTCAAGCTCTTCTCTTTTCATTCTCTCAAGCATCCCTGCCTGCTATCTTTCTGGCCTTAGCAAGGCCCCCTGTCAGTCAATTCCCATGCTAACAGCAGTGATGGTAGATGTTTTTGTTCTAGGCTCTGTCCAAAACATTGGAAAGTGTGAGAGTTGCCTATCGATGTTGGAAGGACACTAGGTTTTCCAAAGGATTCACTTCCCAAACAGAAGTTGTACATAAATTATGTATTTGCTCATACAGGTTCTTATATAATTATTTTCTGAATGAGTACATGAGGCTTCATTCACACTTGGAGCAAACATATAAAGCCATATTGCCTTGAATCATATTTCTGACTTCATACAAGTAAATGAAATAAAAATAATACAAATAATTTGTAATAAACAATATTGTAAATTAGACTGTGACTGAATATCATCAGAGACTGTTTTTTTCCCTTAATGAGACCATCTGAAAGCCTACAGTGTCTGTTAGCACCTCTTCTAACTAGGGAAGCTGACAGAAAGTTCTCTGTGAGGAGTCTCTGCTTTATAAGGTGATTTACTTCAGGACATTAGAACACCACTAGACCGACCCCTTCAAAGACACATGACCCTTTTGTCTCATCCTCTATTTAGAGGAGCAATGGATATGTGGGTGTTTCTGAAAATCAAAACACAGAGCAACTCACTAGATAGAATTCAGTAGTAAGATGGATGACATTGTAGGCTTAGGTCTATTTCTATACACCAGGTTAGGTTCAAGTTGAGTCTGCTGTTGAAAACAAAAAGGGGGATTTTCTATACATTTTTCAGGTCTACTGCAGTTTCCAAGGAGAGACTGGTTTCACACATGATACAAGTGATATTTAATTCTTCTGGCATATTGTTTGCAATTACATGTGCCTTTTAAATAAAAAACTTAGATCCTTGCTCTACAATAAACAAAGCCACATATGGTTGGCCTCTTTTACATCACTATCTAAATTTGTTTGTGAAATGCTGCTCTTTCACCTGCCAAATTCCTGCTCACCTTTCCTCAGTGCCTTCTCAATTTCCAACCACCACTGTCAGTGTATGATATGCACCATGTTGCTCTCCATTATTATCACTTTTTATGCATTGTCAATTCATAATGCTATAAAAATGTGGCTAGAATGAAGAAGCAAAAATGAGAAAGTAAAAGGCTATTTCAGGCCTTGGTCTTTGGCTTCCTTTCTCATTTGTAAGACATCTCTGGCTGAAGCAATTGCTTCCGACATAACAAAATTTCTTTCCTGAAACTGTGTTCCAATGTTACATTTTACCAGTTAATATGAGGAAAATTTAAATAATTTGATATGAGGAAGGACGTATATCTTATTGTCAGGAGGTAACACTTGGCATTAGTTCTGTTTCCAAGAGTCATTCACATTCACTGACTGAGAGACTCTGAATGCAAAATGACTGCAGAAGCAAAGAAGAAAGCAGAGAAGTAGTTGTGTTGTTTTGTTTGTTTTTTCTTTTTTTTGTTTTTTTTTGGTTTTTTTTAAGATTCATATCTCCTTGTTCTTTTAGCAATTCCTTCCAGCTTCTCCAAATGTGAGCAACAACAAGAGTGGGGAGCAGGGTGGAAGGTATTGCTCTCTTCCTTGTTGTTTTCCACCTTCAAGGGCTGATCAAGAAGGCAAGATAGAAGACTGTATGATTAAGATATGCTATAATGACAAATGCCCTTTTTCCCATCTGAAAGGATTACCTAAAAATAAATTTCTTTCTTCTCCCCTGAGATAAAATTCCACCTTAAGATCCACCAGGGAGGGGGGTGGGGAGGAAGAGCACCCAGCCAAAACTATTAATGGATCGACTGCAGGATATAAGCAGTAGTTGCATAAATACAAAAGATAAAATGAAGCAATGTAAAAGAAGACAGCAAGTGTTGGTTCTCCTTTTAGTTGGAAGAATGTGTGCATATACTTGGATTTTTTGGAAGATGTTCAAAGAGTTTCTCTGTTTTTAGAAATACACACATGTTGCTTCCCATTATCCAGGAATGTTTCTTTTCTTGGGCCAATTTCTTCTGTGCATGAAAAGAATATTAAAAAAACCTTCAGGTAAGGTGTTTAAAGTAATGAAAGCATAGAACTTGAAGCAATTTTTACAACGGTTTCATATAGTTTTCTACTGTTTTAATCTACTTAAGGACAAGTTTGAGTAAAAAACACTTAAAACATTTGCTTAAGACAACTTGCAGAAGATACATCATAAAGTAAAATGTTGTTCTGAGATATTTCAAGATGAACAAGTACAAAAGTGTTCCTGTAATACATTTACTTGTTTTTTTCCCCATAAAGAATAAAAGTGACTTGCAAAAGCATATTTTCAATGTAATAACATGCAATGCTTCTCTAGTATTTTTTTTTCCTGAAGGTAGAAAACTAATCCAACCTTATTTCACTGTTTTTTCTTTATGTAAGTCAGCCATGGCTTTGTGTTTGCCTTTCCCCCTCCACACTTCTCTTCCTCTTCATCTTTGTATTTCTTTTCCTTTTATTCTGGTTCCTTTCCACTTAATTCGCTCCACTTTCTCCTCCATTCTCTGCTTTTGCCTCTTTCTCACACATCAGTATCTAACTCAGAAAGACCAAAATTTTGCTTCCTATGTGCATCCTTTCTTTATTTCTGTTTACCACATCTGCCATGACAAACCAACTTCTTCCAAAAGACATGCTATATTCCTTTAAGTTCTTAAAATTAATTAATTTAAAAATTTATCTTAAAAATTAATTAATTAAGTTCTTCTTAATTGCTGTTGAGAATTCTCCATATGTGTAGTTATGTTGCTTAGTTGAGACGATCTCAATGCATACAGAATATTATGTTTTGCAATAATATGTTATTGCATATTTTGTAGCTTATTTTCACTTTGTATTTTCTCCATTCATTACTCACACACAGCCATTGTTTGCTTGATCTTTGCAACTATTTCTAAAAGACCAATGAAGCCTTCACAATTTATTTCCTTTTTCTTCCCCCTTGTCTTTTCCTTAGCACTTTCTTCTTGGTATTTTCTCCATCTCTCCTGTTAAACCTGTTTCTCTTTGTGTCCCAATTTTCCTTGTTCACATTCCTAACTTTTGAATCAGATAGTGGGTGATTCATTTGACCTACTTGATATGAATATAGCAAAGCAAGACAAATTTTACCACAGAATTGCCCGTTTCCTTTTATTGCCATTACCTACAAAGGGCTACTGGATGAGTTGTTCAGATACAAATATCTACAAAGTTAGAGTAGCTCTATTTCACTCTTTTGCCCAAATAAATCCACGAAGCAGAGAAAACTCAATGTGTCAGATTCCCTGGTTTCAATCAAGGCTGACAGTTGAGTAACTTAAAAAACTCATCCACTCTACCAAGTACGGGACTGGACTGATTGGTGCGTGAACTGGGTAGGAAGCAATGCCAGGCTCTCACAGAGAAAGGCAAACACCTCACTGAGATGATAAAACATGGAAATGCCATGCCAAGATACAGAAGTAAACCTTCTGTTCTATCAACATGCTCCAAGTAATAGCAAGAGCAAAATATCCAGCCTGGGCTACTTGGAAATATCAGCTATGAGGAGTTGAACAACCTGGGAGTAATTTATCCTAAAGAAGAAACATCTGAACAGGGATATGACATTAGCCTTCAAATACATAAAAGATTGATGAAAAGTGGAGACGCACAATCTGTTCCCCCTGTCCAAGGTGCACAGAAGAAGATAGAAAGAGCCTCAGTTGCAACAAGAAACATGATTTAGAGACATTTTTTCTATATTTCTGTAACTGTCATCAGAATCAAAGATGTCTTACTCTGTGCGTGTGTGTGCATGAACGTATGTATATATTTTAAAAGCCTTTCACGTGAAAGCCAGCTGGTAAGTGCTTAGCTGTAAAACTGTGGCTCAGGTTTCAACTGCCTAGGGAACAAGAAGAGCACTGTTCCTCTGATTCATAAAAGGGGTGTGTGCTTGTCACCACATCTCTTATCCTTTTGTCTGTGGAGAAACTGGGCACAGCTTGGGGCTATCAGCAAAGAAAACAAGCCTTTAAATCATAAGCTTCAGGCAGTTAAGGGAAAAGTATCAGTATTTGGCTTTTTTAGAAGAGGGACTAGCACCTCCACCTTATTATTGTCTTAGGCCTTTATTTAATGTCATGGCCAACTCAGATATGAGTTTTTATATCTGATCAGTGTTGGAACACCTTCTCATCCATTTATACCCTCCACGTAACACAGACATAAAAGCCTCGCCAATATATGAGGGGGATGGATACCAGAGAAGTGAAAGTTTTGAAATGAGAAATGAACTTTTTCCCATCTAACACCTTCAACACAGTACAGACAGAACTAGCAGGGGAGACATACTGAGGTGGATCAAAAGTGACAGAAAGGCAGCTGTGCGTATCTGGCACACATTTGCTGGAATAAACCAGCATCTGTATACAATAAGCCTTGCAAAATTTGGGTTTGGGAAGAATTCGCTTTTCCAAGTTTTGTTGTTTATTTCTCAGTGGTGGCTCTAACAAGCACTGGCTGGCAAATCAATGTGTTTCTGAAGTTGGCAGATGTCTTTAAAGCATATTTTTATCCTGGAGAGAACTGGATGAGGTCTTTATTTCATAAATATTATAGTCATTTTTTTCTGCATCCTCCTCAGCCTAATTCAGTGAAGCATAAGTAAACAAGGCTGACAATGTGGCACAACTCACCTTGAAATAAAGAAATGGGCATTTACTGACCACAGTAGGAAAAGTACTTGTTCTTTAAAACGCTGGACATAAACGGTTGTATCCTTTGATAATATCAATGGACATAGCCCCAGTGATTTGTATTGTTTAATTATCTGGCTGATATTGCCAGCATAGCATGGAAGAAGTATATTTTTAATACACTCTTCCAAAGAGTGAAAAGTGAGATTAAAACTGTAGAATCAAAAGTAGTATTTTTTATCTAAGTTGTCCATTTGTTATTTATTTGCCATTGTTATTTATTCCTCTCAGCACATTTTTAACTTGAGATGGGGCTATATATGTGCAAATTTTAGGGACCCTCTAATGGTGACAAGAGTTAATTTTTATGAAGAATGGTGAAAGGCATCAGCTGTCCTTTGATTCCTTAAAAAGCTAACTGTCTGACATATATACACTTGTATTCAGAATACACATGAAAATGAATATATACACATGCATATTTTTTTCAGAACTTATGATCCTTTCCCAGCACTTCCTCCAGTAGTATTATATTATTCATAGATGTAATCTTGCACCATGCTTACCACCTTGACATCAAAGGGAACTGACTATAGTTATCCACTTATGTTTAAGGCCTAACACTATAATTCCTGTGTATTGTATTTTCGCAAATAGAACATTTTGCAGCTTAAACTGCTTGTTGCCCTGTTGCTACCAAAATTTTTGGTTTCAGAATAAGGATAGAGATGCTAATAACAAGCAGAAAAAAAGAAAATAAATTATTAATGGGTACTAAGAAGTAACAGAAGTTACATAAAATGTCATTCAAAATCTTCCTTAGTTGATAATTGAGGTTTTTATTAAAAACATTCTTTTTTCTTTATCTACTCCTATGAAATCAGTAATATTTATCAGCCTGTTGGTGTAGGGAACCAAATTGATTATAATGTTATATGTGGTAGAACAAGAGGTTACAATTAAATTTCCCACAGTTTGGGATGCTTCTGAATGCTGTATTAAGACATTTGTACATGCTCTGCTTAATGGAAGCTGAAGAATCATTAGGAAAGTTTGAGAAATCTATTAATTAAAATGATGATGTTAAAGAGTCCATAGGGAACTGAATAGCATACTCAGGGGGAATCAGGACCCAGGTTGTTCCTTTTTAATATAAAAGTGGAGCACCTACTGATGAAATACCTGCAAGAAAGTGTCACTATTTCATCATCTGGCCTTGCTAACTATGGAAAAATGTACTGTGAGTATGGGGTTTTTCTTTGCTCCTGTTTTCTTTTTCAAATGTGACCGCCACTGCCACTTAGACTGTTATTCCTGTTCTTGTGGTAAGTTCTGCTTTGGTCTAGAAAAATGTACCTTAAATAATATTACATAAAGGGATATGAGTACTCAAATTCTGCAAGAGTTATGGTTCGGTAAAATACTTGCTTTTTCAAAAATACATTTTTAAACTCAGAAATCTTAAGTGGAAAATGTCACAAAAGATGAGTATTCATGTAATCAGGGAAAATGCTTTGCAGCATACTATTAAAATATTTGTAATGGGAGTTAATCACAAGACAAAGGAGACTTGTAGACAATGTTAATTTCACATGGATGACTTTGATGTAAGCTGTAAAAAGTTGAACTGTTATATAGGAGAAATATTTTGTGCTGAACAATTTTGGCTGAGAGAGGAGAAAATTATCACAGTCCCATAGTGCCCTCCCACTTTCACCTGGTGAATGAATGCCAGTAAAGCTAGGAATTCCTTAGGTTAAAAGATTGTCAATGGGACAGTGACTAAAAAGTCCAGATTTACTTATATATGCTTTTTTTTTTTTAATATTGTGCAATATATTGTATATTTATTATGTCTCAAATTTCCATGTAAACAGCACAGCAAACTTTGAAGATAATAACACTTTTGTAGGTGTCTGTTCTGTTGTCAAAATATGCGTTCAACAGCTTTCAGCAGCATGTTAACAACTTGTCTGACATCAAAACCATGTTTGCTCTTGTGTTGAACCTTTGTCTTGAATCTACACTTTTAATGAAGCGCAGGGCAAGAGGATTTAAGAGTGGCTGGTTGCAGAGGTCAGTAGGTGGGAGAAAGAACAGTCCTATAACTCACCTTCAGTCAATTTAACTGCAAGACAAACTCGGGATGATGAGAACTGTGCCAACCACGTATGTGTGCTGACATGCTGCAGAGTGTGTTTCATGATTCATCAGCCACACCATGATTGATTGGCCCAGCATCCTGGCAGAGCCTAGAAATTTTTTACTTGTCTCCAAATGTGCTCCATGATTCTTCAGGCAATCTCTGATTGATTGGCATGTGGGCTGAACCTAGATTTATTTTTTACCCATGCACTGAAATATTTGTTTTATGATTCATCGTACATACCTATTGACTGGCACATTGGCAGAGTCCAAAGTTTCTTTACAATGTAAAATATTGTTTTATGATTTGTCAGGTAAATTGAGTGTTTCCTGCTGACACTTGTAGATAAATTCTGCTAGTGGGAACTGTAGAGGAGAACACAACTTTAGCTTACAGATACTTGGAGCAGTCATGGACGATATGGTCACATTTTTTTGGCAAGAGAAAACAGCTTCTTTTGCTTGAATATATAGCTGGTCATCACACTTTTTAAACAGCTGGAAAAGACCTTACCTTGAAGAGACCGCGTTGCAAAATTCAAAGTGATGGCATTACTTTTACACATTAAATCTTGTTAATGTCAGTCTGGTAACTATGCTGAATAGGACAGCCAAGCATGACTAAAACAAATAAGGTCTTTAAGTCTGTAAAGAGAGTAGATTTTCATGAAACTTCAAATTATGCCATTTGCCTTGAGTCATCAAATCAAAACACCATTTTCTAACTGGCTTTTAACCATATACATAGTACTTGAAAGCCAAAGAAGAGATTTTAGAAGCTTTCACACTGGCACTTCAAAATGGGAGTGACAAATCGGATTCTCTTCTGAATACTTTTAGACAATTATTCTAAAGTCATTCTTCCCTGCCCTCCCCCCTGATGAATAACATTTATCCAAGGCGACAGATTCTCAATTTGTAATTCAAAAAATGATTTATTTAGCATTACATGTCATTGTGTAAGAATTGACTCCGTGACAAAAGTTTCTGGGAAGTTGGTCTTTTCTTTTGTCCAGGAAGATGGATGCACTTTCTAATGTCAGGTTTCCTCCCACAGTTATTGAAACACAGAGACCGTCACCTAAAATGTATCCCTTATGAACCAGGAAAATGACATCCCATACATTTCTGCATGGTCTGGGAATATTTCTCCAAACTCTGCCCACACTAGTATATTTCCACATCTACAGAAAATATTTTGCAGTCTGCTTGGAGTCATTGCAGAATCATTTTTTCCAGGCAAAATTAAGCTTGAATTGTAATTGTAACTCTAGTTATTCAAAAAAATAAATATTAGCCTTCTATGTTTTCAACTCTTCTGCCCCCATAATTAGCCCATTTTTATGTCTCCTTTAGAAGCAAGGAAGGGCATAGATTGAGCAATGTATCACAGATCAGTTAACAAAATGCTCCTGGGGTAACCAAAGGAATATATGATAAGGAAGAAGAGGGAAAAAAATGAAAAGGAAGAGAGAAAAACATAGGGCTTTTGCAATGTGGAGGAATGGAAAAAAGGAACTTGACTCTGTTCTAAGTGGACTGTAAAATAAAGGCATTAAAACAAAAATTATGTTAGGAGCTGAGAAATCAAAGCACAGCAATAAAAATAATGGAAGAATTGGAAAGGATGTCTTTTGATGAAAGTCGCAACCTGGGCAGTGTTAAGCTCTTTGCCAGGAAGAAGAGGCTATAGGCAATACTTCCCAACTAAGATAGCTTCCTAGATTAGTCCATGTGGTTCTCCTGGTTGAAGGAGAACCATTAACCTTCCTTCTTCTTTTCTCCTTTCCTCCTCTTTCGGTGCAGGATTTACTTCTCTGGGCTCGCCTCCAGGCACGTCTGTCACTAGAAAGGGCTACTGCATTCTGCAGTTGAAACTGAAAAGGGATCAGCCAGTGAGTGAAGGTTTCCTTCCCTCCCTCCCTGCCTCCCTCTCTTCCAGCCTCCCTCCTGCCCCCCTCCCTCCCACCAAATGTCTGCATGTGCATTCCTTGTGACTCAATGCAGCTGAGGAATCATATGTGTCATGACTTCTGCAGGTCTCTGACATTATTGTAGAGTGCCACTTTTTTCTTTTGCTAGTTCTTCCCTCAATTAAGAAAGGTTTGGTATACATACCAAGCCAAATGTTTATCTCCTAACCTTGTCCGCATCAAAGAAATCTACTCATATTTATTAAGAAAGAGGATTAGAAAAATCACTATTTTCTCCTTAACTGATGTACTTCTCTTTGAATTTTGGCTTAAAATGACTAAACTTTTACTGATTCCTTCACACTAAGAAAAGCTTCTTAAATCTTAAATTCCACTGCACAAGAGATTTTATCAACTTATTCACAACTGGTTTTAAAAGTACTAGCCAAATGGGAACTACAACTACTTTTTCTAAACCTTTTTTTTTTCATGTAAGAAAGATCTTAAATGGTGTAAGACTGCTTTCCTTGCTTATTGGCTTGTTTGAATATGCAGAAATAAATTGACAAGAAATAATTAATATAATTCACATGAGAGAGAAGTTAATGGGAATGAAAGCAAAGAAGTCAGTTGTGCATTTTTTAAATAACTAGACTTCAGTTTATTGCAAGCCATCATATTTTTTTTTTTACCACATTAGGAGCTAAAGCCTGGGATGCTATTTATGAGCCTGTAGAAACTGAACAAAAAAACAGCCATGGTGTTGGGGCCCCAGGACGTGCTCATGCTGCCTACGGACCGGTCTAAAAAGACAATGTGTAATACGTAATGTGCACTGATTTGCATCTTGTGAAGTCACTTATGCACTTGCCAAGAGCAAAGTACTGGTGTGGTGTGTAAACACTTTAATTTTACTTGGTGTGTTTTTCTGTCATCTTGTAAATTTTGTGGGCATTTATGACTGTTTGAACAGTGGAAAATTGTTCTCATAAAACCACAGAAGATTTTGAAGCCGGATTATCACAAAAACCAAAGTCAATAAAATTGGGGCCAATTGAAACAGTTTAAAGACACTCTTTGTTAATAGAAGACTTAGACAAATATATCACTAAAGCCTTCTCTGAATCAGACTGACAGATGTCAGCACTGAAATACTGTATTGTACACACTATTTCCTGACACAGTTTATTAGTTTCATAATCTAATTTTGTAGTTTTTCTCCTCAAATGGGTTAAACAGCACAAAAGATTTAGAAAGCATTTATATTTTCATTAAACAATACTTCATCTTTCTAAACTTTTTAATTTTAACATAAAAGCAGAGTACACTATGGAAACATACATACCAAAGAGATATTTGTATTTGCGTGCAAAACCAAAAGCAACGACAACCCCCAATTTTATGCATTACTTGTCCTGCATACCTCCTGCTTAAAAATGGGAAAATAATATATGAAAATGTAAGTGGAGGTGAATTAATCAATTTTGAGGCTTTACTTATTTTTGGCATTGCCATGGAAGAATGTGTTTTGGTTCTAATGTGCTTTCCCATCTGTTGAAGAGATGGCCGTAACCACCATTCATGAGAAGCAGTGATGGGCCCTTCACCTGGCACTGTAAGGAAGGGTCATCATGGAGACCTCCCACATCCAGTTTTTTGCAGTTACAGTTGGGAAGAAGAGCAAGAGGCCACTCCTTCTCTGGGCATTTCTCCACTTGCTCCTGCACCTCTTGATCTCAAAGAACTATAAGGTGTCAGTGGTGTGATTACAGGCAGATAAGGAATAACAAGTAAGACAGCTGATAACCCACAGGTCATTAATTTTCTCGTCCAGGGAAATCCAGATAAAATCATTGGTTAATTTTCAGATTCTTATGGGAATGTATTACTTGCAGCTCATTTATCCCTGGTCATTCTAAAAAATATTACTCCATAATGAATAAATCTGTCCACTACAATGGGAAATAAAATCAGCTTATTCTTATATGATAAAATGTGTTCTGACATTATGACTTGACAGCTATTGAAGAAGGGTCAGACAAAATTATTTTCTGAGAGAGTCTCAGCTGTATAACACTTGGCATGCTTTGTGTTGTATGACTGCCCATGATTGATAGCCTGAGCAGTAGTGCTGGTACTTGTTTGTGTAGTCACAGGCTTGAGGAAAGCACAGGCCTGGAGTATTCCTCCCTCTCCTGAACCATGGATACTGTCAGGTGCATTTATGTCTTTGTGTACCTAGAACCAGCCATTTCTGCCCCCTGGGCCCTCAGACTGGAGTTCCTGTGCTAATAACATTCCCAAATAATTATTATTGCATTATCACAGGAACCCTGACTCCAGCCCTTTATCACGCTGCACTTTCACTGAATGCAAATTGAAATTTATAGGTTAGGTTTTTATGAGGAAAAAGCCAGCTCTATCTTCGTGCCCAGAGAGAAAATACTTCAAAATAACAAACAAAGTAGGATTTTCGTGAGGGCACCCGGTGACACCAAGGGCAACACTTCCCAGGCTGACGACAGCAGCACATGTAGCACTTCCAGCTACATGTAATTAGTGGCAAAATCCAACAGGTGGCACAAAAGTATTTGAATTTTATATTGATTTAAATCATATGCCGTTAAATTACCAAATAAAGTACGGGGGCATTTTTGGTTTAAAAAAAAAAAAAAACTGGGAGGGGGGAGAAGAAAAAAAGGGAGACTCGTTATTCCGAAGCGGCGAACGACGCCCGCCTGTGCCGAGCCCGGGGCGAAGCCAGCGGCTCGCTGCCTCTCGGGCCGCCCCAGGCTGCCGGGACCCCGCAGCCCCAGGGAGGTGACACGGCGCTTCCCTCGCCCTTCTCCCCAACGGCGGCGGCTCGCCGAGGAGGCGGCCGAAGCCGAGGGATGCCCGTCCACACCCTCAGCCCCACGGCCCCGCCGCCGCCCGCGGCCCCGGCCCCAGCCCCGGCTGGCGGGAGGGAGGGAAGCGGGGCGGGCGCCCTCCGCTGGCCACCGCGGGGCCGGGAGCGGGGAGCGGGGCCGGGAGCGGGGCCGGGAGCGGGGAGCGGGGCCGGGAGCGGGGCCGGGAGCCGGGCTGAGAGCCGGGCTGAGAGCCGGGCTGAGAGCCGGGACAGGAGCAGTTCCCGGCGGCACCGCGTGCTTGTGCTCCGCCCGGGGTGAGCGGAGAGGGGATGGAAGGTGGGAGTGCGGGAAGCTGGCACTAACCCTGGAGAGCACCCGCAGCCCGCCGTAAATAAATCCACGGGTAAAGGTCTTGGGCCTTCGACACCGCCCGCTAGGCAGCCCTGATGGTGGCTTTGAACCCTTGAGAAGGTAACTGAGATTTTTTTTAAATGGGTTGTCCTGTAGGTTTATGTGGAGACGGAGGAGAAATGAGGGTTCTCAGACATCTGTGGGAAAAGAGCATCGTAAAGCACGAGTTGCCTGGAATAGTGACATCCACGAGTTGCAAGCACAGCTCAGTCTTCCAGCTTGGAGTGTAGTAAACACCTCTAAAGGGGCTTAAATAAGAGAGAGGATGACTTCTTGCACAGGGAGATAGTGATAGGGCAAGGAGGAAGGGGTTTAAACTAAAAGAGGAGACATTTAGATTGGATGTTACAAAGAAATTCTTTAGTGTGAAGATGGTGAGACACTGAAGCAAGTTGTCCAGTTGTGGATTCCCCATCCCTGGAAGTGTTGAAGGCCAGGCTGGATGAGGCTTTGAGCAACCTGGACTAGTGAAAGATGCCCATGCCCTGCCTTGCCCATGGTGGCCAGGTTGGAACTAGATGGTCTTTAATACCTCTTGCAACCCAAGCCATTCTTGGATTCTGTGTTTTCATACAATGAACATGAATTGTGGAAATACTAAAATGTTAGTCTAGGCCTTATGAATAGGTTCACAGCCGTGTGACCTAAATTCTGTGATTGCAATCTTTATTTGCTACTAAATTATTATAGTGAATCAGGTGGAGCTTTACTGGCATTTTTGTTTCCAAACATGAATGTAGGAGACATAGAAATGGCTTAAATTTTTATGCAGAGGTTACACCTTAACCTGAGACTTATGTGCAAGTCAAAGACATTTTCAAGAAGTTTCAAGATGCCTGGTTTGCTAAATTGACTGTGAGGCAAAGAAGTGGATATGAAAGAGAAACTGGGCAATTGCCATAAGTCAAAATGGGAGGGCTAGTTTTGCACAAACATTTTCAACAAAGGTCTGTAAAAAACTTGAACCTTGGATAAAATATATTAATTTATGCCATTTTATTTTACAGGTTTGTTTCTAATTAAACAAATTGTGAGCCCATTGTCTGTGACTTGTAATGGGGCCAGCTTACAGATAGATAAATGTCAGAAATGTCAGCTTCTTAGTGAGCAGATCCTGTGCAGGTGCTTGAAACAGGATCCAGTTTCCAAGGCTCAAACTGATGATCTCTGTTCCTGTGGGACCAAGCTGGAGCAGTCATGGTAGCAAATGGCTAATGTATTGCCACTAACCAGAAGGGACTACAATTGGAGCTCAGAGAGCAATCAAGTCACACCACTATGCAAATGAAGGAGGCAAAAACCCTCAAACTCAGTTACTTGGTCTCTTTGTGCAAAACAACAAAAAAAATAATGACGAGGACACAAAAAACATACCTGTAAATTTGGGTCGAGCTGATATTCACAAGTGCCAGATATGAAAAGTCATTCAATTGTTGGAGGAAAGGAAGGATATAAAACAGAAACAGCAAATAAAATTGCAAGGGTGAACCTAAAATTTTAGTTCTGATCTAGGCAGCTGGAGAGCAATAACACAGGTCTGTCTGGCTGTAAAGTGCACTGGCATGGTGACTCTGGGCAAGGAAACCTGGTAATATATGTGGTAAAAAACCCGAAGGAGTAAACATGTAGGAAATAAATAGAAACTGCAAAATATCAGGGCTCTGAGAGCTCCAATAGGCGTTAGCTGATCTAATCAGCTTACATGGGGCCTCTGTCTACAACCGTGTCCGTGGACCCAGAAGCCTCACTTTGTCTTCAGCTTGGGACTGCTGGTGTGACCCTAACTCCAGGAGAGACCTCATACCTATGTTGTAGGTAGCTTGTCTCCCACATGGAAGCCTTTAGATGTTCTTTATTGCCTGTCTTCTGTCTTTGTTGTCTAGGTTGACTTTGGACCTTTGTTGTAGCTTCATTTCCACTTCTTTCTCTGGCTCTTTCGCTGGAGAGCCTGTATGGTCTCTGGACCTGGTTCATCATGTTGCCATCTCTGGGACGTCCAGAGTGCCTTGTTCCCAGTAAGCAGTCTGATCTGTCTCCTGTGTTCAGAGGTGGGACTGCTGTGGTCACTGCAAGGCACTGCTTGCACTGGGTTGTTGGCACCTTGGGGCTTCCATACACTACATCAGGGAGCAGCTGAGCCCTTTGCTTCTTCCTGACACCACGTAAATCCTTCTAACTCATAGAAATCAGTTGGGTGGTGGTTGATGACATGCATTTAACCAAGACTGAGCTAACTGAGCCTATCTATTTTACCTGTAAAATTTGATAAGAAAGCTGGAAAGCAAAAATACAAGGGCTGAAATAGTAGTTAGTTTGGAGTCCTGAATGATAAATGACTTCTTAATAAGTGTCAGGGAGAACATCCTGAAGTTTCATCCATATGAGTTCCTCATGCAGGTGTGGGCTAGGTGAGGCAAATTGCAAGAGAGCAGTATGCTTTCAAAGTTGTATCTTTCACTGAATGTTTCCTAACTCCAGGGATAGAAACCATAATGGCAGCTAGACATAATGAGTGGGAGCTCAGTAAAGAGGAGGGATTTGTTTAGTCTTGTCTTGAACTTTTCTTAATGGGATGAAATTAGTAGAATTCCTTGAAATAGAAACATCTCCTTGACAATTTTGCTAAATAACTCTCAAAACTAGCAAATACTCAACAATGGGGAGGGTCGCTGCATAGAATGAAGCGTGATGTATTAGAAAGGGGAGTTGGAAAAAAGCACAAAAGGGAAGAAGAAACTCTTGTTCTAGAACATTGCTAATATTTTCTAAAGGGAAAAAAAAAGTCAACATAGATGTAATGAATGGGGTTATCATAAACTGTTGTCTGATAAATACTGAACTACTCAGTAGTCCTCCGACCAAGTAACACCATCAGAGAAGAGAGTTGATGGAGCTTGTTAAAAATCTATCAAGAAATGTGGAGGTTCACTATCCCTGACTCCTCAGTGTCATTTGTTTTTTCAGTACGAGCTGAAACAGGTAGGGTAATAAAGAGTACAGCATCTGTATTCATACTCGTCTCTGTATTTATGGCATAGTATGATGACTGTGTTGCGTAGTAAAAACTTTCAGTTTTCAGTAAAAACTGAAACATTACTAATAATCTGTGATAAGTGTATGGCCAAAAATCTGAAATAAGCCCACATAAACTGGAGCTGCTTCAAAAAGAAGTTGTGTTCTTTTGGCCTGAGGTCAAGGAAGAGGGAATTCCTACTAGCGATGACAACATATACTATATAGGGATTACTAGTACTGTAAGCACTCCCAGATGTGTGCAGTTTCACAGTTTTTAAAAATAGCTGCTTTTGTGCAAGGAGAAGGAAATCCATTTGAATGTGACTTGACACTGACATGGTTAAAACCATCTGTGTTGGTTTCCTTCGGTTTCAGAACGGATTCTTGCATTCATGAGCTTGGATGGTCTTGAAACAAACAAAAAGGCTAACAAGATCAATGGCTCAAACAGAAAATCTGAGCTCTGTAAAAAGTAAATGCACCACCGAGTATTGAGTAAGTCTAAGGAGTACAAGGAATCTTTGTGACTAAGTTGCTGTCTGCATTTGGCTCTCTGGAATCAGCAATCCTCAGACCCCTGGCCAGCTGGAAAATCTGCGGAGTGATGATGTCATGGCATCTGACATAGACCTCAGATAGAGATGCAGCACTGCTAAAGTGTGGGCCACAATAGACAGTGGGGAAAAGTTAATTGCTGAGGTTTTCTGGAAGCTGGATAGAAGGTGCTGGTTTACAGTAAGTGTACTCACATATTCCTTGAAAGTCTGTATGGTTGCAGGTTCTGAAGGCACAAATGGGATTTGATCACTTTAAGTACGTGATGAGTTTGGCTGTGGCTGCACAGAACCCAACACAAGTTATAAAATTCATGTGAAGCTATCTGTGAACATAAATTAAGATGTGAGGGCCCATGTGGAGCCAAGATATGTAATACTAGGGTACCTGAGATGGCTGTCCGAAAACTGACTGGTTTGACAGTGAGTGGTGGTGAAGTATTTATTACAATTTGCATGAAAGCTAAAAAAAATTATGAAAAATCTGAAAAAGATACCAGAAGACATATGTTTAAAAGAAAAAAGGAAGATATAACTTGCTTGGTCAGAGACTTATTGATAAAATCAAAAATCTTGGATGTTATTATGGTTTAAATAATTCTTTGAAGAACTAGGAACTATTAATATGCTTATTGGTGTAACTGAAAGGGAGTTTCCAAGGTTATGTTATGATTCAATATCACCAGACTTCCGTCTGTCTCTTACATGGGGATACCAGTACCTCAAATGAATTGTGATTGATTAATGACTTTCTCTGTGCAAATATGATCTGAAATATGTTATGTACTTTTTGTCATGCTGTTTATTCCTTGGACCTAATGCGTGTGAATCACTTCAGAGGTGTTGGAAATTTGTTCCACTATTTTTAATGGTAGTCCTTAGAAAATACAGTGCATAATCCTCTCAATGCTACTTTAAGCAGACACTGTATAATCAGTTGATATTCTCATAGCCCAGGTAGTCTCTCTACAGGATCATTTATTCAAACTAATAATTTAATACAGAACCAAAATGTGCATTGTCAAAAATGCCACACTGAGTTCTTTCAAGGTTGAAACCTCCACTTGAACCATTTTTAATGGCTGTTTAATTGTTGTATTATTCGAGTTGATTTAGAAAGGTTTGAAAAGATCATCAAGCCAATAACTAGGAGAGTGAGAAACAGAGGTGGATTTTAGGGAAGTAGACCACTAAACTCCAACTTGTGGAAGATACAGTTTTTCAGGAAACTGGTCTGAGAGATAGGAGAGCCAAAGGTAGGCAGGTATTCCTTGAATACATGAGTAGTAAGGACATACATAATTTTCCATTCTGCATGAAAAATAAGAAATATAGTAAGATATCAGCTTTTTAAAAATTGTTCTTCATTTACATCAGGTGAAAGAAGGACACAGAAAGGAAAAGATCAGGTTATTCTCAGAAGAATAGCAAAACTAAGAAGATAATGGCACAAAAAAGAAACAAATTGGACAGGTAGCAGGGAATCATTGTGTGCTCTAGCATTAAGAGAAAACTCAAGGAAATTATTCAATCTTCATTAATTAAAATTCAATCTTCACTAAAATGACCATCTGCAAAAGGTAGCTAATTCAATGCAGTCCAGTGAGAAAGAAGGGAGAATCTCAGCCTTGAATGAGGGATGTACAGTTTGGAGACAGTTAAGATTGGTAGATTCTCCTGAAGTGTCTGAGCCCGGGGTTCCTCCTCCCAGGGTGACTGCAGCATTATCTGCTGTAATCAACTGCCTCTGCAGCCAGACCTGGGATGGGGTGGCTGCTCATGGCCTTGTAGTGTGTGAGCTCTGTGTTGGCAACTGAAGGGAAAATTGTATTGGTGTTTGAAGTCATTTTGTCTTCTGCTGTTCTGTCACTATGGAGTGACATAGCTTCCTGTCCTACAAAGTTATTCCAGTTTCCCACCTGCACAGCTTCCTCTCCTGCAACTAAAGATACGCAGCTACCACACTAAAGGACTTCAGAGAGGTTTTGCTTTACAGTACTTTCTAGTTTAAAGATAGTTATTGAATTATAGGTTTTATCTGGGATGTTAACTTTGCATCTACAGCTGGGCAAAATATCAGTGTCTATGAATTCATTCCTGTACTAGGTTTAGAGCAAGAATAGATCTAATAGAATAGAGCTAATTCTAGCCTGAAACTAGTGTTCTCTTTAGTTAAAAACACATTAAATGTAGTAGTCATTAAAGTAGTTTTTTTTTTTTCTAGGCAATGTTGTGCTCTGTTGTTACAACTCTCCCCTAAAGGCAAATGTAACTGAGGCTCTTGTTAATAGATCCCTTGGTGTGGATTAGAGTGAAATGACACTGAATGACCAGTGTTTATATATCTTTATATCTATATCTACATGTAGGGTTTATTTTAGAACACTTTGCTTGCAATGGAAAGGAGGTATGTACCCATTCTGGTTATTATCTATAGTAATAAAAGAAAAAAAGTATAAAGATATCACTTAAGAAAATATATGAAGAAAAGAAAGAGAAAGAATAAAAGTAGATAATGGAAAGACATCACCACCAGTGGATCCAGCAATGAGACTTGATGCAATTTAGATGTGTGTTGGTCAAAATGATGGTCACAGTATTGATTCGTTGAGGGTGGGGGAAGTCTCACCACATAAAGTTTAATGAATTAAAATAGGTTCAGTTCTGGTGGGAGCACCCAGGTACCTTCCTTAGGGGCAAATTTAACACTGCCTGTTGCAACACCGTGGATCATGAGCAGACCTCAGGAGGAAGGCCCCTTAAATGAGTCTGGGGGCATTTTGGGGGTCTTTGATGGTTCACCCTCCAAGACATGACAACTGCCTCTCACATCAGGGTAGTTGAGCCAGTCATGCCCCATCAGAAGGGATGAACACCTTCAGACCTATGTGTGAATAGGACAGGGAGTTTTTTCACCTGAGCCAGCTGTGTAAGGGAAGACATTGGCAAGATAAAAAAGCTCTATCCCACCTAGCAGGATTTGCTTCTTATCAGCCTTCTCTCTTATCTGGCTCAAAACCCAGCTTGTTGCTAAACAAACGTTTGGTTTGGCCTTCTTCTGGCAGTGGGTCTGCAGCCCTTCTGTCTTATGCACACCAGAGATTTTTCCAAGACACAAAAAACTTCTCTCCTTCTCCTTCGGTTGGTGGATGCAAATCTGATCTCAGCAAAGCATCCTGCTGCTTTTGTAAATGGTTGATTGTTTGAGTCATTAAGATTTCAGTCTCTCATGTCTATGGAAAGTAAACTAGATCAAAGTTTTATTTTCATTGTATTTAAAATCAATATCTTAGAGCTATTTTTTTCATGACAGAATAATACTTTTTTAATGAGGTTTAAAAATTTTGGATAAGATTTTTATCCTCTGCTAAATTATGATGTTTGGATAGGATATTGGAGAAAAATACGTGTGTGTGTGTGTGTGTGTGTATGCACAATGTAAAGATCTCTGTGCAGAGATGCTGGACAGATATATAGCATCTATATGTATTTTGTATATATACACATATTCTTGCAACAAAGATACATTTCTGTAATAGAGTTTTATTGATAAGATGAACATAATTTCATAAATACACATGCAGGGTAAATGCAGAAGTACTGCAGTTACATACTGCTGCGTTATTTTGTACTGCATGTTTCTATATGTGTGTGCACATGCATGTCTGTATGTCTCAGTCCTGATGCCAGTGGATGCAGCAGCTGGAGCTTGTTCTGTTTTTCAGCATCTGTGGGTGCACATACAAGTCAGAGCGTCTCACAGAGACGATTCTGCCACCTACAGAATGGTGGGGAAGAGGCTATGTGTGGTCCAGCACATCCTGCCACAGTCTGCAGTTACTGAATAACTCCTTGTGCTTTGAGGGAAGTGCTGAAACTGCTTTTTTGTCTTTGGCAGTACAAAACGACTTTGTGTGCGATAAGAATCTTTTTCTGATTGCATGAACTAAAGATTAAATAGCTATTAATATAGTAATTACTGAGACAGGAATCTAATGGTGTGGCTGTGAAAAGTGTCACGGAGTACCTTAGAGTGAGAAGTGTCTATAATCAGTCTTAGAGGACTGAAGTACATGCTGCTAATACTAGATGTGGTTTTGTCTCTTAGACCCAGGCCTTCTCTTGCACACAGCTCTGTCCCATCCCTTCTGCTGGCAAAATTCTTCAAGTAGCAATACTGTGAGCTGAATCTGTAGCAACCTGAGGAAAAAGTAACCTGAGAGGAAAAAAGATGAGATCAGACCCCGATGCGATTCACACTGCAGCTGTATTAACACCTGGGCAAGGCGGATTGTATGTAAGCATAGCAGGACTAGGCAGGTGTGCAGGACTTCCCACTTGGCAGCAAGCCACCTTTAGTTTCTGGATCTGGGGCTGAAGTGACTGCTCTAAGTGAGCTCAGAAAATGTTTTTATTTTTTTTGTTATTCTAACTGATAACACAGATATAAAAGTGGATCTGAAAACTGACTGCAGAAATGGTTCTCTCTTTCAGGATAAAATATAGCTGAAATAAATATTTATCATTGGCTGATGTCCCTGTTTTGTCTGTTTTTTGTCTTCTTGGCAGAATCAAGATCTAAAATAAAAAAATAATTCTAAGAAATTTGTAACATATCCATTATGCATAAAAATCAAATGTGACATTCTTTCACTGCTATTTATTCTATATGTTAAAATTTAGAGCTCCCCGTGGACTATGTTGTAAGAGAAATACTGATTAATGAAGCATTTCATAAATATTTGGTATATATATTGAGCAGATTTTGGGAGAATTCAGAGTTCTAGTACAGGGTAAGAATGAGGAGCTAAGAAGTACTAGGACTTGTTTAGCAGAGATCAGTATAAAATTAAGGAACTCAGTTCCAGAGAATGAAGATAGAAGCATATTTTACCCTCAGTGATTGTTCCATGCTATGCTTTTGTTTTATGATGTATCATTGTTTGCTTAATTAAAACCCCCTGTTGATTCCATTGAGAATGTAACCAAAAGAAACAGTGCAATACCAGTTTTTTTGGACTCTGCCACTGTATTGCATATTGTAAACATATTTAAGATACGTTAAGAAAATTAAGTGTTTGTTAAATTCTGCTAAAATATACATTAATTTGCATACATATATGTATACGTGCACTTTTATAGAAAGCAGTAAGTGTAATTTTACAAGTCATAAGTGTCAGCTACTTCTGTTCATACCATTTTGGACAAGATTAAAGTGAAAAGAACCAAAGCATAAGTTTAGTGGGATCATTTTCCAAATCAGGAAAAATGATGGTATTTGACAACATGATATTGTTAGTATTTGCTGAGCATTTATTAAGATATTTGTTGCCTGTATCTTCAATGACTTGACTGTGTAATAGGTGTACTTTACAAAAGAAGTAGTATACTGTTTTATTGTAATAAAAATGCTATTTGTGCAATAAGGCATGAACTCTGATCTCATTACACAGGTTGTTATACATTTGGTTGAAATTTTGTTTACAGGCTAGTTTATGCCCCTAGTTGAGACCATTATAAAACAGAATTCTTCATCAAGATGACCACTTCCTGAGTCTTTAACATGTATTTCCAGGCTTGCAGGGGAGTGACATGTCTAGCTGGAGTTCTGCAGGAAAATAGAAAGTGAAATAGCTTAATTTTTCTCATAAATACTCGAAATTGCATAAACTGATGTACAGATATGCTGAAGAGGTACTTAGAGATCCATTTAACTTGAAATTAGGACCCTGCTGTAGCTCAGCCTGTTCACTGACTGCACTGCAGAGTATGCCAATGTCACTATTACAACATGGATATATAGGTGCCATTTGGATAAAAAAGTTTGAAGGTTTACCTCAATGTGGCTAATCTTTGTGACATCATACCAGTTACAGATGTACCTGAAAGGTTGAAACCCAGATGTCGTGAGCTGAGAAACTTCCTAAGAATAGATCTGTCTGCCACAGCCTGATGAAATAAAATGATTTTTCCTGTCTCCTTTTTCACTCCATTTCTTCACAATGGAAACTTCTGCACTCCCTTCTGTTGCTTAAGCCTCTGGTTAATTGTGCCTTGAGTGTATGGGCAGATGCCACCAGTGGTGACGCCTATCTGTACTGTTAGACAATTAGTGGAATAAAGGTGTGGCTTCCTGAAATTCTTGAACATTTCCTCAGTTTGTCCTGTCATTAGGTTTGGGCATATTCTTATTGATAGCTTCTGAACTTTCTGTTATGTATTTTGTTTGTGGGCAGAGGTGTGCTACTTTTAAAGATCTTCCTGAAGTGCTAAGTGGCAGTGCAGCTTGTAGTCAATTTTTCAGCAGCATGACTTAGGTTTGAAGCATGCCTGGTCAAAGCATGTGTGAAAGGTGGTCCTGAAAGTTGATGAATTGTCAAGATCTACAGGATTTTCACACCCCTATTTCCATGTGGTGATGGAAAGCCATAGTTAGTGAGCTGGCATGTCCAATTCCTTGTCAAGTTTATGGAGTGGCAAAAACGTTGCCAGAACTGTCTTGCAAAGGCAATGATCTGAGAAACTCTTGCCTTAAAGTCAGAGCTCAACCTCTCATGATTTTTCAAACCTTTTCTTATGTGTTGTCAGCAATATCCTTTTAATGAGGAAAAAAAGGAGAGGTTGCAGCCTCCTTCTTATCATATTTGTTGGTATCACTGGGAAGAAGTTTTACTCTTTCCCAGTTAAGAGTACGTAGTGCTTTGAAGTTTTGGTACTTTTACCTCATTTGTGATAACTTCTGTTCTGTATTCCTCTTGCTATCCATGCTGATGTTCAAAGTCTGTTATCAGCGTCTGTTTTCAAACAGATACAAAACACTAATTCAGCTCCTGGTCCAATTTCTATAATCATTTTTTTTTTTCTTTCAAAACTCACCAAATCATGATATGCCTTTTTTCACCCTCTTTTTTTTAGTTTTTTTTAGTTTTTTTTTTTTTTTTTTAAATTTTGGCTCTACTCTGCTGTACCATTGGCAAAGTAGAAGTTGGCAAGTTCCATTCAATTTCCATGTTATTGTTGAGGTTAAATGGCCCTCATAATCCTTGCAGAATTTTTCAGCTCTTCATTTGTAGCTGATAGCCAACTTTGTGACATTTATTCATTTAATCAGATTGTGACTCTGCTCTAGCTGTCTCTAGTTTCCTAAGTATCCTACTATCTTTGAAAGATACTTCAGTGTCTAAATTGCTTAGTTCATTTGGGGTTCCCTGAAGAGCCCCTAGGTTTACTGAAGTTTATGATAATTGAGCTATGAAACTATTATTTTCATCCTTTGATTTAATTTATACTTAGCTCTCAAAGTTGAAGTATTTAAGTCTTCAGTACATGGCAAAATAAAATTTAAATAGTGTAAGTTTTTGTTAGCTCTGGGTATTTGTTATACACTTTGTTGGTAGTAAAATCCAATAGTGAGACACCTCCACTGCAATCACTACCTGCTAATGAACTGCTAATAATTACCTGCTAGAACTTCAGTCAGTTCTAGTCCTTGTCAGGAAATTTGTCTCCTGTCACAATAGTGAATAGTATTTCACTTTCCAATGATGTTCCAGTGATCATTATCCAAGATTGTATCTGACCATGGAAGTCATAAAAAGTGTTTCCTTCATAATGCCTTATAGTTTAGCGAGTGCCCTACAGAATTGTCTTTAGAATTGTCTTTCCTGAATGGTATCTGTCCTTCTTTATCTATGCTCCAGTTCTGAATTCTATGTTGACAAGCTTATGTTTTCTCCTTAACGTATTTTTTTAGATCCTATAAAAGTAATTCAAGACCTTCTATTGTGTTTAGAAAGCTTTACACCTCAGAGTTGTTTCTTACTCCATTGTTATACAGAGCAGACTCAGGCATATCATCTTCTTTTACCTGATCGCTGTTCACAGTCAATTCTTTTTATTTACCATACGTTCTCCTGTTACCACAGGACTATTGAGAATCCATGTCTGGGTTCTCATTTATCCTATATTTTTTCTTTCCACTAGTGTTTGGACTTCTATAATTTCTTAGTTTGAAGTTTAGTTTTTTTTAGTTTTTTTTTTTTAAAAACTGTGTTTTTTTAAAAAAAAGTTTTTTTTTAAAGAACTGTGTTCTTAACAGTTGTGTCAGCTTTGATCCCCGGTAGCTATTCCCTGGAACATTCAAGTCAAGTTTATCTCTTGAAAATTTACTTCCTTCAATAAATGCACCTCAACTATAGTTGCTTCTTACACCACTCATCATTTAACTATTGGTTAGTCTAATATCTTATTAGACATTTTACTTCTCTTGTGACTTGATGCCTCTGAAGTTCACACAAATGTCTATTTGTTTGCAAGTATTCCCTGAAACAGTTAGTCCTTCATATTTTTTTTTTCCCAGTGGGAATTGGGAAGTACTGGTTTTGAGGGGTTGTAATTGTTTCTCAGGTTCCTTGTGATGCTCCCCAGTTGCAGGTCCACCTGCCAGTTGCATGTAACAGGCACGATGCCATTTTGGTTTCTTGACCCCTTTCCATGAGCAGCCTGTTGCATGTAGCAAGGAGGCTGTGACTGCACAGACCTGCTCTTGTGATTTCAAGCCTAGCAAGAGATTAAACCAGGACTGCCTGTGTAGCCTCCACTTGGGGCCTGGATTATGCCCGGGGGGCTACCTCAGGACTTCAGGGCAAAAGTCCGGACGTGGCAAAATAAAATATAAGAGGCAGGCACAATTGGGTTACCCGAAAAGAAAAAAAGGATGTTAATGCTAAAAAATAACAAACCAGAGAGAAGGTGAACACCCTGCAGGGTTAATCACAAAAGGCAAGGGGTGGAGTCTGAGGGCAGGGTACCAATCAGGAGTGAGGATTAGTTATATGCAAATAAGTGCTGCAAGTGTTAACCAATGGAAACAGAGGAAACAAAGAACATTTGCATAACAGCTCCTAGGGGATGATGGGAGTGAACCTCCTGCTCACCCTAACCACTGTGATTTGTTTATTACTACTGGGGTGCTTTGCTTGCTTCTAAGGCTGCAAGCATCAGGCTTCAGCTTGCTCAACCCCAAAAACCTGTCCTTCCAAGTATTGCTCTGGCCTTTACTTATGAGTGTCATTTTCAGTTGCTCCTGCAACTCTTGAGCGTCCTGTCTTTTTTCTTTGTCTGTTCCTAGATACTGAATTAGTTCTCCTTGAGTTGCTGTTGCCCGATATTCTTCTTGCCTTATTTCAGAACTAGCGTGTATTTTGCTCCTTCATGCTACTCTTATTTTTTTTAAACTTTTTTTTTTTTTTTAAGACATGTTGTCTCTAGCATCATCAATTGAATTCTGAGCCCTTATGAGCTCATTTTGTGTGCATTTTCCAGGTGTCCCACTGAATGATAATAAAGATCCCACTCTTTCATTACCTTATTACCTTGTATCCTTACCCTCCTATGCTTCAGGGATAACCATCACCCTTTAAAAAAGTCTGATTGTCTTTACCTAACCATCCCTACTTGGAGTTGCGACCAGAAGATTGAAGATTTGGTCACACATCTGCACTCATTTTGCAATTTTTTTTTTTTTTTTTTTTTTTTTTTTAAATGCTGAACTACTTGGGTATGTTGAGTTGACAAATTACTTGAGTTTTCAAGGATGATGTAATCATTGTCCTGTACATTACTACTTGTGCCTTAAAACTTCTCTCTTGGTAAAGATACTACACACACGCTGTGTATGCTATTGTGCTATTAAATGATGCAGGGACAAGTGGTGCCTCTCGTGCTCTACAAGAGTTTTTGTTTAATACATATAAGACTATGTGGTCATTTCTTTCACTACATTAAACTTACTGACAACTTGGAGCCCATGAATATTGCTGGTTTGTGTTGTGAAGGGAATTCTTTGAATTTACAGAAAGAAGGATACTGTGCATAAAGAACATGAGTTTAAAAAAACCTGTTTTCAGGGAAGAATTGAAAGCATAAACATGAGCAATAAATAATTGTTCTGTTTGCATTCAAAAAGTAAGTGTTGTGGAGAACTGTAAATCCAATAAGTGATTAACATATGAAAGAGGAGACAATATAGCTAAAAAAGTAAATTTTTTTTTTTTTTGGTGCATTTAGGGAGAACTGGTTGAGATTTTTCAAAAAGTTAAGGCTTTTTGATGTGGGAAAAATGGGAGGATCTTTCTCAAATCTGATTATTGATAGATCTTTCTGAAATCTAGTTATTGATAGATGAGGTCTCTGAGCAAAAAATAAAAGATACATCTACAGACAGAGAGGACATTCATTTAGAACCTCTAAAGAAACTTGGAGATGAAACAGCTAAAACATTACAACCTGTCAGTAAATTAACTGTTAGGTAAACTAGAGAAATTTTTTTGGAAGGATATACATTTTAGATGGAAAAATAGAAAACATATATTGGGATTAGCCTTTATCTTCTGTTAAAAATAAACAAACAAAAAAACCCGAGGAAAACAGGTCTGCCAGATTTTTCTGGATTTGGTAAACGTATTTCCCAAAGCAGTTTAATATGATTTCTTGCAAAGATCTAAGAACTAAGAGACCATGGGATAACAGGGAAGGTTTTCATATGGAGTAATAGTGGATTATGAAAAGGGTAAAGGAGGGTGTGGGTAAAACATCATTTGTCACAGTGGAGGGAATTTACCAATAAAGTCAACTATTCCGTGCTGCAATTTGTTCTTTAGCATATTCCTAAATGATCAGAAGAAGAAAGAATACTGAGGCAATAATTTGCTGGTGATACCATCTACAGATGATAAAGAGCTGCAAAGCAATCCAAGAATGCTATGATAAAACAGCTGATTAAATTCAATGTAGATTAATAGATAATGATGCCCTTGGGAGTGGGGGAGGGGGCACAAGGAAAGAATGGTCTTAATTTGACGTATTCTTGTATGGGTTGTGAACTGACGATTACAACCCTAAATCTCATTCTGAGTGGTAATAGATAGCCTTATGGAAAGAGGAGAGCAGCACTGAGTGGCAGTCAAAAATCAGATAGAATATTATGAATTATTGTGAAAGGAACAGAGAACAAATCTGAACCTCATTATGCCACTTTGCAAATTCATCATGTACAATCATTGTGAATATAGTATGGAATGCTAGTTTCTCAAATTAAAAAGAATATTACCAAATGAGAAAAAGCAGTTGAAAAGAAAAGAAAAGGAGACGGGGATGATGTAAGAATGAAGTATCTGAGTTTCATTTTTGAACAGAAAATAGAAGAAAATAAATATGAACTTGTTTGC